>VWYH01007432.1:0-433663 GCA_013399365.1 Pampusana beccarii | reverse complement strand
TCCTCCTCCCCGCACCTTTTTCCCTCTCCTCTCTCCTACATGCCAAGCGGTTTTCCCTCCGCCGAGGCGGATTTGCAAGCGGAGGTCGGGCTCTCGGCGCCGCGGCTGCAAAGCTCTTCGCGGCGCTCGGCAGCGGGAGCGTGTGTGCAACACACTCGCGGACAAACTCCGTCACGCACGGCCCCTTTAAGGGAACGGTGCCATGAGGCAGCCCAACCCGCCAGTTTGGTCAGGGGGGAGTGACTGGGAGCCGGAGTTTAGCCGGGACGGCGCCGAGAAGCGAAGCCGCTCTGCAGCCCCTCTCCGCGCAGCCCCCGCCGGGCGACTGGAGGTGCCTCGGTGGGGCCGCGAACAATAACAGGGAAGTTGTAAAGCGAACAACAGGCAAGAGCCCGGCTCTCCTGGGCTGACTTAGTGCCTTCGATTCCTCCGTGAGCGAAGAGTGTAATTAGTTTTATTAATTTCTTTTCTTTCCGACTCCAAGCGATCACTCTCTTTTTCAATACAGAAGATTATGATTCTTTCCCCCTGGAAAGGCATTATCAGAACTTGTGGGAATATTTTTCTTCCTGTGTTTTGGAGAACACCAAACAATATTCTGCTTTTTCATTAATGCCTAGTTAGTCTACTAGGTGGGTTTATTATTCGTACTGTTTTAACATGTACTGGTAAATCCATGCTGTTATAATCGACTACAGGGATAATTTATGTGAGCCAGGAGTAATGTCTTTAATTTTGTCTCATGTGTTCCCTTTGTTTGTTGTCTTGTAATTTATAAACCCAACTGCACACCACTGTTTTGAGGATTCACTAAACAGCAGCAAATGAAGGAACAAACGTGGTGTTACCAGGGTGGTGGCACTGCCTACGGACTCAAAGAATACCATTTCCATCAGATTATACGCCTCTGTGGTTTCACATATAAGTCTGCCTCTTGGGGTGGGGAGAATTGCTGGGGCTGGGGAGATGCACACTTGGATGTGGGGGCAGTTCCAAGTGATTGCAGCAGGTGACAGGTACCTGGATCAGGACCTTTTTGTTTTGAATTCACCTGGTGACTACGTTACAGCAGCATTTTAGAGATATGAAAAGCACATCGTGGTGTGCTTTTTAAATTAGTCTCACAAACAGCCACCTCCAATACACACACGCTTCAGTTTGTATCCCATTGTGTCTTCAAACAACGTACACACGTTCCTTTAACATTCAAGCAAACTAGATGTACTGCAGCCACAGGATTGGACCAATGCTAGTTGAATAAACCTCCAAAATGTCATTTTTCAGCACTGCCTGTTTCACATTATGGTGCCTCTCCTCCGCAGCTGCCATGGAACAAAAAGAGAGCCCTACTTCATAGTCAGAGCTTTCCAAAATTGCGTCAGTAATTAAGGATGGGCATGTGTAAAGGTGAGAGTATCCTAAAAGCAGGAGCTAGACTGAACATAGAAGTGACTTTTTTGTGTTTTCCCATTTACACTGGGAGGTGTGTCTCAGTGCCATACCTTACTATCTTTGGAGCAGTTTTATTTCTTGCTTGAAATGTTTTGGCAGCCCTCTGTTGAAGTCCAAGTTTCCTTTCAAATCTGCTGCAATGAGTGGAACGTTGTGTCTGTGCAGGCGTAGAAACTCAGTATTGCCCAGAGGAATCACTCTTGTGTGCATGCACATCCACACATATTTGCAGCTCTCTATCGTGTTCTCTCGTTTTTTTCCTGTCTGCTTCAACTCACCCCAGTGCTTAATTTTCTGCACCTTGTCAGCTGCTTTGATCTCTTTGATCTCTTTGAGTTTCCTTTCAATGACTGCTCCTCAGAATCCACATTCTCTGATCAATCTGCTGCTTTCTAGGATCAGAAACCATGGGCTAGTATTTTTGTGTCCTAAAACACATACATAATGACATACTGCACCTGCAGATGTGGCATTGAGTGGAAAAGCCATGAAGGACTTACAGTGCCTATCACTTGAGCTAGTCCCTCAAATTTGGTTCTTAAAACTTCTGTGCGCTTAACCTCTAAGCCTCAAAGTGAAAATCCACGGGCACAAGGGATGGGGGCTGGTGGCGGTGACATGCTATCTCAGTGACTATGCTTATAAAGAGAGCACTGACCTCTTGCATAGCTTTTAAAAAAAAAAAAGGACTTTGATGTTTATCTGCTAAAGATAATCCAGTCTCTGGCTATGGTGTGGAGGGAGAAATGGTTGTGCAATTGCTAAGCTGGAGCCCAAACTGCAGGAAGGCAGAGCTGAAGACACACCTCTTGCCTTGCTGTTGGAGGCTCCTCAGTTAGATGACTCCTTGCTCACTGTGCTGACATTTGTGGTCCAAATTCAGCTTCTGTGAACATGTCACAGAGGGAATGCTATGGATACCACAGTTACAGCTGTGCTTGATCACTCGCAAAAGTCAACAGGGATGCCCACGCTGTTAAATATGGTACCTCGCTGGGGTCACTCCCAGGTCCCAGTCACTTGGTCATCCAGATCGCATATGTATTTGTTCCTTGCAGATTCTCTTTTGGAGTGAAAACTCCACCCCAGGAAAACCCAGGTGTAATTATGGGGCTGGTTCACTTGAGACAACTCCACCATCTAAATCTCTGCAAAGACCCCAAGGAAGCAGGGGCAAATCTCCATGGGGTCTGGCTCCCTCTGCTCTTCACAGCCCTCCAACACTTTCCCAGCTGAGCTTGCACATCTGTATGCTCTCGATCTATTGTTGAGTGCAGCAGCACCTATCTACAGTTTCAAGTCAAAAATTACCATTCTAGTGGGCTGCAACATCTTGTAGGATATTTGAGATGCTTGTGGCTTTGATTGTCCGTAACGCATGCTCTAAATAGTAATTTCCCTTTTAAGGCCAAAAAAGATGCCATGATGCAGAACCCAAAGCGGCATGGCTACGTAGTCCATTGATGTACACAGAACACAGAGGGGACTGTACCTCTTGGCTTAGAGACTGTGGACCATCTATGCAGCAGGTACATTTATTAGTCTCTCTGGTGTTGCAGCTGATATGATCCAGTCACCTTTGTAGTACCAGCCCTGGTTGCTTTAAACTTGAGCTCTCTACTTTTGAGAATTAGATGTCAAAGTTATTTTGTTGCCCCAGTGCTGTATCTTGTTGCTCCATATCCAGGGATTAAAAAAGTTATGTTGATTTGAAATCACTGTTCATCCTTACTTGGATGAGAAATGCTGTGTTTCCATTATTATTGTTTTTAGAAGATATCCAGTGTGAGAAGAATTACATAATCTTGTTATATTTATTTTTTTTCTTAGAAGTTCTTGTGAGTAAGACAAGGTTTAGTGTCACGTTCTGTGAGCATGTTGTGTTTCACAGGTACTCAGCCAGCTGATGGCTGTGACACCCTTGAATTATTTAATAGCTTCAGTTTCTTTTATTCAGTAGAGTTTTATGAGAACTGAGATAAACTATGCTCCATTTGTCATGTAAGAACTCTCCTGCATCATAGACCTAGCAAACTAGAGTGCTTAAACACCATGATGGAATTATGGGCACCGGAGGAATAAACCACTTCCTAGTGAAGTCTGTGGAAGTTCTTCCACAGAGTTCTGTAGAAATCAGTCATGCCCTTAACTGAGGGAAATGTGTGACCTGAGAGCTCCTTGATGGATGGTGTCCTTCCATGACAGCCGTAGCTAAGTCCATCAAGGAAATTTGGATTCAGAATTGTAACATTTCAGTTTTTTGACTCTTTCTCCTCCAGTGGAAGCTGCATTCCTGTGTCAGGCACCAAGTTCTTGTAAAGCCAGGACTGCCACTTGAAATGAGATTCTTCAAATCTGGCATGCCTGAGGTAGCTGATGGGGAATAGGACATAGAATTAGCGTCCTGACAGCTGTTGGAGGATGGTACTTCCTTTTGCTCATGTTACGCAGCCTAATACTCTCCCAAGGTTAAGTGCTTTAATGAGGTTGGCTGTTTCTCGCACACAAGTGAAATGGTGCCACGTCAGTTAATAAAAAGCATTAATATTTCAGATTGCTTCCTTGAGATATGAAAGACCAAGGTTGAAGTCTCTCATCTCACTGAAGGAACTTGAACCAATATCTCCCAGGAGAGTACTGAAAACCACCAGACTGCAGGCAATTTTTGAGGGAGTTGTGCTCTCTCTGTCCTGCTGAAGCTGTTCAGTTTTGTATTGGCTCATTAAATACTCATTCAGTCAGTTGGGAAAAAAAAAGTATGACAACAGCTCTTACATCTGGTGCAGGAAGAGAATGAGAGTGCTTTGAGGTCCTTTCTAATGAATATTCAGATGTATCACGATCATGCAGTATCTTCATCATTCAGGCAGACCCACCAGAAAGATCTGAAAGTTCTGCTTTTAGGACATGCTCATGGAAGAGTTTGGGTCATGTCTTCTCAGGAAGAGATTGAGCTGCAGGGTCTCACATATCCTGCATGACTGGTGTGACCCAGATGCTGTTAGAGATCAGCTCCTCTTGGTTTCTGCTGTGTCAGAGCCATGCTGATACCTCTGTTGGACCAGGCCTCATGATGTGACCTAGGCAGGGGCACAACTAGTTTGCGACTTGTGTTTGGGCTTGTGTCTGAAATAAGCATGGAGCTGTCACTACTCGCTGGCTCTGCTTGTGTTTCCAGGAGAAAAATTGAGAATTCAGATAACCAGAAAATTTATGTGCCTCAAAATGCTGACAAATATGATGAGAAGCTTGGTATTTCTAAAAGTTGAGATTCATTATATTTGACATAACATGAGGGACATAATGAGCCTCTTGGTGTCAGGAAGGTTTTATCTGCATTTAGTCTATAAACCTTTGATAACACCAACAAGAGATTGACATCTACGTGCTTCTAAACATATGACCTTTGGTATTCCATATAGTGTACCATGGCCCACCATATATTAAAGACCTGAAAGCGAGGCAAACTGCACATCAGAGAGAGACTCACATTTTGAGAACAGAAAGTGGAAATTCTAAGTGCATGTTTATCACATCAGCAAACTCTGTTTTTTCTAAAACTCTTGCCGGAAGCTTATGATTCCGTTAACTACTTTCAACATTGTAATTTGTGACTAAATGTGATCCATGGCAAAATAAATTGCTGAGATTGCCAAAGCCACGGAGTTTTTGACTGAAGCATCCAAGCTGTGTCTCAGAAGAAGCTCTTCCACTGTGAGATTTTAATTGGTGCATTCCAGCAAATGGAAATGAAGTAACTCACATGTCAGTAGAGGCCTGGATTCGGAGGAATTGCTATCAAACTGACTTAAGCAGCAGGCAAAGCTTAATTAAAATGCAGTCTGTTTTTTTGGATTCTGTTTTCTTTTGTTCTGTTTTGTTTTCTAGAAAATAGCAACTGTATTTCAAATGTATCTTAACAAGGAAGGGGGTGAAGCACATGCCTCTTTCCAGCATGGGAACTGCGAGTCCCTTTCATCTCTCATGTCTCTCTGGTGTTGAGCTTCTCCCTAGAAGCAATTCCGTTAATGTTGCTTTAGCACATCACTGGACTGCTGGCTGCCTTGGTAGCACAGCGTGTCCTTTCATATGCAGCCAGGAAAGGGTAACACTTCTGCATTTGGTGGAGAAACTTACGATGACTATTCCTGGTGTGCAATACCTAAGCAGAAGCCATTAGTAAAGAGAAGGAGTCTTTTCTTTGGCCGTTGCCATGTTCCTAATAAAACATTTAAGTATTAAAAGTAATGTACGGTAAACACATCACTGCTTCCAGCAAAACAGTGGTGTGACTACAGGTTACCCAGAGAAGCTGTAGGTACCCCATCCCTGGGAGTGTTCAAGGCCAGGTTGGACGGGACTTTGAGCAACCTGGTCTCATTGAAGGTGTCCTTGCCCATGACTGGGGCTTGGAACTAGATGATCTTTAAAGTCCCTTCCAACCCAAACCATTCTAAGATTCTGTGGTTCTATGATTCTATGATTATGTGCTCATGCCTCCATTTTAAATGAGTAGGAAGAGGAACTATCCAGCAAAGTGGCTGCTTCTGTGACGCCAGTGGTGTCTGTGCCAGAATACAAGGCTGATCATGTCAGAACATGTGGCTGTTCACAAAGGGGCAACACAGCTAGGGATCTGTGGGGTCTGCTGTCTTTACCCCATCTTTGGATGCTTGCTGATTTGACCCAGAAGTACTGGCCATAGCTGCTCCGCACAACCGTCTCTGCAGGTCTGTGGCAGGGTAGAGGAGCAGGAGTTGGGTGGGTAATCCACCTTGTCATTCACCCCTTAAACTGGGAAACAGGTTAATATTTTTCTTCCTCAGCCAATGACAGACAACAGAGATACAAAGCCTCAGACTACCTGTGAAGGTGATGTTTAGGGCTCTGTACTGGACCTGTTCCAAATCCAACAGAGCAGGGCTCATCTCCTTGCTGGTCTCAATTGCTGAGGCTGCAGTGTTGCAAGGGGAGCAGCTGTGGGGTTTGTACATGGCCACCTGCACCAAGGGAAGGCCCTGGGCTAACCTGGTTCCTGGTGTGTGGGTGGAGGGTGGAAAGGGAATGGTGCATAGCTTGTCTTCTGCATGGGGCTCTCACAAGCCTCGTGTCAAGTTTCTTATCATCCTCACCACAGATGGGTGCACAGAGTGAACCTGCATCTGCCCCAGGTGTGTTATGAGTACACCTATGGGATGGAGATTTGCTGAGCAAGACAAGGAGGGAACAGGCAGCTGAAGGATCTGCTCTGGGGTGTAAGTGTTGGCTCAGTGAAGCTTATGGGCTGGAGGTTGCATCATCCTGAGGCAGCTTTGCACGCACACCCCAGCGGGCTGAGGCACGAGCAAAGGTGGGTGAGAGCAGTATGACACCCTTGAGAGCACCAAAGGTGCTTCAGCAATGAATTCAGACTCCTAAAGAAATTAAAAGGGAGGATCTATTCTTTCAGCCCTCTGGTCTCCATTTGTGAACAGAAGCTACTCCTACCCATTGCACTGAAGTGCTGCGGAAATAAATAAACCCATTAAGGTCCTGAGGTGCTCAGAGTGCCTGCTAACAAGGCCCACGGAGACAGAGAGATAAATCAGTAGGTGCTATGTTTTTCCAGGCAGTAGGAGTGTCCAAATTTGGATCAGCCTGCTGATGTCCACAGTGCTCAGGGAGGTCCTTGACTCCATACCCAGGCCTGCCTCTGGAAACAAAATAGAATCATGGAATAGTTTGGCTTGGAAGGGACCTTCAAAGGTCATCCTGTCCAACCCCCAAATGCAGCAAACTACCCACAGCACGCAGGCCAAACACCTTCCACAGAGGTGGTTTTCAGTTGGCTGCAAGCATCCCTCTCCCATAACTCACTAATGATGCTTCTGAAACCTCGGAGGCTTCAGGGGACCACTTGAGCCTTGGCAGGCTGAAGTCACTCCTATGGATTCCTTCATTACTGCCCCTGCAACCAAGAACCATTTTCTACCTTGGTTAAATACATGCTTTGAGACAACCTGCCCAGCTTTGTAGACAAATAGCAGGTATGGTGGCTGCTGTGTTAAAAAATTGCTGCCCCTTTGCAGAAAGCACATGAGAATGAGGAAATGCCACTGTGCTTCTTGTTTACGAAAGCATTGGTATTATCCTCATCTTCCACTAAGCCTTTTCTGTTACTGCCTGTGGGAGGAGAGCACGTAGCAGATGGTTTTTCCTTCAGTCCTGTGAACTAGTTAGATGAAAATCTTATTCCTAGAAGAATCTACTGTCAAGAAAGCTTCTGGCCTACTGGATGGCACTGCTGGGTTGGATTTATAAAGTGCTGTCTGGATAGTAATGTGTGTGCTCATAATAATGACTTTAATACCTGTTAGAACTGACAGCTGTATGCGTTTGACTTTCTGGAGACAGATGTTCTCCTGCCTGCTTATGTGGGTTGATTCCAATTGGGGAAAGAGGACCGTGTGAGCAATGTGGTGTTCAGTGCTATTTCATTCCCCTTGTTCTTTTCCCTTTCCCTCCCTGGGCTGTCTGCTGGGTCGGAGTCTGCTGCGATCACATCAGCTGCTGCAGGGAAGCCCCTTTGACCATTCCCGTTCCTCCACCTCTACACGCTGTCAGAGCATCGGCGGGAGGCTCAGGGCAGGGCTCTGAACTCGCCTCAACTCAGCAGCACTCCAAGCATTTTGGTGATGCTTTCCATCCTCACATGTGATACCAGCTGCAGGCTGGGCTTGACGCTCATGCTTACAGGCAGCACTTAATTTCAGACAGTCCCTGTATGTGTTAAAGTTGTTGGCTCTGCACTAAATCTCTTTTCCTGGCTCTTTTTTTGTGCTGTATGCTGTTCTCTTATTCTGATTTAAGTGTTTTATGGTTCCACATGAAGGAGATAACAGCGTGAGCAAAGCTGTGGGTAAAGATAAATCATCTGTAGGGGAAAATATGAGCACTTTATGTTTTGGAAAGCAGCAAGCCCACCATGCCAAGGGACCAAAACACTTACTGTAGTAAGTGTCTGCAGCAATCAGCTTAAATCTCCACTGCATCAAATTCAAAGTGATTTCAATGAAAAATCATTTTGCAGTGCAGCTTTTGTATTAGAATGAGCAATATAAAGACACTTCTCTAAGGAAGATGCAGACTCCCATTTTTCACCCGAAATGTCCTTCATTTAATGTTATAATCTAAATCCAACTCATAGTTGAGGGCAAGACTCCAACTGACTGTAAAGAGAGATGAAAGAAGTTGTGCTTTTTCAGGGGTGCACTGATTCAACAGTCTAATTTTTCTGTGTATTCTCCCTTTTTAGCATTTACAGTCTACTGATCCTACGAGTATCTAATCAGAACCAGAGTAGTGGTATTTTTCTGGTATAGAGTAGAAGATCAGGTACAACAATTCCTACAGTCTGGGCCATTTCTTTGTTCAAAGGTCTAACAATAAAATCTGGGTGAAAGTAATGTCTTCAGGATAAGATGTCATGGACTCTAGCTTGGTTACAACATGAAAAATGAGAAATTAATCTATCTGATTTTAGATCCTCTAGAGAAGTGTCTCTGGGACTGTGTCACACAGAAGAGTTTTTTGTATTAATGAAACTCAGCAAAATGTCACTCCTTTTTTTTTTTTTTTTTAAAATATATTTCACTTTTAATCCATGAGGGACTCTGAACAATTCGTGGCCTTTTAGAGTCTTGGTTGCACCTTCTTTTGTAACCATAGAAGGGAAACATTGTCAGCTTTGGGTTTCTATTTCAGACTAATTAAAGCCGTATAATAGCCACATTTCAAGCATGTCCTTGTGAGGCCAAGTGCATCCTGGCCTGTATTAATAAGAGTGTAGCTAGCAGGTCCAGTGAAGTGATCTTTCCCCTCTGTTCAGCTCTTGTGAGATTGCATCTGGAGTGCTCCTTCAGTTTTTTGACTCCCCAGTGTGTGAAGTATGGTGACAAAGCCAACAGACACAAGTTAGAATCTGGAAAATTCTTTTTTTTTTTTAACAAGAAGATGGTCAAATACTGGAATGAGTTGCCCAGAGATGCGCTGGAATCTCCACTTTTGATGGTGCTAAAGACTCGACTGGATACATCCTAGAGCAACCTGGTCTAAGTAGATCTGCTCTGCACAGCAGATTGGATTAGATGACCTCTGCAGGTCTCTTTCAGCCCAAATTATGATTCTGTAATTCTCACAGGACACAATAGGTCTGCTTATTGATAATGCCTACTAAATCCACTGAATACAGTTTACAGCTTCTTTCAACTCCATCCTGGAGTCTGATTCAGAAAGAACTACGTAAAATCTACTGCTCGATCTGAAACTCCATGAAGGGGAAAAACCCCTCGAGGCTCTCCTTGCTTAAATTCTTATGTTCTGATTTTCCTGGACTTCAAAGGCTGAAACGCTTTTCTGCCCGGAAATGTTTCTGTCTATGGATGCCTGAGAAAATAACTTTTCTTATCCTTGCAGATATACTGGGTAATCTGAACAGATGACAAATAACAAAACTGCTTCTCTGATTCTCCTCCATCAGTATGTACTTCATAGGACTATGCGTGCATTCTATCCGCAGTGAATAACATCCTCTTAGTTTCTTAGTTACTAGTGGTACCCAGGGGACCTTTTCACTGCGCTGTGATGGGACTGACAGGCTTGAGCAGTCATGCTCTTCTTGCAGTCAAGGATTTTACAAATTTTCGTCCCAATTAAAAGTTCCGATGTATTAGTACTGGTAGACCGAAGTCCAAAACCCAAACTCAACACAGTACTCAAATGACTGTAGCATCGGGTCTTATGAAAAATGTGCGTTACAAATCCCAAATAAATGCATACCTCAAGGCCAGAGGTTGCCTCCATTCTTAACTGCTCTAAACAGGATGAGGAGAAGGTCCTCTGCTTGTAAGCAAGGCTGTGAGAGCTTGGCTCTCAAGGAATAGGGTCTCTTTGGTCCTGCTGTGTTCAGTGCTTGTGAGGAAGGGCAACCAGGTGGCATCTTCCATGCTGGAATGAAGTCACTGGGTGCCATGCACGTCTGGGATCCTTTAACATTCTTGAAGCTAACCCTATTCATTCCACAAAAGAGGCTTTGAAAAGTTGATTGCTTAGGTTTTAACTTTTCCAAAAAGGTTCTTCTGTTAAAAGCTTCTGGTTGGAAATACCAAACCGTGTTGTTGCTAAGATTAAGGTATTTGTTTCTCAGAAATGGCTTATAAGCAGAGACCAGCATGTGGATTATTGTTCATTCTTTAGCCAAGTGGAGCGAAGGTGCTTCAAGTAAATTGTGCTTCTAGTAGGATCAGTTTTGCATGTGATTTTAATAATAGCTTTGGGGAAGGAAGGGCCAGGTCTGAATTTTTATACTTTTGGTATAAAACCAGCTACCATGTTTCGGTAGACATTTAGAATGTGATTTATTTTTGCATACTATTAAAAAATGCACCATGATCAGATTTATGGCTTTTGCTTTTCTGGAACAGGAATTTTTTCCCCACTTTGTTTCTGTGTTGTTTTTCCCCCCAAGGTTAATGCCATTAGCAAAATAAAATCTGACTAATTAACTCAGCCTTGAGAGGATTGTAAATACCTGTCAGGAAACAGAAGATTTTTTGCTGTTGCTAGACAATGACCTTAACTGTGACCTGGAAAGATCATGCTTGTAGTTTGTGAATGAAGTCAGTAACCATGCTGTGGTACTTCTGGCCTTATAATGAAATACACATCACAGATTGTGTCTAATTGCACACGGTGGTTTTATGATATCTGTAGCTACTGAGCCAAGACTCAGATGTCAGATATCAGCATTCTCACTGTAGTTAAATGCTGCTGCCATGTAATAGGTTCTGTTTATCTCTCCTCCAGCTTCCAAATTGCTGTGTCTTGGGTCAGTGCCCTAAGTTCATTTTTTTGTAAATTCCTGACCAAACTTATCAGCTCTCCCCTTTAAAAACCAGGATGAATTAGTGCTGCATTATCCCCCCTTCTGGGAAGCATGGCCTCAGCTTTTATCATCATCACTATGCTGCCTTGTGCTAGGTTTTAGCAGAAAGAGATTGGTGGAATCCCTTCAGTAGGGGGTATCCAGCCCATTGTTTAAATAAAGAGAGGAGTCTTCTGCTGGTGTTCACGGAGGTTGTGGGATTGCTTTATCTCTTTTGAAACCTGGCAGAAGGTAGAGCTGTGACTGTGGGGAACAGATCCATCCTCATTTCCCTCAGACACAAATACACGTCCCTGGCTTGAGCTCCAGATGTATTTACAAACAATGTGCAATAAAAAGTATGTATTCATGTTCCGAAAAGTTCAAGGGTGTGCTGCTGGTGCCTGAGGCAGCACTGCCATCAGTGTACCCACCTTAGTCCTCTTGGCCAGTGTTCCCTGTGCCTGCTGGGTTCCAAACACCACGATCTGCTTCTGTAGTGCAAAGGGACTCTTTTTTGCCTGTGCCTGGATAGAGCCTACTCTGGTGGCCTCTCTCTCTCCCTCTCCTCTCTGACTATCTCAGATCACACAAGATGCCAACAAATAGCAATATTTTTGCAAGGTTTTTCCACCAGCGACACCAGAATAAGATATTGCTGAGGGGAGTAGTGTGGCACCCTGTCCCATGTCTGTTTTTCAGACAGTCACCAATGCCTACGGTCACTTTCTGCCTATGGTGTCAGCTGCCAGGAGAAGAACTGAAGGGCTGGGCTCCTTGCTGTATTTTGTTTTAATGCAGCCCTGTAGTGTTCCCAGTTTCCAGTTTCATAACAGTTTACAGTATGTTTTGTTCCTCTTTTATGCACTTGGTACTGGCTGTAAAATGTGGGTTGTTCTCAATGTTTAGCATCAAGTCCTACATACGGAAGTGATTTATCAACAAGATTACAGGCTGGTGGCCTGTGAAAATTGGACTCTAAGGTCCCATAATTCTTTGGAAAATGCCAGTCATGGTAGGTTTTGCCTCCCAGCGGCTGTCCATTATTGATAGCCTTATTCAAATATTGTATTCAGACTGTAAACAATGACCAGTTTCTCAGCTTTAACCTTATACAGGTGCAGCTAATTCGTCTTGATCATCATACCTCTGCTCTTTCACGCCAGTCCTCTTTTTCTTTGCCCTCACAGTCTTTGTTTCTTTTACTTTATGCAAGAAAGGTCACATCTCTTCCCAAAAACTTTTTCCATGCAAAGTACTGCCATAAGAAGTCATCATCACTAAGATATTCTTCTGTAAACATGGAAATGTCAATGCCTAGAACATTCTGACATGACTGATGAGATATATAGGCACTTGGGAAAGTTATACGGTACTATTGACTCCCTACATCATTTATAGCTTATGCTGCTGTTCAGTGGCTGAGACAAAAGGATGGTGTAGTTTTCATGGGGAATTTTTAATTACTGGACCAATGGCAAGAAAAAGGAATAATTACTACAAATACCCAGTGTAAGATAGCCAGCCATTGGGTGTTTCTTTCAAGGGAGGACTATGTACTGCATTAAGAAATGTGCTCAGTGCGGTAGTGTGGCTGTTCTTGAGCCTGACAGCTAGGAATGAAGCGGTATTTCTGTCTATCTGCCTGTGTTTCCCCCCACCTTCTCTTATCTTCTCAGCTCCACACCAGAGCTTGCTGGCCCGTGAACACTGGCAATGCTTTTGGTTGCTAGACAGCTGGCCTGCTGAGCTGGAGGTCTCTAAACTCTCCTGGGCAACATCAGAGGTGCCAGAGACAAAGTCAGATGGGGGAACAAAGGAACTGAGAAACTTGAGATGTGTCTCCCATGACCCCATGAAGCTTAGAGAAGTGCCTGGGTAAATAACTCTTTACCTTTATTATCTTATATCCTTTTTTTATCTGCCTGTCAGGGCATTGTCTCTTTCCCTGAGAAAGTGAAGGAAAGCAGGCACCGAACAAAATCAAAGTGGTTGATGATCATCTCAGTGAACTGCTTTGAGACTGCAGTCAGTGGTCACTTTAAAGCTGGCTGGTGGGGAGGGAGGTATGGAGACTTCTGAGACAAGCTGTTATCTAGACTCTGGAATAAAATAAATGAGAAGTGATCAAGGGTAAAATTTACTCCTAACTGTGCCAGCCCCATTTTAGACTGGAAGTCTTTGATACCAAAACAGGCGTCACAGACTATCCATAAATATTTTGGAACCAGCACATTTCAGGGACTACTGTGATATAAATAAAATAAATTTTGAGGGTCCTGAAGCAAGAGAGATTAGCAGAACCCCTACTGACTTCAGCAGGAACAAGTTTGGGCCCAAAGTTGTTTGGTTTGTAATTCTCCAGTAAGATTGAAAGAAGGAGGATCTGGGATTTTTTTGATCTAAGATTTTATTAATGTCCAACTAGGATGCTGTTTGATCTTTAAAACAAATACCAGCACTCAGAACACATCAATTGTTTGGATTCTGAGCTCTGTGTTACACTTATTCTTGGACAAGAAAATTACAATGCGAATAATCACTGTCAGAATACTAATGCGATGCAAACTAATGTAAAGATATTTATTCAATGCAATGCAATTACCAGTAATACTCTATTTTCTGAACAGTGTGACTGTAATCCAATTTAGGGTGTTTAACCCCTGGTGATTTGTTTCCGTTTGTATTGTGATAGGCTGAAAACAGGCAGGATTGCTGGGGGCAGCAAAAGGGAGAGTAAGGGGAAATAGCACCACATGTAATCTGAGATCTTAATGACTTTACTAAATCTACATAACCAAAGGGCTGTTCATCATGGTTGTGCTGCTAATTGAATTTTAAAATACGGGTAGATCTTACACTCACTTTTTCCCAACATCATTTCATTTTCTGATGAATGCTTAGTCACCAGTTTAAAAAAGCCTTTTTATGGCTTTAACCTAAAGTTACCTTGGATTTCGTACAAGACAGAATTCTCAGATACACGATGGCAAGTGACAAAGAGTGAATGTACAAGGTGACTTTCCCTAAGAGCTTCTCTTGCAGAAGTGTTCTTGACTGGAGGAGTTGCAGCAGGATCCCATGGGTAGAGGACAACTTCTCTCCTTCAGAGAGAGGGGGAACATGGGAAGGACAGAGCATGGGGACCTTGCTACAGGCAATTTCTGAAGACTAAAAACCTTTAGATAGATACTGGTACATTCATTAGCACAGAAGAGTCCCCCTGAAACCAGCACAGATTCTGTGCTTCTGAAACTAGCACGGGGTATGTTGTCGTCACAGATAGAAGTTCTGGGATCTGACCTTTAAATAAAAGAAGTACTAGGGTAATCTAGCTTTAAGTGCAGGGAGATATTTTGTAAGCACACAAAAATGAGTGGGGAAGGCCTCAGTGTCCATCTGGTGCAGTTTGCTAATGGTGGTGGCAATTCTGACATTGAGCTGAGTGCAAGCACATGCAGACTGGATCCTGAAGGGTGGAACTGGACCCAGTAAAGGAAACTGGGGGTCTGAAATATTCTGCCTCTCCCCAAACACCAGAAAAAAGTGTTGAGGACTGAAGATAAACATCACTGGCAAGAATATGGGCCTATTTTCCAGAAAGCTACACATAGCTCTGTTCAGGTTGAAAGAGCCTAGGGAATAGTTATCCAGAACTTTTGTTAGTACCACATCATCCCCCCACCAATACCTCCAGTGAAATTAGGCCCTTTAGTGACAAAGCCCAAAACAGCCGGAGATGCAAGGTTTCATCACATTGGTCAGTATGGAATGAGCTAGGACACAGACACTGCCAACCCTGCCTGTCTGCACAGGACAGGGCTCTGGGTGGGTTTTCAGCTCTGCTCCCTGGTCACTATAGCTGAATATCTCAGTGGAGGACAGCAAATAAAGTGGGAGGAATGAGATAGGATGGAGGCTTTGCTAAAAGTTTTGGATATGCATTTATTGAAGATCTGGTGATAAGATATTTCAAAATTTGATTGCCTGGTTGGTTCTGTGGAAAAGGGTGTGTTCACCCCACACCAGGCTTGAGAAGCCTGGGATCCAGTATATTCAGTGGGGTTACCTTAACAAGTGAGTTATGTTTTCTGTCCCCTGTGCCAGTTCCTGGAGGCTCACTGATATAACCACCCATAGCTGTGGAAGCCCTTGCTTCCTAGCAACTGATTTGAGAGTTCAGTTTTATTAATGATGTGTGTTGCAGCCGAGACCAGAAACCCCAGCTTTACTGTGGTTAGCACAGTGCAAATTCAGCATAAGAAAACTATGCATGTCCAAAGAAATGCATGACTAAGGCCATGGATATGCAAAGGTAATTTCCCCAAGGTAGGAAACCTTCAAGCAGAAGCTATTGTGCAACTGCTTCCAGACTACAAACCACAGAAAAACAGTTCTCTCAAGATAAATGGGCCCTGGATGGGAACCTGAATAAGATTTCCAGCTTTAGGGTATTCGTACTTTCCTTCAGGTTTTTGTGTCATGTAAGCACTTATCTTGGGGAAAAGATGCCAGCTGGGGCTTGCCCACATATGCTGTTGGTATGTCTGTCATCTTGCAATGGTAAAAGGGAAGCAGAAATGCAGTGAACAGAGCAGGTGAGAAAAGCACATTTGGGACAGAGTGATCATAACTCCCAGGGATTCTGCATGTGAGAGATTTGCCAAATCAAACCCTTAGTATTTCCAAAAGCCATTCAGCCATAAGAACTTAAGCTGTGAGTGAAAAGTATGCAGTGCAGCTATTATTCTTTCAAGTCCCAGTTGAACTGTTCGCTTTTTCACTTTTAATTTTTAATATAATTTGTCTTGTGAGTTTGCATGAGGTATCCCTCCCCAGTCATTTACCATGAGTGCTGCAGGGACTCCTGACAGAATGCAACGAGGGCTCACCACATCAGTGAGCTCAGGAACACGGCAGTTGTGTTTCTTACATCAGTCCTTACTTAGGCCCAATTGGATCTAAATTACATGCCACTAGGGGCTTTGTACAAGACATCTGTAACAGCAGAAACACCTGCAGAGCAGAGTTTCAGGATGAGAAATTTTCTCTCTCTCTGGATTGGCTCTTTCTCTCATCTAAGCTGGATCCTCTTCACTGACTTTCGCAGTCCATTTTTATTTACACTGGTGAAAATTAAAGGAGAATCAGGAAGAATCAGAGTCTTTCTTTCCTTCTCTGAGAAAAAAGTTATCCAGCAGCACATGGCTGCAAAGCTGATCTGGCTGAACTGCCCAGCCACCTCCTTTTCAAAGTGCCGTTCCCACTAAGTGATCTACTTGACTTTGGACAAATCGAAGCATATGGCCTCTGTGGAAAGCCAGAGCCTTTTTGCCACTCCTCATACCACCGAGCTTTGACAGGTAGATATTTTACAGTGAAGCTGAGTGCCGGTTTCTATTCAACACATATGAACTTTGAAATGAATCATGGTTTCGTTTGAGCCACTTTCCACGGATGCTAGACCTGCATCATTCCTGCAGATTGAAAGTATGGATTTCACCTTGTGAAGATTCAATGCACAGATTTGTGGTAATGTTTTTGGCTATGAAGGGAAAGGCCGGGATCAGCACTGTGGGAAGAGTTAGCTCCCCAAGTACAAACTGATCCTCCCTGGGCTCAGATTTCTTCTTCCCTTGACGTGCATTTATCCTACCCTAGCTGAGAAAGTGTTGTTCTTGACTCAGTACTTATTACATAGGAATGTTGACTTCATTTGATTTCTACCTCCTGTCCCACTTGTTCTGATGTGAAGTTTGATGCTGACCTTTGGCTGTAAAATGGAGATGGGTGCAACCTGTGATCTAGGATCCTTCATACGTTTGCGTATCAGTTATCTAACTACAAGAGCTTGTTCCTTGTGTAGCAAATACCTGTAGCCTGTATGAGTTGAGACTACACGCTGAAATGGTTGTCACTGCTTTATTCATTGCTGCGGCTATGTAATTTTTTTTCAGCTGGAACCCTTGACCATGATTGCCGTTAAATGGACAGGAACAGATTACTGCAAACAAGAGAAGAGGACCTTCAGGATTTGAAGAGGTAGGATTATTTTTCATATATTTATGTGCAGGAAAGGGAGTTCAGCAGGATTTGTTTTGCACTAACTCCCCATCTTTATCCAGCCTGCACTCACCATTTTGGAAAGTCCCTAGAATGATACTAAGGAGATCTGCCATGCATAGACATGTGTAATAACCTCTCGGTAGTGTCACCTAGGGTATGGTGTAGTCAACGGTAGACTGCAGTTGAGCAAGAGATTTGGTTGAGAATAGGCCTACAGTACGCCTAGACATCTTGCCTATCCATGGACCAAGCATTGATTGGTTTTTGTCATTACCCATGGCACATAATGATTCTCTTTCTACTTGTCCACTCTTATTTATTTATTTGCTATATACATGTGTCATTGGTCATCACAGCATGTGACTAGACACTTTTAGAGTCCTTTCTGGACAGTTCAAAAAGCTGAACTGCAGAAGAAAACAGCTCCAAATGCTTCTCAGCCTGCATCCTTACTGTAATTTCCAGTGATTAATTCCTATTTTTAGAAGCGAACATGGAGGCTAAAATCCTCATTTGAGTGAGTGGTAGGAGCCAAAGAGCCACATTTGGCACTCAGTCAGATCTCAAAGTTTTGCAGTTCAAGCAAATTTTGCAGCTGGGCAAGACAAGTGCTCTGCAGAGGCTTAAATGGGAATGTGTGACTAAGAGAACCTATAGAGAAAGAGGTTACTAGGCAGAAGGGGAAAGAAATATGTTGGTAACATTTCAGATTGCCCATGCATAAGCTCAGTAAGGTGGAAGAAGAAATGAGAGTTTTGTATGCTGTTCGCCACTGTCATGGTCTCAAAGGTGTTCCAGGCTGTATGAGGGAACTCCCTTTATCTGCACCCAATATCCTTGTTCCAAGCACAGGTCCTCCTCATCCTTTCTGTTGTTACTGGTGGCTTTAACACTGCAGAAACAGCTGCAGTGGAAGTGTTTGTCACTCATTTGGTGACAGAGTTGAACATGCAAGAATCCCATGCTATTGCACCAAAAGGGCTAAAGAAGTACTCCCCACCTCCTCCTCCTTCTGCAGAAGCAGCAGGTGAGGAAGGTTGAGGAGGGACATAAAGATGAAGAACTACTGAGAATTTGTGCATGTCTGTGCCTTGATACACACCTTTTTTTCTGGAGATGCAGCCATGGGCTTTGGATCTTTGCTGCCTTAGCACTGGAGCACTTTTCATTGACCTTCCCTCTAAGGCTCCATTCATAAATCGCTTATGGAGTGTGAATAAGCCATGGGGATGCTTTAATAAATGGTTTCTCACATAAAGTTTTATTCCCCAATAATAATTAGCTTATTAGTAAATCCCTAATGGCATTACTAAAGGAGGTCATTATCGTTATCCCTGTTTTATATCTGCAGAAACTGAATCAGAGAAAGGGAAAGTCACCCACTAAGTAAGATTTGTGGATGCAAACTCTGAGTCAAACCAAATTCAGTAGCTCACAGGACTAATAGGTGCTTGAAATAAATGGTTAATCAACTGGTGTAAACAGAATGTAATTGGACAGTGATGTCTTCTTGGAAAATGTTTAAAACCATCTAGAATAGCTACTTTTGTCTGTGATTGGTTGTCAACATTTAATCCCACTAACTGCTCATAGAGCCTGTCTTAATATACACATAGCTAATTGCTGTAGTGCTCATCTTTTGGAATCTGCATAGTTTGTGTACCATCAGAATTTGTGCCATAGTCTCTTGAACTGTTAAAAAGAAACTGGCATGCCGTTTGTTAAGTTTTTAACTCAAGGATATCCTTTGTATTCACCTTATTCTGGATAATTTTGAAAATTGTGCTAGTACACTTGATTATTTTCTTTAACAGTCTATTACTGGCCATTGAAAAGTCTGCTGCTCTCTCAGTATATGAGACAACAAAATTCAAAGTGGAGTTAAATCAAAATAGATGTCGCAAAGGCCACTGCAATGATTGCATCATACAAGGCAGTATGCAATTCAGTGAGAGATTTTTGCATGCCTTTTTCTGACAGCAACTAGGTTGTATTTCCAATATATAAGGATTCCTCTTGAAATGAAAAAACGATACCATGCCCAGCTGTGTACGGGAGACCTAATACTCCTTAAGGTGGAAGGAGAAGTTCAGACAGACAGTGCTTAATGTCAACAATGTATGATGATTCTGAGACTGCAGCTCCCCTAATTGGGCTCACAATTAGGAATTCACAGTATTGTAAATTCAGTACAGTAAATTTAGTGTAAATTCAGTATATTATTGAGCAAAATCTCAATTTAGTGAATGGTGGGAAAAGTAGATGCTTAACCATATGATTTACAGCAGCGAATGTGCTGAGCACTGGGTCCTCTAAGCCAACTAAGAGGCAAACCAAGAAAGGGGGTGTTTGAGACTGTCATCTGGGCTTATCTGCCCTGAAACTCAGAGTCTGAAACCTCTCCTAAATTAAGATCACATATTTGGAGACTTTTAAAATACTTCTGCCCCAATTTTGCCTCCTGACCTAGTGGTTAGAGCACTCACTCAGGAGGTGGGATGCAAACATCTGGAGTTCTTCTCCACCTGCGGAGGTTTGGCTCTGTGACTTCTACACTCCATGAAAACCTTGAATTCCAGGGTGTGATAGAGTCTAAGAGGATGGTGGGGTGAGCAGAGGTGCCCTTTCCTCATCACCAAATCGCAGGGTAGCCAAGGATTCATTGCTACAATGGAAAAACAATTGCAGGGAGGGCAACCTCCACAGCAGCCTGTGCCAAAGCTCCTGTCCAATTCCTGGAGCTCTGCTTGCTGCTCCTACATTTTTTTCCTGAGTATTGTTTTAATTCTTTCAATCCAGGCTCTCTAATGAGTAATGCGTAAAGCGTTGTGGGAGCAGTGTAGATTCCTTAGGCTGTCCCTTGCCAGCTGAATATGCAGAAAAGCTCACACATCATCTGTGTTGCTCAGGGGAGCTGGTTAAGTAAGGATTGTGTGTGTGAAATAGGCATAGTAAGTGCCTATGAAGTAGTTTAAAACAGCTAAGGTCAACTCAGACTTGAAGCCTCCTTCTCCAGAGTGCTGCAGAAACCCCCAAGACCCTTGAGGGGAATTATTATGACCCTTAGTCCAAAAACTGCCTATAAACTGATCTGTGATTTGCATGCGTGAATAGCTGGCCACCCCCTGCAACACTGAACAAAGAAGTGTAAAGCAAATACCGTCGCTCAGCGTGTGACATGAAGAGTTTGACGTGCTGGTAAGGAAGCCATACATCCCCATAATTACTTAAAATTCCATGCCTGGCAACAAAGTGCAGGGGGTTAATTAGGCTCATAAGCTGAGGGAGAAGGGAGACCTTTGGGAGAATCTCGTAGACAAGCAGCAAAGCATGTGACCTCATTTGAATTTTACTATTAGGTTTCCTGCAGAGACCTCAAAAGCATCCTCTGATCACCGCCTGAAACTTTGTTTAGGTTTCATGTTTGCAAACACAGCGCATCTCAAATTCTGAAGCTGCTACACATGCTTTAAACTATCAAACTGGTGATTATGACAAGCAAATAGATTTCCCCATCTCCTTTTGTTTGTTAGGACTAGCGACTCTCCTGACTCTTGTGGCAAACAATCTCCTGTGCTTCCATTAGAGCCTTGTGGTGCTGCTGGTTGGAGCTGAAATGGTTGAGACTGGCATTGCTGGACACAAGGCTATTGCGTGAGGCTTTCTAGTCTCCAAAAAAGTTATAATAGGAGCCTGAACTGTGTCCCTGCGATCTGCAGCTCCTTTGGTTGCAGTGGGCTTTCGCACAAATCCGTGGTGTTTTTTTCCCATTCATATCTCGGTGTATCGTTCTTCTCCTTCCCCACCCGTTTTCTCCCCAAGTCAGAGCTATTTTGCAAGTATAGCACATTTCAGTCCTGCAGCATTTTTTTTATTAGGGGAGGGGAGATTTCCACAGATCACACTGAGACTAAAGTGCAGCAAGTCTGTGGCTATCAGCCTTCGTGAGGCTTTGCTGGAGAAGAAAAGGAAAAGAGAGGATCGGGTCACATTGTGAAAGCCAGTGCCAATCCATCTCCCGACCTCCCTCAGTCCTTTCTCCAGCTGATGCAAACCCACCGCTGCTCATGGGGGTCTCACCACTGGCCATAACAACAACAGATTTCACATCGTAGTGACTCTGGGGGAGTGAGAGACAGAGGGGAAGGGGATTACAAGTCACTGTGTCCAGCTGCAGCGTATGTCGCAAAAGAAGGGGAGTCACATGTGAGTGCCCCAATCCCTTCTGCCCCAGACACACAGAGTACTTCTGCACACTCAATAAATCTTTGTTTTCAAAGGGACCAGATCCCTAGTGTCAAGACAGGAGCAAATAACAACCTTTACATCCTTGCAGGCAGAAATCGTGCTTGGAATAACTCACTCTGAGGGTTACAGTGAGTTTCATTATTACCGCGGTACCTATTTCTTGTGACAACGTCATCAAGAAATTCACCTTCTGCCTTTTGGGCACTGCTGCGATCCTAAGTAGAAACCTTCGCCGTGGATTGCATGCAGCCCCCACGGAGCAGAAACGTCATGCTCACCGCGTGCTGCCGTATTTCCATTATATGTGTGTAAGTGAAATCAAACCTGGGGGATTTCTTCCTGATGCTCCAGACACACAACCGTGTCTCAGAATACAAATGCGAGAGCCGGGCTGGCGCAGGCGTGAGGAGTTGAGCTCTCAGCGCCGGGGACTAGCAACAGGCGGGCAAACCTTGAAGGGCAGCTCGTTAACTCAGTGCATTAAATAATAGCGGTGGTGGGGATGCTGGTGATGTGTGTCCCTGTAGCGTGTATTTGTGTGTGCGTGTGGTTTGACAACAGGCGTGAAACAGCACTTGCTTCTTTGCTCCTCAGGCAGCAGCCCTGTGGAAAAGCGTCAAGGAAGGCATGGGAAAGAGGTTATTTATTTTTTCCTACTCCTTGGAGATTCTGAACTGATTAAAAAGCTGGTTTTGCTAGGAAAGCAACAAGGGAAAAAATGCAGCCATACATGGCACGGATAAAAGCATGCTTGACTCTTCCGATAAGTACAATAGCATTTAATATCCCTGCTGCTTGGCCCAATATTGTATCACAGGCATCACCAGTGTTGTGCTTCCCAGCATGCCCTAGAATTCCTTCAAACAAGCGCTCACTGTAGCAGAAAGTCCAAGAAAAGGCTTACTCCCTTGAGGATCAAGAAGAAAGCAACGGTGAAGAAAGGTACAGTAGCTATTAATATTAATGTTAAAGAAAGAGGGGGGAGAGAGGACACAGGAGCAGTGAAAAAATGACTACTTCTGGCTTTGATGTGTTCATTTCTACAGGACTGATAGCAGCATGGAGAATACGGAAAGCAGATAAAGAGGAAAATGAGGAGGTGGAGGTGAGCAGAAGGCAGCTCAGAAAATTGCACAAGCTGTGGGGAGTTTTTTCGTCTAGACACTCGCACACAGCAAAGGGAGTCACTGCCATCTGCATCCCCTCAGAAAGAAAAGGAAGGGAGAAAAGGGACAGAGCTGAGACAAAAAAAAGAAATCCACCTGCGTGCCTCTTGGTTTGGCTGTGGTATGGCTGATCCACGCTGAATGTCTGCTGTGGGAGGGGAGAGAAAGCCAATGGAGGCATTATTGTGTCTATGGATGCACAACATTAGGGAGCGTGTGAATCCTCATGCATGGCTCTGTCCTACTGACACAGTGGGAAGAGGAGGGAGGGAACTATTTTAGTCCTGTTGAGGCTGCTAAAGAGTAAAAATGGAAGTAATTAAAGGCCTATTCTAGTCTCACTTAAATCTCTGAGTCTTCAAGCCTGAGTTATTTTTGTTACACCGCTTTAATAGCATTACATCGATGTTTACACTGGGTTAGATTTATTTTTTTTTTAACCTGAATTTAGGAAATGAGCCAGCACTTTCTGTGTCAGTGCACTCACTTTGCTGAAATTTTGCCTACGAAAGGTTGTTCGAGTCCCAGGAGGAATTTTGCTAAATCTCAAGCAGCCGCAGCATAGCCAGTGTTTGGGCAGCTGGATTTCTGCTTTATGTTGTAGAAAGGGCAGGCTTGAGTCTGAGAATTAGCTGATCCAAAACTAGACTGGAAATCAGAATGACTCCTGCATCTTAGGCAAGGTGATTGCTTGGTAAATAATGACTGTAGAATCTTATTGTCCCCTATTTTCTAGCTGAAAAGAGAAATCTTTAGTGTTTAAGAACAAGAAGAGTAAGAGCAAGCAAGGTTTCCTGGGACAGGCCTCCTGTTTGCTGCCCTTTGTGTCCTTGGTGAAGGCTGCTATGTCTGTAAGCAGTGACAGGAGCTGCCTTCTCTTGCTGCCATGTTCATCCTCAACAAAACTCGTCTCGTCTCAGCATCACTTTTAATGTTTCTGCTCTCAGGTTCCCCTGCACAGCCATTGCAGACTTATGTGGTGTCATGGGAGGTCTGACCTCAAATCTCCTGAGCTTACAAGTGTATCTGCATCTTCTCAGTTGATACCTGTCCAACATGGGACTTAGCCCACGTTTGCATCCTCCTGTGGCCTCCTGGCAGTGCAGGGTGTCATCAGGAAGAGATTGGGCTCTTCCCCAGCACAGGTGTCTGCCCTGTGCAGCCTGCCTGGGTCTCACAAGGGATCCTGCAGGGAAGGTGATATAAAAAGCAAAGAACTTGATGCTTGGTTTTCCAAAAAAAGAAAAATCAATGTTACTAGCCTCCTGCACTAGACCTCACGTGGCTTTTTAAGATCTACGACTTTGTATAAGCAGAGACACAAAGTCCTCTCTTGTCAAAGTCAAGGAGGACCCTCAAGCCAGTGTCCATTAGCTCTGAGTGGTCACAAAGCAGAGCACAGCAGGAGGTTGGCGTGGGAGGACTGGCATGGGAAGGTCCCTTGCCTCCCTTGCAAGAGGGGCTGAGCAACACATCCTGGCAGAAACTGAGAGCCTGTCCAAAATCTCTCAGTCCTTTGGTCCAGAAAAACCATTGAGGATCATTCCCCCGCAGACCAGGTACCCCAAGGAGTTATGGATGGATTTAACCAGCCCCAACGTGAGGTGCTGACTCTGTTCCTGTGCTCACAGGGAGCACTGAAAATGCCCGTGGTAGTTGTGCCGCAGTGAGGGTACCACATGCTCATGTAGTGATGAGGAAAAAGCATTGGAAAGGACTTGGAGCAGTGGCTCAGGTCAACAGAGGAGGAACTGTTTGGGCACATTGAAACATAGTGAGGGGGAGGATAATTTTCTGGTGTGTAGGGGGAGAAATTAGATCAGGTCAGGTACTTTGAACCCCAGCCTACATGTTTTCACCTGTACATGGTATTCGCTGGTTATATTCATTTGCAGTGACTGACAGAGTGCTACAGATGTATTTTAGACCTTACATCATTCTTGTTACTCCACCCTGAATTTTCTACAATTCCTGTTTCAGTTCCTGAAACCTATTTTTCCAACATGACACAGGATAAGTGCTGAACTCCTCTGCCTGTGAAAAGAGCAACAGAATTACAGACAATGTGTCTTATGGGCAATTCACACCTTGATTCATCTCAGCAGGGGGTGGGTGGATTATTTTTCATCTCAACATTCCTTCTGAGCCTGTTTTTGACAATGCATACAACTCCCGTTAACCCCTCCAGGGACACCAATCACCGTCACATAAGCTCATCAGACTTGGTTTCTTACTGTTGCCACTCCGCGTGTCCCACACTTCCACAGGTGTGTCAGAAATAAATGGCCTTGCTCTTTTCCTGTAGCCTCAGTTTACCAGCCTCATCTAATTCATTTTCATGAGCACCTGGCCAGAAAACAATGCCACCAAATTCCCATGGTTCAGATTCTCTTTTCTCCCTGCGTGTTGTTGGAGTGCAGTGGTTACCATACGTGGAGGTGGGAGTTTTGCTGGGCCATGGACGTTTTTCAGGCTCCTTGTGGCAGCAGAGCGACGAGCAGGGCCACTCGCCATGTCTCAGCAGTCACTTGTTGCAATGGATGAAGTATGATTATTCTCTGTTTTGGCACATGGTGTTACTCATCTGTTGTCCCAAGCACGGGTATTTACAACAAACTAAGCAAGAGTTTAAAGGAAGAGGGCAGCAGGGGCACTTCTGGTCCAGGGAACTGCTGGAGTCCTTTTATTACTAATGAGCCATCCGTGTCAGTTACTTGGTGATGAGGGCACATGAAGAACCCCCTGTGGGCTTGCTGCTTGCAGTGGCTTGTCCTTTCCGTAGGACAAGACTCAGCAAGATGTTTGACCCAAAGCAGGTGAGTGATCATGTGTGTCTGGCTGGGATGAATGATGAAGGCACATGCTCACATGCTTTTCTGAATCAGAGCCATGGCTACCTTTGAGACCCCCTTTAAAATGCACCTCTGGCCATGTTCATCTGCATGGCTGATCCAAAATAGTCTATTTTTCAGTAGTTTGCATTAAAAGCAATGTTTCTGTCCTGTCACTGTAAAAATAAGGCGCAACACACGCTCATCTCTTTTTTGTAAAAAGTCATTTTAGATCCCTGAACGTGCAAACGCCAGCACCTTGTTGCCATCAAAACCCAATTAACATAACTGATGAGTGACAGGAAATCAAAATACAGTCAGATCTAACAGCCCCAGAGTCAGGAATGTAAATTACACAGTCACACATTTTTCTGTAAGATGACTCGGTTTGTTCTCTTTCCATTGTAATCAAAAGTGAATTACGATCTTGAGAGGTTCTATCTCTACCAGATAACTGAAAAAAAAAGCTAATTAAAAACAAAAGCCACAGATGTAATCATTGCTTAATGCTGTAAGCATAACATGACCTGATGCTATTATGAGTCCTGAACACATTTCAATTAGAACTCCAGCTGGTAAACAGATAAATGGGATAACGGCATTTTAATATTACATAATCACCTGTTAGAAAAGTAATTTTTATTTCAGCCATTCATAAGTATTAAAAATGGGTTTAGATTTAGCTTTTATTTCAGTACACTTAGAGGACAAAAAACATTTGAATTACTAACATTTGAGAAAATCCTCCTCAGGGCTGTGTTCTATTTTTTTAAGCTAATCAAGTTTTTTGGGTTTTGTTTTTTTCTTTTTTTTTTAATATAGTCACCATCACTTTGTAGCTTGCTGGTGATTTACATCTCTACCAGATCAGAAAAGTAGTTTGAACACGTACTTTGTACTCTGCTCTGGGAAGAATCACATCTGGGTTACACTGGCTTTTTGTTACTCGAAGTACTTTTTTTATTTCTTGTCTCAAGCTTTAGAGAATGTGGAAAGCCATGGCCTGTGATGAGGAGTCAGTGGAATTTCAGAACGTGGAAAAGTTGAGGATGCTAAACTGCAAGCTCTTTGCAGCAGAGTATATATTGATGTAGTTCTTAGAAGAGCATAACCATGAATCTGAGGAAGGGCTGACATACCAGAAGGCTGTGCTGCCATTCAGCAACACCTGGACAGACTGGAGGACTGGGAATGATCCCAGGCACCAGCACAGGGTAGGGGCGGACCTGCTGGAGAGCAGCACTGCAGAGAAGGACCCGGGAGTTCTGGTCGACAACAGGTTGACCATGAGCCAGCAATGTGCCCTTGTGGCCCAAAAGGCCAATGGTGTCCTGGGATGTATTAGGAAAAGTGTGACCAGCAGGTCAAGAGAGGTTGTTCCTCCCCCTCTACTCTGCCCTGGTGAGGCTGCATCTGGAGTTCTGTGTCCAGTTCTGGGCTCCCTAGTTTAAGAAGGACAAGGAATTACTGGATGGAGTCCAGTAGTGGGCTACAAAGATGATCAGGGGCTTGGAGCATCTTTTTTATGAGGAGAGACTGAGAGAGCTGGGTCTGTTCAGCCTAGATAAGATAAGGCTGAGAAGGACTCTTGTCAATGCTTGTAAATATTTGAAGGGAGGGTGTCAAGAGGATGGGACCTGATGGTTTTCAGTGGTGCTCAACGATAGGATGAGTGGCAATGGGCACAGACTGAAGCACAGGAGGTGCCATCTGAATATGAGGAGAAACTTCTTTCCTTTGAGGTGCCAGAGCCCTGGACCAGGCTGCCCAGAGAGGTTGTGGAGTCTCCTTCTCTGGAGACATTCAAACCCACCTGGACTCATTCCTGTGTGATCTGCTCTGGTGAACCTGCTTTAGCAGGGGGGCTGGACTGGATGATCTCCAGAGGTCCCTTCCAACCCCAACCATTCTGTGATTCTGTGTAATCTGGCTGGATCCTTGTGATAAGTAAAGGTGGTCCATGGCCAGAGTACTAATGAGGCTTTGGAGAGCCAGGACTAGTTCTCTGCTCTGTCAAATTCCCAGTGAAAGGCAAATAAAATACTCAACTTACTCATGCCTCAGTTTCCCTCCAAAAAGTGTACCTGGACAGTGACTTGAAGCAGCTCTCTTCACAACCAGGAGCGCAGATGGAAAGCACAGCCAAACTCCTGCCTTTCTATTGAGAAGCAAAGGTGAAAAGCAGTAGCTCTGGAAGGATGCTCTCTCCTGCCTGCCATCACATTTCTCTGCTGCAACCAGTGCTCAGGCTCGGTGTTTGATTTCAAGACAGGTGTGGAGTAGCTGCCTGGTAGAATGGTGACAGCTTCTTCACCTAATCAGCAAACAATTCCTCTCGTGATTTAAAACACGGAAAAATAAATTCCATCACTGGAGGAGCATACTGGCCTGACAGCACCAAGAGAGGAAATCCACTCCAAAATTAAGACAGTCAGGGAAGGTGCAGTGCAAGGCTCCCCCCGTTGTGCCATTAACCAGCCTTAACCTTGTCCTCATGGGACCACCTCTGACGGGGGGAATCACTCAGCATCAACCACTTGGCCTCTCTGCTGAGCAGACCCATCCGCCACTCTGATGAAGACGATACATGTAATGTGGACACCTATATTTAATTTGACTTCATTTGCATGCAGCAGTCCTCCTGAGCTCGGAGTTATGTGATGGCAGAGACAAAAGAAGCTGTCACTACCCTGAAATAAAATTCTTGCTGTCCCTCCGTGACATGATTTTTTTCCTTCCTCCTTCAATTATCCATTTTAAATATTTATTCCATACCCTGTGGGGTTACTTTTACTCTGGAAGGAGCAAGGGTTGAGCTTCTGTTTTTTGAACAAGAGAAAACATGTTCAAATATATCACTTTTTTTTTTTTCAGTAGCAACAACAACACACATACAAAAAAAAAGAAAGAAATCCAACTTGAAAACATAATATTCTTAGTTAAAAGGGCAACCATTCTTGGGGTTGAAAGCTCTCATGACTAGCGGCCATGACTTCTCCATTATTTACTCATATCACATTAGCAACCAGAGGTTTGAAACAAAATGCAAGATTGCGTGTGCTAAGACCTGTAAGACACAGAAGGAGCCCAAGATGTGGAATGTCATTCTACCCATGTGAGAAGCAAAGGTGTAGAGAGATAAACTGACTTGGTTACAGAGGAGGCAGCTGATGAAGTTTGTGGTAAGGTCAAGACTGAAATGATGCTCTCGGACCATTTGTACAGCTGTGAGTTTGTCATTCCTCCTGGAAGTTTATGTGAACTTCTTGAGACCTGGGTTATCAGTTGAATCCCCATGTGTCACGTTCTCTTCCTTATAATGGAGCATAAGGCATGGACCCAAGGGTGGGATACTGTTTTTTGAATTAAGATTTCTAAAATATAATTGTTTACCTTTGAGGGAGACAGATATCTGGGTTTCAGCTATGTTTGTGGAGAATCAGTCAATATCATCCGTAATACTAGGGCATGATTCATCTGACCTAAATTTGGTGTCTACTTTAGAATAAACTGACTGATGCCTTACAGCTGTATTGACCAGATCTCCAGCGACTGTAAAGGGAACACAGCCAACAGACACAACCTAATTTAAAGAGATGAATAACACCCCATTCAAGCCTGCGCACAGCGTTGCCTTTGCAAAAGCCGTCCTGTCTTGAATAACGCTGGTGTGTACACCTGGTACACTTTCGGAGGTTGGGCAAACATGGTGCTGAGATCCTAGGCAAATGCAGGGATCTCAATAGATTGTAATAAAGTTAGTTAATGGGAGAGACATTTTGCTAGAGCCAACACACAAGACGGAAAAGACGGAAAACAGCCTTTAGGCTGCTGCAGTCTGAGTCACGGAAGTCTTCCGTGTGTTATAGGTGTAATTTTTATTTTCTGCATCTGAAAGTGGACTTGGCTGTCTTTGTGCATGCCCTAGCAAAGCAGGCTGTCCAGACAACCAGAAGCAATTCAACACAGCTTGAGGGTTAATGGCAAATGGAGAATATTTATCATTTTGACCATCTGTCCTGTCCATGCCAAACTTACCTGGCTTAAGGTAAAATGGAGTCCGCCTCTGCCAAATGTCCATATGACTCCAGAGTTTTGAAAACCTGAAGGAAATGCTTGCAGTGAGTCATGATACTGCCCATAGCTGTGTCATGGACAAATATTAATATTTCCACTTGGACAAAGCAGAGCAGCCCAATGGCCCCAGCCGTGAGAGCTGAATCTGGTCTTTGGCGCTGCCCGTAGCACAAGACTGGCAAGTGTCATTCATGAAGGTCTTGGAGAGCAAGGTGGCTCCAGCACAGCTGTCCCAGCAGTAGTTTAAATCAGCTCCCACAGCAGTTTCCTTCTTCAGCTCTGAGTTTAATTCTTCTCTTTCTTATCCTCATTTTACTTCCCCGGAGAAGTCTACTGAGGTTCCTTCATGTGAATTATATCACACATTCCTGCAGGCAGGTCATTTCTTAAGGCCTCTTCTCCACTTTGCTCTCCACACAAGATTTCACTGATACCTCTTCATATCAGATATCGCATATCAGATAAAATATAACCAGCCATTCCTTCCTTCAGTAGCACTTGCTTTATCTAACCTCTATTGCCTTGTTTACTGTCACCACCCCAACCTATTGCCTGTTTTTCATTAATCCCATTCTCATTCCCTCCTTCATGTTCCTTCTCCTCTCAGTGACACTTTTTTTTGGTAAAATATAGCCTTGCTTTAGCTTTAATTCATAAAAAAACTTTGCTTTCAGCCCTGCACATGTTAAATGCAGTACTTAGAGTCAACCTTTGGAGATTCCTAATCCCTTCCTTCAGCTCCTCTGGCACTGCTCTAACCAAAGTGACTAATGATCTTTTCCCACCTTCAGCTGTCTTTGACACTGTTTGCCATATCTTCTGTGACACAATTCTCTCATACTTTTATCCCCATCTGTAACTCTTCTCCAAATTTCTCACTTTTTCCCCAAAGTGTTGATTCTGTTCTAGAAACAAAATATTTGTGTCTGTCCTCCTGCCCTAGTCATTTATCATAAAAGTACAGCAACAAATCTATTTTAATAGAATATATAGAATATATGTAAGAATATAGGATATATTATTGTAGAGAATATATAACTCAGCTGCAGTGGCTGTATTTGACCTCACAGACATTGCTGTGCCTTGAATATATTATATAATTTTTATTTTCTTTTATTTTATGTGCTTCTTCAAACATATTTGATGCTTCATAAACCCCCTGAGTACCTGTGTAACCACTCAGTGACCATAAATTTCAGACAGAAAAACTCAGCACACTCCTTCATTCGTTGAAGCCGTCTTACTACAGATTAGCTTCTTCTGTTCAATATTTATTACGATTTTTTTCCTATCCTCACATGGGTTTCTGCAAACCCTAGTTAACTGGACCTCCTTTAAATACAATTTATTTGCTAGGACATTCACATAGCTCTAAAAACACCGTATTAATTGACATTGTTAAAAGCTGCCTTTTTAATGGTCAGTAATCCTTCTTCCAGTTCGTCCTTCCAATCTTTCAACAAGGCTGTTTTTGTACCCTGGCAAGTGGAATAAATATATTGGTATTCCTGTTGTTAAATTGCTCTTGCATCAACCAATTCACATATAAAATGTGGAGGTAGGGAATTGTTGCCATCCCCATCTTTATCAAGGAGGAGGGAAAGGGCAGTGTCCACAGACCACATTGGCATCTGCCTTAGGTTAGTGTCCCCAGGCTCTATGTACAGAGAGAAGCTCCTCCAAAGGGCAACAAGAGAAGAGCCTGCTGAGATGAGCCTACTGAGATGAATCAGATGATTCAGCTGGCTAAATTAGACTTTTCAGATGAGTCAGTGGTAACACTCCTAATGGCTTCAGAGGATGTGTATTCCAGCAATTAGCCACAATGTGTAACTGAAGTTCTGTATAATTAGCTATACAAATTGGAGCAATATACAATAGGTTGCTATGTCTTAAATAAGCAATGAATAAGTACAGTGTGACTGGGGCTCAAGGTTATTCTTGTCTTCCTTTGCCTCACTACAAGAAGCCTGCAGGGCTTTGATTTCCAAAGGGAAAGGAAGTTTGTTTTCATTAACTGCATGATGATTCTTTGGGTCTGGGTTAGTATTCAACTTAGGCACCTCTTTTCTGTCTGCCTTATGTATTCCTTGATTCTTGAATCTCATTTTATACCGTGACATTTCTGATTTTCTCCCTGCATCTTATTTCTATTATTTTCTAAAATCGTACAAATATATAATTCAAAGGAACCTCCAGAGGCCAAAGCAGGGTGACGTCAGTGTTAGATCCCTTGGGGTCTTTGTGTTGTCTTGCTTTGAGTATCTCCAAGGATGGAGACTGCACAGCTTCTCTGGATCTCTGTTGTAATGTTTATCCACCCTCACTGTGAAGAATATTTCTCTTATAGCTAATTTGTATTTCTAATTTCTCTCTGCTGTACCTTGTGTCTGTCAGGTCTTAATCTGGCTTCATCTCTCTTTTAAACTCTCTCTAGGAAGTTGAAAACATTAACTTGATTCCCCTTAGCCTTCTTTTCTTGCAGCTAAACAGTCTCAGCTTTTCGAGCCTTATCTTGTACTCGTATGCCTCAGTCCCTAACCATCTCAGTTCATCTCTGATGAGCTTGCTTTAGCTTGTTGGTAACTTATACTGAGAAGCCTAAAACTGAACACGATAGTCCAGACATGTACTCTTCGCAAGAGCAAAATGGAAGGAAACTCACTCAAACCATCAGCTGTGTTCTTGCTAATGCAGCACATTGTGCCATTGACATTTGTCACTGTAAAGTTGGTTTGCAAATTCATGTTCAACTCCTTGTCCATCAGCACCCCAGGTGCTTTTCTGCAGGCATGATTCCAAGTCTGTTAGACCTCAGCTGTACTGTTGCCTGAAATTATTCCAACCCACATGCAGAACTTTGCCTTTGTTTCCAGGAACAATTTCTAAACCTTGGTTTCAAGGTATATCTGAAATACGCAGGTTCTGAGACTGCAGGACAGATCCATCACTAATGGCTGTTTGCATGGTTCTGCTGAAGCAAATGGAACCGACAACATTTATATCGTGAAATATCTTGGTCTTGCTTTCTTTTTAATTCTCACTATTTTTTCTCTGAGTAGCCTCCTTAATGATAGAAACATCCAATCTTCATTTCTATTCTTACTGTGTTTTTAGCTTCAGTATTAACTTGTGGTAATGATTTAGCTTTGCCTCTTTTTTAATCTAAGTGAGAGGCTTGATTCATCTTGCTTCATTCTTTAGCAGGATCTTTATTTCCCTCTGCATGTTGTAAATACACTGATAAATGTGTTAATTGAAATGACTGTCAGATGTACTGAAAAGGAGTCATTTCAGAGTCCTACCTTGAAAGTGTATTCATAGTGAAGTCTAAAGCATGAAGATCTGCAAGTTAGACCGTTTTTTACATTGTAAAGAAACAGCTATAAGGAATTTGCAACAAAGCACACAAGCATACGTGCATATGGATGCACACACCAGTGCACACTCACAAGGAAATAGTTCTAGGTAAATTCATTATAATGGTGGTCAGAGTGAGCAGCTTTGTCAGTCAACTGAGCGCTAATCAATCTGTCTAATGCCTTTCACGATATCATTTCATTAGAGGCTTAGAATAATCATTCACTCATCTGCTCTTCAGCTCCTGGGTTTGATTTGTGTTCTTTTATTGTGGCAACTAATGTGTATCCCATAAGATCTGGTCTTTTTGAACATTTGCTATTTATTGCTTATGTGCTAAGAATATGTATTGCCTTTATTTTATAGACATTAGAGGGTGAAATCCAGCGGGGGTTTTCTGCAGAGTAAGGTATGTAAAATAGTTAAGTTCCTGTAAGGTTGAAATAGTTAGAATATTTACTGAGTTATCAACCATCTTCCCTTCATGAACCAGGCTAATTGACATCCTGCAGAAGCCATTAGGCGTTTTTTTATTACAGCTCTTCGGGCTGTATTCCACCTTTATTTAGACCTCAGTTTTCAATAAGCTTAAAGGTAATTTGAATGAAGAAGTGGCTAGCATAAAAATCTGCCTTCCACTTTCAACTGTCTGTGTCCATCTAGAGAGAACAGGGTAGAATGGGAGGGGAGATGCAAGCAGACATGAGAAAACTTCCCACTGATAGAGAAGAAAGCAGAAAAAGAGCAGAACAATGAAAGAACAAGGAACCCCTTGAGACAGTGTGTCCAATATTCCTGTTATCACATGTTCATTTCTGTCCTTTAATCAGTTATCATTTTTTCCCTCTAATACTTCTGAAATGTAGTACTAGAATCTTGTCTACCTTGATGATGATGTTCACACTTCCCTCTATTTATATGCTACATTTATTCACACCCAGTATGTATTTATTTGTTTTCATGTCGTTAGCTGGACTTATTCAGGCAACACACTACCGCTGCCTTGCTGAGACATCATGGAACCTCCATAAACGATGTGGGTGTTTCGCATGACTGAGTGACTGAAGCTCCCTCTGAACTATGGGCCTATTCAGGATCCTCCACATCCTGGTTCACCGTACCTCAGATCAGTGAAGCTGTCTGAAGAGCCGTATCTCGGGCTCTTTGTGGATCAGTGGAACAAAACAACTTTTCTCCATTTGTATCAGGCCAAAAACTGGATCATGAACCCCATGTTGTCTGAGGGAAGATGCCTGATGGAGAAGGAAGAGGAGGAAGCATCTGCAGCTGCATTTTGTCTATTGTCTGTTGGCTTGAACCCGTGTAGGAAGGAAGCAAGTCTGGGACCAAGACCTTCATCTGCCTGAGAGAGGTGCTGCAGCTCTTATTTTCTTGGGATGGTTTTCCACCAACAACGGGACTACACTGCTCTCTGCTGAAGATGAGCCACTGTAAAAAAAATAAATGCGTGATCTGTGAAGTCAGAAGGATCCTGATTCTTAAGCCCATTTAATGGGGCTCTGGGAGAACAGTGCTGGGTTCTGGAACCTATATCCAATGCTTGTGTGTGTATTTCATGTAAGGACTTCTTTGAGTGAAAAACACATGCTGTTTCTGAATCAGGCGCTGTTGCTGATTGCAAGGTGGTTGCTCTTCAGCTAAAGCAAGGAATGCTCCCCACCCATTGAATTATCACAGGGTGGTTTCATCATCCCTGGAAGGCATAAAGGCACCATTTACACCATCTTTGCTGGAAAAAGGCCTAGGATTTGTGTTTCCACCACATCGGTCAGTTGTGTGACCCCAGACTCTACTACAGGAGATGCGTTCCTCCTGTGCTCTCAGTCCTACTGGTGCAATTTGACCTGTCGTAGAAGACTAATCTTTCAGAGGTTTTTCATGTATCTCTGCCCTCCTCTGGATTGCACCTGAGCAACTTAGTTCTCGAAAACGAAATGGCAATGCCACTTAGCTACTGCCAAGGACTGGAAGCAGTCTCAGAGCTCAGCCTTAACACAGGTCTCAGACTGTCTCTTAGGTACTTCTTATTCTTCAGTGGTATTTGCTGTCTGGCAGACTTAAGAGGGATAGTGATGGTCTTTCCCATACTTTTTTCTTCTCTAGTAAGTCAAGTTCCCTTGGTAACATTAGGAGTCCTTCTCTGTGCCCATCCCGGTTTGAATTTGGATGGATGATGGCAGAGCGGTGGATGTGGTCTACCTTGACTTCAGCAAAGCATTTGACACGGTCTCCCACAGCATCCTGATGGCTAAGCTGAGGAAGTGTGGACTGGACGATTGGGTAGTGAGGTGGACTGGGAACTGGCTGAAGGAAAGAAGCCAGAGAGTCGTAGTCAATGGGGCAGGGTCCAGTTGGAGGCCGGTAACTAGTGGAGTGCCTCAAGGATCGGTATTGGGGCCAATATTATTCAATATATTCATTAACGATTTAGATGAGGGAATTGAGTGTACTATCAGCAAGTTTGCTGATGACACTAAACTGGGAGGAGTGGCTGACACGCCAGAGGGCTGTGCTGCCATCCAGAGAGACCTGGACAGGCTGGAGAGTTGGGCAGGGAACAATTTGATGAAATATAACAAGGGAAAGTGTAGGGTCCTGCATCTGGGCAGGAACAACCCCAGGTTCCAGTATAGGTTGGGGAATGACCTGTTAGAAAGCAGTGTAGGGGAAAGGGACCTGGGGGTCCTGGTGGACAGCAGGATGACCATGAGCCAGCACTGTGCTCATGCGGCCAAGAAGGCCAATGGCATCCTGGGGTGTATTAGAAGGGGGGTGGTTAGTAGATCGAGAGAGGTCCTCCTTCCCCTCTACTCTGCCCTGGTGAGACCACATCTGGAATATTGTGTCCAGTTCTGGGCCCCTCAGTTCAAGAAGGACAGGGAACTGCTGGAGAGAGTCCAGCGTAGGGCAACTAAGATGATTAAGGGAGTGGAGCATCTCCCTTACGAGGAAAGGCTGAGGGAGCTGGGTCTCTTTAGTTTGGAGAAGAGGAGACTGAGGGGTGACCTTATTAGTGTTTATAAATATGTAAAGGGTGAGTGTCACGAGGATGGAGCCAGGCTCTTCTCGGTGGCAAACAATGATAGGACAAGGGGTAATGGGTTCAAGCTGGAACACAAGAGGTTCCGCTTAAATTTGAGAAGAAACTTCTTCTCAGTGAGGGTGACGGAACACTGGAACAGGCTGCCCAGGGAGGTCGTGGAGTCTCCTTCTCTGGAGACATTCAAAACCCACCTGGACGCCTTCCTGTGTAACCTCACCTAGGTGTCCTGCTTCGGCAGGGGGATTGGACTAGATGATCCTTTGAGGTCCCTTCCAATCCCTAACATTCTGTGATTCTGTGATTCTGTGATTCTGTGAATTCAGCATTCCCGACTGTGGTTAGCTAGAGGTACACGATGCATCTCACACAAATTTCAGCAGAGCCTCGCATTAATATTTCACTATCTCTCCTGATATAACCAGTCATCTACTACAGTCTCTTTTGTCACTTAAATCTCAAGAGAAAAATGTGCTTGTACGAGCAGGTCATCCAAGTCATTTTAGATTATGCATCTAGATGGTAGCCAGCAGGCCATAAAGGGTTTCACTAACCCTATCACCACTGAACACCTATTCTGTTATTTCTCTGATATGTTACTCATAAAAATACATAAAAATGAGTTTCAGACTTTTGCTATTTTGCTACAGCAACCGTTTTTTCTTGTCTCAGCCATTTTCCCTGGATTGTGAGGGAATTCTCTCACTCGCATGCCTTTCCGGCTTCTCTGCAGTGTTGATACAAGTTGTCATTTTATTTTGTATCTACAGAGCTTTCTTGTTTTCTGAGGGTCCTTGATAATGTTCAGCAGCTATGTCCAAAGCATTACTCAGTCATTTGTATCCTCGGTGTGAGCACATATAGCAGTAGGTTGTCCTCTACCCTATTTGAATGTCATTTACTCATTTTAAATTGTGTATATGTGAAACAATGGTACATATAAATTATTACAATTCTGTACCAAATGAATTTATGTTTTTGTAAGTATAACCTAAGAATCTTCTATTCACACTCATAAATGTCATAAATTTGGGGCATAGCATCCTGATTCAAGAGGGTTAGCAAGAACCCTGGTTATTGAACTAATGCCATATGAACTTTTGGTTATCAAACTGATACCAGATGGTTAGTTCCTCTTTGGACTTGTTTTTTTCAGTCCAGGCTCCTATTTTGGTCAGTCTGCTGCATTGTGTACAACAATGAAAAACAATAAGAAGCACTTGAGCATTTTTCAAATGATTCAGAATATCCTGCAGCCAAACCAGCTGATACAACATAATTACACCTTGGGAAGCACAGCAAGGGTATAAGCCCTGCAAGGTAATCCTACTGGCAACAAGCAATGGTGGCCTTTAAGGTTCCTGCTTCAAATGAAGTAAATACTTGAGTTTTGCCTAAGATGAAATTTCGAAGTCAATGCAACTACCTATACATTAAGCTGGAAACTGTCGAGTTATTTTTTCACTTACTCAAATGTTGATAGAAAATTTACAGCCAAAGTTTTCCCTTAGTAGTACCATTTTGGTGCAGCTGCCAGCAAAATGAAACAGAAAAGGTAATGAAGGGAGTTTCTATGTCAGGTCTTTTTATTTCTTTCTTTTTAGCTTTAGATAGTAATATTCTCTAGTAGGCTTTGTTGATGAAATACGGCTGAATTTTTCAGGGAGCTCAGCTTTCACTACTGAGTCCAGAGACTCCAAATAAATCAATGCATGGGCTTTCAAATTCTACCTAAAAGGATTATGGTGGAAGCTATTAAGAGATTGGGCACTTTTAAATATCTGACCCCTGCACAGAACCTTAAAGACAGCTGAGATGTTCTGAAAAATTCTTTCACACCTGAAGACTCTTGGAGGTCTGGCTTCTCCACTTTTGAGTGGCTTCTTGTTCTTTATCCAAAGACGGGATCCTGTTACTGAGACTTAGGTCTGCAAACTCCTGAGAATCGATGTGAGAGGCTAAAACGTGTTAAGTGATTACTTGCCAGAAGGCTAACTGCAGGAATGATTTATAAAATGCAATTCTTGTACAAAATCTATGATGCTGCTGAATTCCCTTGCTGGAGGAATAGCAAGGGTTATGCGGAACAGATTGAAATCTGGCAGGAAGGAAGGGATTATAGCATGCAGTGAATGACAGCAGGGAGACGGCCATGTCAAAAGTTCACATGCAATATGTGATATCAATAATTTACAAGGTACTTCCATTCTGTTTTCTTTATCAACAAAGCTGTCTACAAGCTGGTTGGAGGGTTTGCCTAGTTTTCTGGTTTTGCTGCACCACAAAGGAATGAAATATCCTTACATATAACATGATGTTATTTCATGTGCTTTACTATGTCTCCAATGCAATACAGCAGGATATATTAACTGAATTCATCTGTGCCAGGTGTCATCCCCTGACATCAGCATATCCATGGCTATCATCATTGCTGTGATCTCTTAACAATTTGTCTTTTTTCATATGCATCAAGTGACAGGAGAGTATGCTCCTTTGAATATATGTGTTGGTGTGTGTCTGTGTCAGGGATTCCTTAGGAATGTAAAGAAGTTGCATTAATTGCCCAGGGCTCTGGAGAAGCAGCCCAGTGTGATAAGTCTCCCAGAGACAGTTTTCAGTGAAAGGGTCTGGCATGTAGGTTTGCACTGCTTGATTCCCTATGGCACAGAGGTATGGGGAAGAATAGATTTCCTATCTTTACTTCTGAGTACAGTACTTGCATGGTGCACAAGATGAGATATTGATGGTCTAAGGGAAAAAATCTCCCAAGACTATCTCTTTGAAAACCATATCAGTGCTCTTTCTGGGCTGAATAACTGAAGAGCAGAAATTGGCATCTAGACATGAACTTGGAGGATAAAAGGGTAAATCACCAACTCGGCCAATTGTGACCTGTTTACATACATTCCTTTTGAAATAGAAATGTGAGGAGTAGTCTGATCCATTGTGATCTGTACAGACTGCCACAGTTAGGGCTATCACAGGCAGTTTTAATTAGGAGGAGAAACTGGGGCTAGACACCTTGAAGGCAGTTCTGTGTATTTGCAAGAATAAGCCTGTTATCCCAGAGCATGGGAGCAATCAGAGACTGTTTTCAGTCCCAGCTTAGCACCCCAGCCCAGGACCTATCTTCTGGGGCTCTCTCTGCCCTCTCCTCATCCTAGTCGGCCTATTCTACCTGACTTACTCAGCTTATTCAGTTTTCCGTGTTACATCCCTGTGCTGTGCTCTCCTACTTGCACTCACACACAGAGACACACACCCATGCACCTTTCCCATAATAATAGTAACAGAAACCTGTCTGCTCAGAGCACCAAAATTTTGCATTGGGTGGGTGTGTGTACTTTACTGTCCTACCTTCATATCTGAAAAGGAGAGTCATAATATCTGTTAGGCTCTAAAAGGTTCAGCCTAACCTAAAGCAATTTAACCTGTAAACCCTAGCAGGGAGGAAAACCTCCTTCTTCTCCCTCCTCCCTTCCCCTGCTTGTGCAGCTACCTTACATGTGAGCCAACCATCCCTTCTTTAATGAATTATTTTCCCACTGTAATTATGACCTGAGGGGCTGACCCTTGGGTGGTCCCAGGGAAGGGGCCACCTCTGTGAGAAGCTGATGAGTGGGATGAATTGTTGACTTGTTCAAGTATTAGAGGACTTGAGATTAGTTCCCAGACATGTCCCAAACTCTTCTTGTTACTCTGTATAGAGATGTCTGGTGTGGCTCTTCAAGGGCTCTTCAGAGGTAGAGGTGGTTGCCTGTTTACCTCTGAGGCTCTGGACCTCTGTCCACTTCTCAGTGGATTAAAAGGGGGTGACAGTGTTTTTCCCAGAGCTGTTGCAAAGTGGCAGTGAGTAGAAAGAGAGAGACATGAAGAGTCTGTGAGGAGAGGATCTCTGTGTTTGGTGGGAGCAGGCAGAGCAGATGAGCAGGGTTAAACAGCAAACACTGATTTCCGTGGAAATGAGGGAAAATTCTGCTTCCATGTACAGCCGTGTTATGGCATCTCTCATCTTGCCTTCTTCTGCCACGCATATCATATCGTTATCTGACCGCTTGTTTCCTACCAATAGACGACCTTGGAAGAGTAAAACAAAAGAAGTAACTAACACGAAGAAAAATCAGGGAGGTTTTCTGGCTAGGAGGATAAAAAAATTGCACATATAATAATCCTCTCCAGTCCTGATGATACAACCTGTGAAGTGATTTAGCACTGCTCTGCTTGCTGCCATGGAGCTACTGTAGCTGAGACCACATGGGGCCTGGCCTTTTGCTCCCAGCATCTGCTGGTGTGACACAGACTGACAGGGAGGACAAAAAGAGCATTCAGGCAAACTTTCAACACCTTTCTCCGTTCTCACTGGCACGGAGGTCCTGGTGAATTCATGAGGAGTTTTAGGAAAGTCAGAAGGAGTGAGGTCCCTGGTGTCCATAGACCTGTTTAAGACACTGAGCCTTGATTTCTGATTAAGTTGATTTAATAAAAAGTCCAGAATAACTGGGTGTAATTGAGACCTGGCCTTCTTGATCTCTGTCTCTGAAACCGATCAGCACCATTTTTGCAGCAGCTTGTTATTTGTCAGGAGTCACAGGAACATAAGGACAAGCAGAGCACGTCAGCCCCAGGTGCACATGGCTTGTGCCTCTGTCTCCAGCAGTGGCCCAGGGCAGATACATAGGGAGAAATGTAAAACAAAGCAAATAATGTTGGGTTTTTTTCCTTCCCCAGGACACCCTTCCAACTTCAATGTGACTTAAAGTATAAATACTGATTTGGTTTTCATTATTCCATTTGCTTACCTCCCCAGGAAATTTCCAGCTGAAGAGCATCTTTTTTGACAGTCAAGAGGTTAGGCTTACAAATGAGGCAGATCTGGCAGGCTTGTCCTCCCTGCTTACTGACCTAAAACTCCCTGTGGTATTCCCCACTTTGCCATCACTGCTTTTTTAGCTTTTATTTCTTATGCAGCATTAATTATTGTTTCACCAAACAAAAAGCAGTCTCAGAGATCTCTATCTGGGTGGCTGCGTTTCACATTGAGAAAATTGACTCACATGGTGCCAGAGTAAGGATGAATTCCTCTGCTAGTCACTAATTATATTACCTAGTGCATATTATGAGCCAGTCCTGTTAGACTAAACCTTGAACTATTCATAGTCATGCCCTCTAATGGGGTCCCTAGCTATTGCAGGCCTCCTGACCTAAGGAGGTCATTAATTAATGTCTACATTTCTGCATGTGTATAAATATGCATAAAATCTAGTCATTCTGAAATGAAAATCCAGTGTCTTTCACCAGCATATATTTGCACTTACTTAATGCTAGAAAGAAAGATATACAACACAGAGACCTTTTAAACATTCAGATATACTGCAGATTAGATTTAATCCTTTACAGTTTGTCTAGGATTGAATTTTTTCCTCCATGTACTTGATTTTTAATAGGTTTGCAGTATATCATTGTAGTCATTGCTGATGTGAGTGTTTTGAGTATGGGAAGTTCATGTTGTTTTATGAAAACTAGTTTGCTGGAAACAATAGATACTATTCTTCAGCTTGGACTATCACAAATAATTATCTCCTGGCTACTATGCAAATATCTCATGTCCTGATTTCCACACTTGTTCATTTAGCACATAAGCTCATTACAGTTTAGGTGTTTATTTAAAGGCGCTGCAAATATCTGAGAACAAATTGCTCAAAAGCTTTGTAAATGAGAACTTTTCTTCACTGGCAAATTTCACTTTCTGCTGCAGACATGGTCTGCAATCTACAGCTATTTTCTCCGTAGTCTGCTCAGAAAGGACTCCACAGCCAGGCACAAGGCCAGATTTTGATCCCAGTCTCTTTATTTGTTTCAACTGAATAACTTCAGATTTCAACTGGTTCTCTGGCATACTGAGCCTGTCCTTTCACTCAAGTGTCAGCCCAGTGCTCAGCTGCGAAGGGAAAAAGCGTGAGGAAATAACCCTTGTTTGCATTTGACACCTGACTTGTTATATCACTTCGCCAAGAAAACTAAATCAAGAAGAATGGGTCACATCTCCTCTCTTTTCCAGTCACTGCTGAGCACAATGGCATACTCAAACTTCACTGCGCAATGTCTGTGTTTTTACAGGCTTGTGAAGCGTAGCCCTTACAAATTGTTTCTGGGTTCAGAGGACACATAGGGGGTTGTGTAAGGGTTACAATGTCTCAGTACAATGCCCAAGGACTGACCCCAATCAGTCACATGAAGTTAGCAGTGGTCGGTTTTGCGGATAGCTTTTCTGGCCAAGCCCTGCCTTCATTTACAGTCATACGCCCCTAATGAGGTTTCACGCATATGACCAGAGCCGAAACTTGGGCTGCAGCAATGGTGCCTGCACTACAGCTTTGAGCAAATCATGATCAATTTTTTGAAGAAAGCTGATCCTAGTGCTTCAGTTTCATCTTCTCGTTGTTTGCAGTAGGACCATGCTATCCATGCACAACATGGTACACAGCTGACAGCTCTTCCAACAAAGACTCGATAAGTGAAAAAAAGAAAGAAAAAAGCAGTTCACACATTCTTGTGTCTTTTCTCCCTCCTGCCCCCTCCTCCTCCTCCTGGAAATACCTAACACAAGAGGCACTGTGAGGGCAGCATCCCCTTTGCACTGCAGGGCTGCGCACTCAAGCGTATCCAACCATTTGTCTGAGCTGCTGAAAACAAAAGGACAGAAATGTGGGGGGAGGAAGCTAGCCCCTAGGTTCCTCCAAAAAAAACCCCTCTGATCACTACTGACAGGAAAACCTGCCTTTTTGCTTATCCTGCACTCCCTTTCTGGATCAAACGGTAAAGAAACATCAGCTGGAGGCCCCAGAACAAACTCAGTTACTGGCTCCTTCCCAGTTCGTATCTTTCAGGAATGGCAAAGGTCTTGCACAGAGATTTCTTTGTATCAAACTAAGCCCAGAGCTTAAGTTTTGGGAGACAGCCCGGGTCCTCATGAGAAACTCACTGTAGGTGTTACTTTGGCTACCACAGCCAAAACAGGGTCTGTCTGTTATTTCCTATGGATGATGCGTAGTCAAGATGGCAGATAAATGACAACCAATTTGTGTTTCCAGTGGTCTGTGACAATTATAAACCATAATAATCCTCATATTCTTGATTGCCTCTGTGCTTCCCTAACCAAGCTGGAGAACTGAGCCACAATTGTCCTTTTTGCCACAGTGTGGTTGGGCTTGTAGAGCTGGGGCACCAGGCATCAGGTGCCAATGGCAACGTCCCTCCTGGACACCTCCACACTCCAGATATGACAGCTTTAGATATGTCTCTCAATCCACGTTCATACAGGGGCAGAGGGAACTGAACGGTGCTTTTCCAGCAGCAGGAGCTGGTTTTGAGTGCAGCCCTTTTGTGAGCTGGGCAGCACCACAGCTGCCTCAAGCTCATCCAGCACTCGTGGGCTCTAAATCTAAATTCAGAGGTCGTTGCCATTCAGTTTCCACTGCTCAGCATGAAGTAGAACCACCCTGCAGTGCCTTTGGCAACTCTAGGGGTACAACCCTGCCCCAAAGATTATCTGCCAAAGTGTTAAATATGGCAAAGATACCAGCAGCCCAGGGAAAATGATAGGCCATTATCAGCGATGCCAGAAGATGCTGAAGGTAACACACAATGCAGCATCATTTGGTTTACAACAGCCTTTCTGGAAGCACAATGATCTATCACAGAGTGACTATCTCTGCTCTCGAGTGGATCAGCACAAAGAAAGGTTAAGGCACACAGACAGGTAATTGGCTGGTGTCACATAAATTGAAGTTTAGAAAGCTGGGAGAAGCAAAACAAAACCAGACCAGAACACACAGCAAGTAAACTCTAAGGAATGCATGGAATAAGCTTACCCTTCTTGCAACCATAATAAACCTAATCAAGATTAATTATTATGTCTTACTTTACAAATTTTCCCTGCCAAATGTCCATTTTTTTTTCTGATATACCTGTACAGCTGAGGCAGCCAGATTTCAAAACCAAGAGGCTTTTTCTAACACAAAAATCCCCACACAACCAAATTAAAAAAAAAAAAGTCCTGTATTTTAGCTCCAAAGATCTCTTTCCCGATTGATTTTGAGCTCCACTAAACACATTCATGTGAAGGAAAACAAATACCAGTCTCTATTAGTTTAATCCGTGATAGTCAACCAGCTGAACTGGTTTTCACTGCAGTTTCTGGGCACCAATCTGGGCCTTTCCTGGAAGGATCTCCCAGCACTTCAGAGGTGTCAGTGTGGCCAGTTTAACAGTAAACCCACAGAACAAAATATTGATAGGGACTTGATTCGTCCCCTGGAAGACAGACTTTCTATGTTGGTAAATCCAGCTGATAAATGGGCTTCAGAGGAGAAAGCTATTGGCACCCACCAGTTCCCAGTGCTCCTGTACTTGTTCAGTGCTGACACAAAAGTACATGTATGTGCACATAGAATTAATACAGATTGAGCAAAACAGAGAGGCAAATGAGTGCTTGATAAAGTGCCTTTCCTGGGCAACTGACATTAGATGAGCTTTAAGGAACTCGTACATTCCTTATTTCCAGTCCTGTGATTAGTGCACTCCTCTATCTACGTAACAGCCATCTTCAACCTGCAGAATTCAAGCTAACAGTAATATTAAAGAAAACATTGTGGAAGTGAAGTCCTCTAATTTGTGTTACGAATATATTCAGAAAAATGATGCAAGGAGATTTTTTTTTTCTCAGACAATGCATAATTAGCCTGTGGAACTCATTACCATAAGATATAAAGAGTATCATGAAATTCAGAAACAGATTGTTTGTACAGAAGACAGTAATATCCAATATTGAAGGCAAATGGTTTCTTTAGAAGGGCTCAAACCTAATCTTCATGCAAGTTGCACATTTTTTCCCTGAATATTGACAGGTAGGAACCTTCCTTCTGGGCAAATCTCTCGCTCCTCCCCTCTAAAACTGATGGTGCTGGCTGCAGCTTTTCCTGGGCTACTCGGTTAAGTGGACTGCAGGGATAGGATTGCTCACATCTAATTTTGCTCCTAAAGTGACGGGTATCCAGTCTAAGTTGACATTCTGGGTGTCCTCTCGAGTCAGCGCAAAGACACAGGTACCCCCAGACAGTGACTCATCCAACTGCTCCTACGTAGCAGATTGGGATGAACCATCACTTGGTGCTCCCCATGTCTCTCCTGATAACAGTGGGATATTGGAGGTAGGAGACAACTCCAGATAACCACATCTACAGATGAGTGTCTCCACATGCATTAGATATTTGAGCTCCTAAGGCAGCCAGAGGAGATCTAGTCCTTGTTTCACATGCCCAGGCAGAAAGGACCATGCAGGTAGTGAAAGGTTTGGCTTCTTCTTCTCTTCATCTTGGGCCACCCATCAGTTTCGTAGGCATGCCAGGTGTAACTCAGAGATTGTTTCTAGGCTGAGCAGACTTCTTCACAAAGGCTGGCCTCCTTTCACTGAGGTTGCCAAACAGTTTTCAGATGATAGCCAAAAAGTAACTCACCAGCTCTCAAGGCTGGGTCATAGAGGCCAATTTCATCAGTGGCTCAGCACCAGGTGGAGCAGCCCAGCAATGGCCACGAGAGGTAAAAATCTGCACCAAAGGGCTTGCTCTCCACTCTGGTTTCGATAAGCATTTTCCTCCCAACCCAGATACAAAGTCAAGCTAGCAACAACTTGAAAGGATAACATCTATCAGAACTAATAAGGGCTAATCTAACATGGAAGAGATAGCAACCAATTGAGTCGACAGGCAAGGGAGGAACAAAGTCTGGCTACAGCACATCGACAATCTATACAATTATAAACCATAAATTATAAAACAGCTCACTGTGGAATAAGAATACAGCCACAGTAACAATTCTAATAAATATTAGAAACAATGCCTTGGTTTGGTTAGTGTTATAAAATCTGACTACAACTAAACTCCTTGTACTTTCCCACCAAAAAGAAAAAAAGAAATTCTTACCTGAATCTTGTGTCACTAATCAGAAAGGCTTGCTTCTAGACAATCAGTTTATTTAAGGAATTGGCAGACAGTTGGCTGTGTGTATGTGTCACAATTTTGAAACTGTCAGAGCTGCACTTATTCACTAATCATACCCATGTACCTACAAGGTACATTTTTAAATGGTATGGATGAATAATCTCTTTGCTCTTGTAGAGGGTTTTTTATGGCTCTTCTAAGCTGTGCATCTATTTTTCACTTGACTTTAAAGCAATCAATATGCTAGCACAAAGGCTTTGGGGTAATTCATAGCAACAATCTGTAGCAACTTACAGACTGATTTCATTCCCTTAAATTGTTCTGATGAAAAGATTTCTAGAAGATTCCAAATGCCTAGAGTTACCAAAAAAAAAAAAAAAAAAGAAGAAAGAGAAGAAAGGAAAGAAAAAGGAAAGAAAAAGTTATGTAGGCTATAAAATCCTCAGGAGAGAAATTCTGTTCTCCTAAATAAGGATGTAAGTTAAGTGTAACCTTTTAGTTTTCATGGATGCCTTCCGAATTTCCTCCAGGGTGGCAAGATGAGAATTTAGCCTCAGAAGTAAATCCTGCTCAATGACATGGATGTCAATGACGTAGGGAAATGGGTACCAGCTCCTAGGTCAGTTTCTCTGCAAGGCAAAGAGGGTCATAGACTCCTGTGTTTGGCTTTTGTTGGTGCTCTCTGTACTAAGCCTTTTGGGAGCTGCCTTGGCAAAAAGAAGCAGCTCCTGTTGGTGATGGCTCTGCATCAACCAAGGCTCTGCACAACCACTGTGAGGGGAGTTACAGCAGAGCACTCCCCAACCTGCTGCTGATGGGACACCTGGCACCTGATATTTCTGTATATGGGAGAAAATTGCACTCAGCCCACTGACATCTGCCTCATAGATGAGGATTAAACAAGACACATTGCTTTTGCTGTTACCTCAGCCATTGCAAGACATGAATTAGTTGACTGATGGATTTTGTTGACTAATGTGAGCTGTAAAGAAGCAAAACATTGTATCTGTGTTGGCCGGGTAATGAGGGCTGTTTATAGAGGCTCTATATAGGCCAAGGTCTCCAGCAGTCATGGCACAGTCATTCTGCAGCGTGCACCAGGAGGACAAGGCAGGTGTGATTCCAGGCTCTCTGAAGTGTTATCAGGGTGAGCAAGTACCAGGCAGCACCATGGTTTCCCTTACACCGAGCACAGCGAGGGATCCAAATTAGTCCTGCTAGAGACACGGGCAACTGGTGTGAGGGAAAGGCTCTTTTACATCCCTAGCACACCGGCCGTTCTTAACTGAGCTCTCACAGGATGGCTAGACATTTGAGGAGAGCTGATTTTCCTTCTTCTATATATGCATAAAGACCTCTACAGCTGCCTGATCTCCTCCCCTTTTGCATCCTCCCTGCTTGTCCTAGAGAAGAAGAGGTGAAGCTGGGAAGGGAGGATCCGGTCAGAGATTTAGCTTTTACATATAATCCTTCACCTTGACCTTCAGTGATGCTGGGCAGCAAAGGTAATTCTGGCCCTCTGGAGGTACATGGTAAACAGTTTCCCTACAATTGTGAAAGCAATAAGGGGTTTTTTTTTAAACACTGAGGAACTTGAGGATTTTAGTGCAACTGGTCTAGGATTCAAGCAAATTCCTTATTGAATCGTATGTTCAAGAGCTCTGGCTGCCCTGTGATCTCAGAGAAAATTTGTGCTGCCAAAGAGTGGCCATTCATTGTGCGCATAGTCCACACAACTTATCTGACTCAACAATAGCTGATAGCTGGCAGTACAGCTTTGATTTTGCTTATTTGTGATTTTTATAATTTATTACTTATATTGGCACACCTGAGATAAAACTCAACTAGGCTGTACTCTGGAGGAAGTAACCTGGCATCTGCTATAGGGGAAATAATGAGCACAACAGAGGTGATCTGTGCATGCTGGAGCTAATGAGCCACGTGAAGATCAGTTAGTGATTCACTGCATTCAGTGGAGGCACTTTAGGACTGAGATAAGGTGCTGGTAAGTCCCAGCTTGAAGTGTAAAAACACTGGTTGTCTTAAGAAACAAGGAGATACAAATTGGAAGACATAAAGTTTTGGAACGGGGAGCCACTAAACCTTTTACTGAGAACGAGATGGGCTGTGACATCTGCAGGTGCTGAACTGTGGGGCTGAACGTTGGCTTAGCAAGAGACCGAGGTGGCTTCCTCCTCACAGGGAGCAACAAGGCAAGGACAGATAAAGTGAAGATGAAACCACAACCACCCCAGGGGCCTGGAATGAGGATATTAAGAAAGCTGTGTCCCACCTGTTGGGGAAGCAGAGGAGTTACTGCACAGTGAGAAGATTTCCTGAGCACAGTGGTTACATTGAGTTTAGTTGATTGTGTTATATTGTTGGGCAGGAAGAACAACTGGTGTGGGACATCTCACATCCATGCTGCTGATGTCTCAGTCCCTAAGTCTCTGAAACTGTGTGGCTCCACGTACAAAACCTGCCAGAAGTGGTCCCTGACTAGTGCTAATTGCTGAGCTGCCCCTGGGAATGGTTTGGGAAGGCGTTGGTTGCCCCAGATGTGAATCAGGCCAGGAGCTACTGTAATAGCTTAACAGCACAGACAACTCCATTCCAGGAAGGGGATATTCCCTGTGTTTTTTATTTTTTTAATAAAGTAATGATTCCTGAGGCCATCCTTGGTTTGATGTAACTAGCCTCGAAGTAGACCCTTACTCCTGTACAGTCTTAGTTTTACTATCTGCACATTGTTGCTACTCCCCTAAAAAAAACCCACTACCACAATAAAACAAACAAACAAACAAACAACAACAACAAGAAACAACAGAACAGAACAAAAAGCTAACTCAAACCCAACTAGAATGGGCACAGAAGAAAAACACCTGGTTTGATTGTGGTAGTTAATAAAGTCGTGAAAGCAATTTATTCCTGTGAACACACATTAGAAATAGCATCTCTTTTTGGATTAATCAGCTGTCCACTAACTGGTCACAATTTCTAGAAAAATCAATCTGTTAGTCACAGGCACCTGACAAATAGTTTGCGTACAATAAAGCTTAACATGGGGGATTTGCCAGCTAGTTTGCACACACAGTTCATTATTCACTGTGTCGTGTGACAAGCCACTTCCAACATGTGATACACTTTCTTCTCTTTATTTACACAGAGAAACTATAAACAGGAGAAAACAAAATGGATATATGTGTTTATGTATAAATATATGTTAGTAACAATGCTAAATAACTAACTCCAATTCTACAACTGTTCGTTTTTGTGAATCCCCAGGTATCTTTGGAAAGACATCTGAATAATTAACAGCGATGACTCACAGCACATGGTCATGAGCATGGCCTTCTATTTATAGCAATATTTCTAAATACATCTTCTTCTTAATAACAGCAGTAGCAGCTGAAAAGAATCACTATTCCTTTGGATAAACTCACATGTAGTAGCACTTTTCTTCATTGTCGCTGCTCTCAATCCATGCAAAACTCATGGGAAGAAAAATGTAATATCAAGACTCCAAATTTTTCAGAGTTAACAAAGGCAGTTAGCCACTAACATGCTCATTGAAATTAATGACTTGTGTGGCTAAATTCCCTAGTAAGCTTTGAGACTAATCAAACAAGATGTTTTTAATCTGTACATAACTGCATGACTAATTCTGATAGACCGTCTGAGATTCTTAACAGAGATTTTTGTTCCACATTCCCTCCTGTTTCTTTCACTTGTCTAACCTTTCTGTGTTCTGCCTCGGCATTCTGTTCATGTGCTAAGTGATGTGTTTTCTTATATCAGATACTGCAGTCTTGTATCACTTCATCTCAATTTTAGGGGCAATCAATTGAAGTTATAGAGAGATGTAAGGCCTCTGCATCACCCCGCTATCAGATCCACTTTGCTGTTTATCAATTAAAGGTCAGACACAGGTTAGTGAGAAAAAAACTCTCTGAAATGTTGGTCTGATAGCATTATTACAGCTTGTGCTTTGGCATGGGGTTAGTAATATGTCAGCTGTGTAGCACAGTGTGTAGAAATGGAAGATAAACTGTTATGTTTCAATCCTAAGAAGTAAACTCTGGAGCTAAAATACGCATAGATAAATATATATTTCCAGTCTTTTGGGGACAAATCTTCTGCTAGAGAAAGAGAATTCTGATACAACTGTTTCCACTTACTTAGCTAAAAGGGGCAGACAAAGATTTGTGTGGGTGTGCAAAAGTATTTGTCTTTGCTGGTGTTGTCAGGTCTCTCCCAGATGGAAGCACCTGCAACAGCCCTCCATTGTTGAAAAATTTGCCATGGGGCCCATTTGCAAATTGCATTTGATCTACTGAGAGGCCAGGGCCAGCTGTATGAAGCACGGATGCCTCTGCTGCGCAGTACCAGCAGCTTCAGCCTCATCCCTGGCAGGAATGCTGCCACCATGTTCTTCTGGCCAAAATTCCCTCAGAAGGGGCAACCCAGTCCACAAACAAGAAATGAGAGTTTCTGTCACCTTTTCCTCTTTAAGCTCCATTACATTGGTCACGCTGGTGAATGCTGGACTGAAGCCCGTGACATTTCCCTAAGCCTCGAGCACAGCCTTTGGGGACAGTCCTGATAGTTGTCCTTCACCTTGGAGCTGCAACTGCCAACAGTGCTCAGGACCAGCTTCATGACAGCCCTTTAAACAGGCTTAAAGCCCGTGCCAGAACTGATGATGATGAACCCTTGTCCCCTTTCTTAACACGCTGCTTCTTCAGCCTTCTCCAAACAGCCGAAGAGGTGCAGGAGCCATGATTTACCCTTATGAGTGCTGTGTTAGTATGTCCCTGTCACATTAAACACATCTCAGTGCTTTACAGCTCTGCCTTCAGAGATGTTAACAGCTATTTCTCCTGGTACTGTCAGAGCTGTAACGACAAGCCCGGCACAGGGTTGGACACTGCAGTTTCAAGGTGTAGTAGCTGCCGTTAATGATCCACTGTGTATTGGAGTGTTGCAGCTTTGGTACTCCAGGCTTGCATTCATCCCTGATCCTCAGATAAATAAATCATGTGGTTCCTGTGATTTATTGCAGATTCTCTGTTAATTGCTGCTCAGCCCTTTGCTGTAAGTGATGTGATTGCAGCTTGGTGTGAGACACGGCTCCTGTCTCTGCTCAGTGGTGTCCTGCTAGGACCTGCGGCAGCACCAGGGCTGGGGACAACAGAAAAGCAAATTCCTTGCACTGTGTCTCAGTTCATGCTGTTTCCAGGTCAGATACCTGGAAACCCTGCCCCACACCTCACTGTCTGTTAACTGCACCCATTGACACAAGCAGAGCATGAGTGGATTTCTTCAGCAGAGGGCTCTGGGTGAAGAAATAAAGACTTGAGGAACAACAGACAACAGAAGCATCTCAGGTCATGGCTCATGTTGGGGAACACCAGCATCAGAAAACATTGCCTGTGTCTCTCCCATGTGTCTGACTGGGGGGGAGAGGGAGGCAGGGCTATGCTGTAACTGGTTTATTGAACTGACCAGTGCAAGAAAAAACGTTTTTTCCCAAAGCTGTGCTGAGAAATCACTAAACCAACATTGTTGCTGAATCCTCCCCCTAATCATGAAACTGCCATCTTGGGTTGCCCAGTCTTTTTGCCATCCTAGTGTGTAGTTAATTTAAGGACCAAGCAACAACACACTGCAGAGATATTTCCAGCAGGGATAATAGAGGTGACATTCACAGGCCCTTCGCTGTCTGCAGTGGGAGCTAGGGGAAGTATTTGCTGATTATACCTTTCTGGTTATGTGTATTTAGTTGCTAACCCTGAGCTCCATCATGCATGACCCTGCATGACTTGGTATGTTGAGGTGGGCCCCATCTGGCAGAAGCCTTGCCATGTAGTCACCATGTTGGCTTTTTGGAAGTAAGGAAGAGGGTCTGGGATCCTTCTGTTATCAAAGGATGTAAGCAGAGACTTTTCCTGCCTGCAGACCCAAAACATCACAGTCTTTCTGTAAACAAGCTTGTGGCAGGCTGCAGGAGGGTTGCAAAACCAGCAAGAAAACCTTTGAGAACCCAATTATGGCAAGTTGTTGCCAGACAATAGAATGTCTTTAAAGAAATTCCTCTTTCTCTGGTGTAGCTGAGGAGAAACACTTGGATTTGTGGCACTTCGTACCATGTAAATACTTATAAAAGGGAAGAAAGGGAAAAAGAAGGATGCTCAGGGAAGAAGCATCTGACAGGTAGGCTGGTCAATGTTAGTGTGAGTAGTTTGCTGTGTTAAAGGATGCCAGCTGTGTAAATCGGGATTTAGCTCTGCCAATCCAGGCAAAGATGATGTCTCACTGTTAGTTTGTTTTACATTTTTTATAGAAGCAAATCAGTAAACACAGCCGTACGCATGGGGAAATCTTTTCTTCCAGATGAAAAAAGTCACAATGTACACAGCTGTACCTCAGCCCTGTCTGGTTCTTAATGCCTTTTATGTTAAGGACTGCTATCACTCTGAAAATAACCACCTGGATTCCTAGAGTAATTCACTGTGGAAAGAACAGAACAATATAATGGAGATCTATCAAAATTACTTGAAAAAGTCTAACATACTAAATGGAAAACATTATCCTTTCTTCAGGACTTTTGAACCACCCCTACGATTCTGCAGCAAGGAGATAATTCTTTATTAGATGTTACAGATGAGGCTGTTAAGTTCCATCACGTTACCATAACAGCATCTCAGAGTGAATTATTCTGAACCGTTTTCAGAATTATTCTTAAGGCAAAGGTTCATTACAAGAGAAGGACCTAGCAATATTTTTTTTCTTCTTCTGAAACCATTTTTTCTCCCTGCTGCCTTTAGTAGTTAATCACCTAAAAGCCTTTGATAGAAACCCATCTCATGCTGTGCCAGGTCTATTGATAGCACTTGGGACAGTTTTCAGAGTTGGCTGATGGGATGACTATCATGACAAGGGCCTGCCTTGCCTTTCATATAGGTACAGAAGAGGATTAAGTCTGTTGCACTGAATGACTTTGGTACACCAGTTTAAAACCATGAGCTGACTGGAGTGCCATGAAGCAATCTCTACACTGGTTCCTTAGCAGATGTTGTCATTGATGAGTGCCTGTTCATCCGTTATTCCCCTTCCTGCACTGATAAGGATAAACAGGCGAGTATTGTATAGAACTAAATCTTGTCATTTATCAGCAAAATTGCTGGTATTCTGTTGAGGGGCTAATAGGACGTGTCAGTATTTCTGAAGACAACTGCAAATATTTACACCAAAGAATACGAGTATCTCAGTAAAGGATACTGAAAAAATCTTCCCTGTAAAGGACCAGTTATCAAAACACCTAGTCAGAATTGTCTTGAATAAAATTCCTCCTTCCAAACAGCCAAGTGTGGCTGAGCTACCCCTGGAAAAAATACCTCCCTGTGCTCTCAGCATAACAGAAGATGAGAGATGGAAAAGATTTATCAGGTCATCCAGCCCATCTTCTTTATATTAGAGCATTGTTTTCCTAAAGTGTATTTTTTCTAGTGCTTTGGCTAGTTTTTAGAAGACCTAAGTGATGGATGGTGTTTTTATCATTAACCTTGGGAAACAATTCCAGACCCTAACAAATCTCAGTGTCAGGCTTCTCCACATTAGTGCCACTGCTTTGTCAGTAATTTTATAGGTTTATACTTCTTCCCTTTTCCCCAAAGTATAGGCTACTGCTAAGTATAAGAACAGGACTAGATATTGCAGATAGGTCTTGACTATCCATCCTCATGCAGGTGAATTGCTTCTCCTGTAAAGCAGTCTCTTGGAAATCTAAGAGTATTTCTTTGCCAAAGTGAGCAAGGGGAAATTCCAGTCTGGCCCTGAACTGAAAATCATTGCTGTGCCAGATGAATTGCAGAAAATTACCTGGTCCATGATCCCAGTGCATTATAATGGGAAATAAAACTTGGGATAAAGCTTATCTTCTGTAGCCACGGAAGTGGACCAGCTTGGCTTTGCAAGGGATGGGGACATACAGTCTGGCAGAGATCAGCTCTCAGCTGCCAAGGTGGGAACGTTTTACAATATGGCGATCACAAACTCTGACCATCCTTTGCCTTTTTTCCCACTGGTTTAAGCTTTTGCTTATCTTTGAAGAGCACTTTTCCTTCCAAGGGATTTGGACACTATGGTTGATGAGCCAGTCACCTGTGCTCAAAAAAGATGAACGCAGACAGGAAAAGGACAGGAAAAAAACTATGGAAAGAGGGAGCTCAGTGTGCTCTTCAGGCACCTTGAGGACTGATGGGATACAGTTTCTGTTCGCACATAGAATCAGATAATAGTTTTGGTTGGAAGGCACCTTCAAAGCTCATCCAGTCCAACCCCCTGCAATGAGCAGGGACATATTCACCAGATCAGGTTGCTCAGAGTCCCGTCCAGCCTGGCCTTGAATGTCTCCAGGGATGGGGCATCTACCACCTCTCTGGGCAACCTGGGCCAGTGTTTTACCACCCTCACTGTAAAAAATTTCTTCTTTTACGTGCAGCATGAGGGCAAGCATCGGGAAAAAGGTAGGTGCTGCTTGACCTTCAGAGCAACACTGTCATGAAAACAACAGGCAGAGGCTGGTTACAAATAAATTTATGTCGGAAAATAGAAGTGTTCTCTTAATATGGATGAAGGACAGAATAATGCTTTTAAGAGGCCATTCATCTACTCTCTGAAAAGGATTGCCTTATCTGTGAGAAATGGGAAGGAATGCCCTGTCTAGCCAGCTAAGTGAATTAAAGGACTGAAATTTCTAAGTTAGTTTCTGTTAACATAACCCCAACAGAACAAAACAAAGATTCACACTACCCTCTTTCATTGTTTCTCAGATCAACTCACATTAGTAAATGCAAACTTTCATTTAATTAAATCCATTTGATGCAAAATTGTTTCCCTGTTGCTCCCAGGCCAATATAACACTTTTCACAGTATACAGGCTTCATTTAACATATCATTTGCATCAAAGTTTGGTTTTTGTAAAGTAGAACAGAGTTCCAGGTGGACTGCCATAATTTAGGAAAAAAAATTGCAACACTCCTGTTGTGACTACAGTGTGTGCAGAGGATGTCAAGGAAAATTTTAACTCCTGAAATAAAACAAAATAAGTATTTTGGACATGCCAGCTTATTTTAGATTAACAGTTTTCTTTATACTCCTTGAGTTTTCCATTTGCCTTTGCATTTGTAGATTGTAAGGTAACTCATAAGCAAGGGGAGGAGTTCTCCATACTTCCTCTTACATTATATTTCTTATGTCTAAGACTTGGGCTTGAGATGCGCATTGAGAAAGATGCCTCTGCACAGAGAAAGGGCAGGCAGGATCTTTGCTCTCCCTGCACCAGTGACCTGAGTCTCACTGACCTGGGAACGATGCTTCTGCTTATTTCTTGTCACTTGAAACATTGCTTTATGGTGCATGAGAGGAACATACATGGATACACCACAGTGGAAGAGCTATAGTCTTCTGCAGCTGATCTTTGGACTGCATCTATTGAAAACAGTGATGTTGTGAGGAGAGAGGTGCGATTGAATTGCCTTCCCTCATTTCAGATGAACAGACCAATCCAGATAGATTTTGCCTAGAGTGAATTTAACAAATGGAAAGGGGAGAGGGGCAAATATTGTGCTCAGTTAAGATGGCTTAGTTGGCTAAACATAAGTGTCTGTGCTATTTAAGATGCCCTTTGGTGTCTAAAATATCCTCCTGGGACTGACAAATACAATACAGGATATACGAGAAACTGTTTTCCAGAAGCCTGAGTTGGAAGCTGAGAGGAATACCTTAGGGCATCTCAGATGGCAAATATCTATATTTAGATAACGAAATCCCACCAACATTGTCCTAGTATGCCTCATTCAAAGCACCAGTATAGTAGCAAACACGAGACTGGAGAGGTACATTGCTCCCAAGGACCAAAGGGAAATGTAGCTAGAGAAACCCCAAATAAGCTTGTTAACCCAGCTCCCATTCTCTCCTCATGCATAATGTGATTCAAGATATGTCATCTCTTCATCCTTAGATGTATGTAAAATTTGGCTGGACAAAGCCCTGGATAACCTGATGAAACATCAGATAGCCCTGCTTTAAGGAGGCTGTATGGCTTCTGAGGCTTCTTCCATCCCATGTTATTCTGTGATACTGTGATTCTTCTGAAGACAGGAAGGAAATGGAGAAGATGTTGTTGAAAAAGGGAGTATCTATACCCTGCGGTAGCACTTGCATGCTATCTGCTAGACTGTCTGACATTCAGATAGTAACCTCTGAGAGCTAATGCTGGGTCTGTCTTTACTTAAAATTAGTATCACATAGAAATCAGTGATGAACATCAACTCTTCCGGCCAACACAGTCTGTAAAAATGCTCATATAGATATGAGAATTTCAGCATAAGCTCTCAGACAAAGAATTAGATAAAAGATTGAAAACAGAAAACAGGAAAAAATGATCATTTGTCCTAGTAGAGGGACATGACCAGTGGAGATCTACAAGGAGATGTGCTATGGCCCATTCTGCTCAACATATCTATCAACAGACTGGGAAAGAAGAGCAAACAAAGTTAACAAAGTCTGGCTCTGAAGAGCTGCAAAAGGGATTGCCCTGGCAATAAAATGCAGATGAAATTCAGTGCGAATAAATAATACGCATGGGTCAAAATGGATCTAAGCTTTCTGTATGAAATTATGAGTTGATATGGCTTTATCACCCAGGAACAAGGTCTCAGGGTATAACAGACAGTATCTTTGTAAAAGTGGTCTCAGTGCTCAACATACTTGGAAAAACAACTCTAATATTAGGGATTTTTTAGAAAAGGGGTAATGAACAGAGTAGATGAGTATGTCTCTATATAAATACCACATCTTGGTACACAGTTCTGCTCCCTGTGTCTCAAAAGGGATATAATAAGACCAGAAAGGGCTCAGAGAAAGACAGCAAGGATGATAAAGGTGTGGAACACCTCCTCTGCAAGGAACAATTAAGCAGATTAGGAGACCTCAGGGACTATTGAGGAGATATACAATAGAGGTCTATAAAATCATGAGTGGCCAGAAGTGGGTACATAGGTAATTATTATTCCCTGTCTCTTCCAAGAAAAGGATTAGTGGGCATCAAATGAAGCCAGCAAATTACAAGTTCAAAGTGTACGGAAAGAGGTGGCTCTTCAGGTGCTGTATGGCAGAGCTGTGGAGCACCAAACCACAGGTTATTGTGAGTGTCTCACGTGGATTCAAGACCTGACAAGCAAATTATGCAGATTCAGAGGGAAACAGGGTGAGTTTGTGGAAGAAAAATACGTTGAAGGCTACTGAAGATGAAGATGTCATTGCTGTCTCACAATGATTTTGTTCTGCTAGTTGCTGACAGATAATAAAACGTTGAGGGAGGTAGCACTATATGTCTGCCCCCCATGTTTAAAATTTTTCCCTAAGAGCCCTCTTGGCCACTTGCAAAGTGGTCTGACCAACTACAGTGACTCCTATGTTCTCATATTCCGGTATTTCTGGAGCCTTACAATCAAAATGCTTAGCAAAATGCTCTGTAAAGATGTCTACAGTAAAGGTGTCCATAGTAAAGGTGGTAAAGTTTGTGTCTTCTCACCCACTAAATTTCCTTGAAGAGCGGAACATGCATAGTTTGGTAAATCACTAGCAGAGCTTCCATTTTAAACTCGTCTATATTCAGTTACTAAGCAAGCTAGAGGAAAACTTGCAATCCAGCCCAGTACAGGACAGAGCACAGCTGCTCTGCCCTAGGGGGAAGGCACAAACCAGACTGTCAGTTAAACCTGATTGTCAGAATAAAGTGCAGAATGTTTTCTGGATAGGGTCGTTATCCCTTATTACTTAAATAAAAGAGGAGGGCACTTTGCATAGTAAAGTAGTTAATTGTAGTGCATCTCTGTTTTCTGACACATAGAATCATTACTAATTTGTCAAATTAGAAAACACGGACTACTCTATGCAAGTTATCTGAAAATCTGCACCGCATGCCTTTTTAAATTTATTTTTTTTTTTTTTTTTTTTTTTAGAATAGGTTGCGATGGGTATCAGAGCATAGGTGTCACAGGAAAGCCTCTTTCTGCTTGTGGGAGTGAATGTGCTCCCCTGTGACTGACCTCATCTGTCATGTCTCTCCCCAGGGCACCCCATAGGCTTCCTCTCGGGATGAAAACCAGCTGTGAACGTTACTGTTCTTTACAGACAAGACATATTTCTCTCTAGATAGAAAGCCCTTTTTTTGGTATGGTTTCCTCAACTGAAAACATCTGCAAGCCTCATGGCTAAGTGGCCAGTGAAGATAAACCATCAGCTGATGAATACTCAGGCTACTCTGAACTCAACTTAGAGATAGTAAAAGTCAGGCATGTAGATGGAAGATGTTTGGAGTAGGTACCTCACATATTTAAGTTTCTTGTTGATGTATTTTAGATTTACCTTGAGCTTTTGAGCTTCTGCATGGAAGAAGAGCTTTTTTTCTACCTTAGGAGATCCCAGGACACTCTCACTGGAGGCTTTAAACAATGGTTAAGACAATCTTGTGAGCTTCTTCAGTCCTGTTCTGGGTATGACCACTAGGCTACATGAGTCTTTGAGGTCTCTTCCAGGCCTGTTTTGTGCAATTCAATGATTTTCCAGATCAACCCAGTCAATGCATATTTTAAAATAGAATTTGTCACAAATCTGCTTCCTTTGCTCTTCAACACTGACTATACACTCATGGATTCTTTCTTTCAAATCATTTCAGTTTTATGTGCTTTCAATTAAAATGTTATAAAACATTTATAGCTTCTTGCTGCAAAGCACTGAGGACGTTTACGTTATAAAAGACACTATCCCTACCGAGTTTGCGGTGCTCACTGCTGTATTGCTTACAGTCTCGCCTGCAGTTCTGTGTATTTGCCAGCTGTTTACAACACAGTCCTTGGATTTCATTGGATGTTTCCATATGGATACCTTTTGGAGCTGAACCCTCTGAATTTGAGCTGTTTGTTAAGGAGGTGATGTAGAGACTAGAGATGATCTGCATTCCTAAATACAATGACGTGGTGAGCAGTTTGGTGACAAAGGTTTTTAAACAAAGGCATGGGGCACAGTCCATTGCTTGTCTTGCCACAGCCTTTCCATATGGCCATTTGAATTTGCATCTTAGCTGCACTTTATGTTGTCCTGCCTCAGAGGGGTTTCATGTCAGGACTAGAGGGGACTGGTGGCTCTGGTGAAACAGGGATTCAGATGAGGACTGTGGATAGCTGTGCCAGCTGAACAGTTCGTGGGTAAAGAGTAATGCAAAAAACTGACACTGTGACATATGTTGCTTTCCCAGTCTCTCTATAATGCTTGCCTCAATTTTTTTTTCCAAATTAGTTGGTCCAGATCCTCAGAAATATTTAGTCAATTAATTGACAAGAACTTTGACAAGCTAGATTTTAGGTCCCAGTTTTGAAACCTCGACACCTAAACACCTTCTGGTCTGACCATTTGCTGGAGATAAATAACGTCAGAGATCCTATCCTATAGAAACCCAAATCTATGACCTTTCTGGGATCCCATTCTTCTGTGACATACGGTCACCATGAGCTTCAGACAAGAGGCCTCTGTAAAGCTCCATTTGCACATAACAAGATTCTGTGAAGCTGCAGCTACAACCACCCATTCTCTTGAAAAGTGCTTTTGTTACTTCTAGCTGTTGTTTTCATGCCAAACCCACACTCTGAACTATCCCATCTAATTATACTCACTGGCCATCTTTCCCCTTTTTATTGGCAATATTTTTCCTGTTAATTGTGCATGCTTGGTTTTAAAGAATGGTGTCTGCCTTTCCTTATGTGGCTCTGCAAGGAATATTTCTGCATCCTGGGTAGTTTCTCTGACATGTTTATGCCTTGCTGGTTACTGTAAAAAATGCAAGACATATAATGTACTGCTGAAAACCAGGCTGGCACTTTGCAGTTTTAATGTTGTGCCTTATTGTATAGTTAAAACAAATGTACCTGATATCAGCTTTATTACTCCTATTAGATGGTCTAATGGCTTGATGTGCAGGAGTTTTTCCAGCAGGGTGTTAAAGGGAAAGCACCGACTGCTCAGCTGAGCTCCTGTACTCAGTAGCACCTGGGGAGCAATCAGGGACTCTGCAGAGCAACACATGGTGCTCAGCTGGGGCTGTGGTAGGGCTCTGAAGTCAATCTCTCGCCTCCGGATACTACATTTAACGTGTTATAGAGCGTCAAAAAGAAGTTAGCACAAAAGAAAAAAGAGAGGAGGTGCATGAATGCTGTCTGTAGTCGCTGTCAATTTCTACTTTTCATTAAAAACATTACATCTTGGATGCTGTAAAGGCTCCCCTCTGGGTGATGCTATAGCAGTCACACAGGATAGGTTTATTCAGCACTGCTGAAACCTTGTCAATAAATATGCCTGTGCAGTTGAAATATGCTGTCACGGAGGCACCCCAGAAATCAGTTTAGGCTGGTGATAAGCTGCAGACATAGCTTATTCTAACCAGAACTGTTTAGCGGACAACCATATGGATAACTTTCGGAGGTATGAATGAATGAATGAACTATGAATGGGGTTTATCCAAAATTATTCAGTGCTCCAACAGAATTATAAAACACAGGTTTGGGTACCGGTTAGAAGTTCAGTGACTACAGAGCCTATTCAGACTCAAGGGATCAGATCCCGAAAATGCAGAGTGATGATTCAAAACGTGCATCTTCCCACTCATACAAAGTGAGGACTCTCAAGTGTACCCAGATCGCTTACCAATAAGGCAGGTTGTCTCAGTCTTCAAGGAACTTTCCTTAGATGGCCAGTCTAGAGATGAGAGTCTTCAACTGCAGACCAGGTGCTCTAAAGAAGACCAACTCTATGGCAATCTCCAACAAGCTCCATTTATACTCTAGTTGAAGCTGAGCTGTGGTCATTCATGGTAGTGGCCCAGAAACTTCTCTCAGCCAAGGTGTTTCATTAGTCAAGGGCCCTATCTGTTGACTAAGGGGCGTGTGCATGACCATAGTGGTCTATTGACCCAGAAGCCCCTGATACCTTCAGGGAGAACGGACAGGGAGTGAAGTGTATCTGCCATACATGCTACAATCCTTTCTGACTGACAGCTATATAAAGGGATGAATATGGCAATCCAGAGCGCGGTACAGTTTGGGGTCTCATGGTCTTCTACCATTCACTTATCCTGGCAGTGCCTGGATGGGGGTTATCTACAACTCAGCAAGCGAGCCTGGGGTTGCTTCAGAGACTCGATGGTAGTTAGGATGCAGTTCACCTCTGCCCATGCCTACATGTGGTTAGATAAATCACATCGAATTATCTGTTGACCATACTGACTAAATCTCCATTGACTGTCCATGAACTAGAAACTCGAATCAGAGACACCAAATGATGAGCCAGGTGAGTCCCACACAACGCGTGGTCTTTCATTTATGCATATTCACTAAAGATTTAATTTGATCTAGTTGTCCTTGACTCTATTTGACTCTCATTCGAAGTGTAATGAAGCAAATACACTGGAAAAAACTTCATTTGGTCAGAGGAACCCTTCTCTGTGTCTCTCTCCAGTGAAAAGTAAGTAGTAGAGACACCTGTTGTTATCAGCAGTGAGGAATATGCCTAGGGAGGGTGAGAGAGGGTTTTAACTGCTTAGCCCAAGAAGATCTCAGATGGGTTGCAATAAGAGCAGGCTAATATGGATGTACCTCAACACTTCTCCTGAGCAGAACTAGTGACTTACCACTACTTAACAGAGATAATGAAGTTTTGAGGAAAATAATGAAGTTTTGTGGAAAATGTTGAGGGATACATGACAACATAAAGCACACTGGGGGTCAACTGGTCATTTTTAGTTGAGATTTTTTTTTCAGCACTTGCTGAGTCTAGATGTGAGAGGAAAGCTCCTGTTGGAGGCGTGAAAAGCCCCATGACTCTTCATCCACATGTGCACATCTGTTCTCCCAGTTCTGATGCTTCCTATGGCAAAAGAAAGAGGGAGCTGCCATGATGTTAGTCCAGGGAAAAGTCTGAATAATAAGCAGTAATTTGTATTTCTAGCTAAGTTCTCTTGAGGTGCCCAGCAAACAGATCCCAGCATGGAAAATATTACCTTTGACTATACAGAAGACTGTTTCTGACCCCAGGTTCTGCTAAGCATTTTTATAAAGAAGAACTAATTTTATTAATTCTACCACCTTAACCAGATTTTAATCAGATTCTGTGCTCAGCTAAGCTGTTTTAGCCACCATAACTCACTGGCCCAGGAGAGCTCAGCTTAGATGCTGCATTTGATCTGCAGTGAAATTGTTCTTTTCACTCAATTTCCCAGCTGGACTGCCTCTGGCACAAGCGGTGAAGTGATTTGAAAGAATCGTCCTTGGCTTATTCAGGATCAAAGCACAGGTTTTGCTTGGTTCCACTTCTTTCCTCCACCCACACTCTTAAGGGATCACTGAATCTTTGGTATCCAGTCCCCAGTAAGTGCAACAGACAGTGATAACTGAAAGCAGAAAAAAACATTCCGAGATATTTGCTTTGGGTAGATATCAGCAGATAATTGAGGGTCAAGAAAATATTAGAGGAAGAGGAAGGGCTGCTTCAGTCCACCCAAGCCAAAGAAGCAAGGAGAAGTAGCAGATGCAATGTGCTTCCTGGATGGGCATGCTATGGAGGACAGGGAGTTCGTCCATGGTGCCAGGGGAAGGTGTAGAGGAAAGGATGTGCCGGTTGGTGCTACGGAGGTAAGGAACTCTGAGCCCTCTGCTTTGGTTAACACTGTCTCAACTTGTGTTTATGAGGGATCCTAAGCAGAGGAGTGGGTGTCTCATCCCAGCTTCTCCTGTGTAATTCCAAGTAAGACATTGTTCTTCTGTTGTTCACAGAAAAGCCAAGAGAATACATCTATGTCTCTGAAGTAATCATTGTCAGTAAGGCATTATGGGACTGTCAGGAGTGGATTTGTTGCAGGTACAACCCCTATTTATTTTATTAGACTACGTAGTACAAGCACTGGAAGAACTTTATGTTCTGAATATTGCAGTGGTCAAGTTATGCCCAGAGAAAGGTCAGGTGCAGAACACTGAGAGGACGGAGTGTCTTCAGGAAGAGGATCAAACACCTCATACCCTCTAAGTACAGCTAGTTGAACTGATTGAACTCAGTCTCAAAACTCCAGAACGGCTGGCAGTTTTCAGAAAATTAGGAAGACAAAAATTTAGATGCAGGGATGACTGCCATATTACACTTTACGAATTACATTTTCTGTCTAAGACAGTGGGATCGAGTGCACCCTCAGCAGGTGTGCGGATGACGCCAAGCTGAGTGGTGCAGCTGACATGCCTGAGGAACAGGCTAGCATCCAGAAGGACCTCGACAAGGTTGAGGAGTGGGCCCATGTCAACCTTATGAGGTTCAGCAAAGCCAAGTGCAAGGTCCTGCACCTGAATCTGGGCAACCCCTGGTATTGACACAGGTTGAGGGATGAAGGGATTGAAAGCAGCCCTGCAGATAAGCACTTGGGGCTATTGGTGGTTGAAAAGCTGGATGTGAGCCAACAATGTGCACTTGCAGCCCACAAACCAAATTGTATCTTGGGCTGCATCAAGAGGAACGTGGCCAGCAGGTCATGGAGGTGATTCTGTCCCTCTGCTCTGCTCTGGTGAGACCCCACCTGGAGCCCTGTGTACAGCTCTGGAGCCCTCAGCACAGGACACACATGGACCTGTTGGAGAGGGCCAGAGGAGCCACAGAAATGATCAGAGGGCTGGAACAGCTCTGCTGTGAGGACAGGCTGAGAGAGTTGGGGGTGTTCAGCCTGGAGAAGGCTCTGGGGAGACCTTATTGTGGCCTTTCTGTACTTAAAAGAGGCTGATAAGAAAGATGGGGACAGACTTTTTTTAGCAGGACGTATTATGACAGGACAAGGGGTAATGGATTTGAACTAAAGGAGGAGAGATTCAGACTAGATATAAGGAAGAATTTTTTTACTATGAAGGTGGTGAAACCCTGGCCCAGGTTGCCCAGAGAGGTGGTGGATGCCCCATCCCTGGAGACATTCAAGGCCAGGCTGGATGGGGCTCTGAGCAACCTGATCTGGTGAAGATGTCCCTGCTCATTGCAGGGGTTGGACTGGATGAGCTTTGAAGGTCCCTTCCAACCCAAACCATTCTATGATTCTATGATTTTTTTGATTAAAGATCTGATCCAAAGCAAACAGAGAAGATCTCAGATCTCAGTTAAAGCTCTAAGTTATTAAGTTCCAGCTGCAGAACAGAAAGTCCTGCATGTCAGCCTTCAAGAGAGGTGTGATTCAGTAAGCGTTTTCTGGAAACACTAGTGGAGCAGGCCCTAATGTCAGGACGGTCAGTGGAAGTAGACATCCATCTCCTTTGTACTATAAGGACTTGGGTGGATCCAGAAATGTTCAGCAGAAAAAAAAAAAAAAAGAAATATATTTGGGGAATTTTAGTGCTTACTGCCTGAGCAGCAGCTGCATGGGGATTTCCAGTATCTAATAAGTATTTGAAATTGGTGGATGTGGATTAATACGTTCTCCAATTCCAAAGATTTTCAGAAGGCATGCTGAGACTTGCCTACACCAAAAGAAGGTTGTGATATGAAACACACTACACTTTCAAAGCACAGAAGGATTTTCCAGTCAGAAGGTAAATTGTTATTAGAGTGGCCTATCTGAACTGTTAGAGCCTGTATGTGTTTGGTCTAGAAAATATCCATGAATTCAGTATTTCATGGCATTTCTTATATTTCCTTTATGTAGTCACTCCCCTTGCAAAAAAAAAAAAAAGCCCTCTTTCTGTGGTGGTGTGTGTTTCTCTAATCATTGCCAAAACATGAAAGTAGAAAGACCCATGACAGTGCAAGAAAAAATACCATTAAAATAGTTTTGGCTCTAAAAGTTCATGGTGAGTTTGCAGTGAAAGTTTGTGAGTGGGAAATGATGCATTTCTCCATTTTTCATTAAGTCCAAACCAGTTCTCCTGTCCCTGTTGATGATCTGCCCTTGTTTCAAACCAATTAAACTGGAGCTGATCTCTCTGTTGGTTTGAGACATGCTGTCTTTGTTACATATAGCTCCTTTTGTGCACAAAGTCCTAATGGATTTTTTTGTAACCTACATCAGTATTGGAGAATAATCATCTTTGTACAAACACGGAAGATCTGGTTCCTGAACCAGACAACTTTGAACTTGATTCAGGGCCAAAAGAGACAAAACTGAAAGGCTCCCATTGACTTCACTGTGAATTAGATCAGGCTGTCACTGTCTACATTCAGTCAAGGACATACAGTAGCTAATTTAAGGCCCATATTGTGAATGGGCTGAAAAGCACAATGACAATGCCTACACATTCTTTTTAGCACCTGCCTTTGGTGAAGGTGGCTGAAAAGTTTTATGGAGGGAGACTTTTTGGAAGAAATTCAGAAGAATGAGCATTCAATGTTGTCTGAGTTTAAAGGAGTTCTCAGAAGTGCTTTTGTTGTTTTTTGTTTTGGTTTGTTTTTTTTCGGGTTTTTTAAGTGATCAAATGATTGTTTAAAACGAACAAACAAACAAATTAAAAACAGGTTGGCAGATGAATCAGATGGACAAATAAATTAAATTATCTGTGTATAATTCTAAATACTGCTGCATTTGTATGTACCTGCTGTGAGATACATCTGTTGTTAGAAAAACTCTAGGATATTTTTGACTGGAAAGCCACACAACCCCATAAGCAAAGCAGTTAAGCAGTGAGCATAAATTTTGAGGTAAAGCGGGCTTAGAGGGCTCACTCTACAAGCATCCTTGTAAATGTGCTGTAAATTTCCATCTCCTTTAACCAAGTATGGGTTGCTACAAGTCAGACCTGAACACTGAACTGATGGTGATACACCACCACCATGTGGTCATTCCCAGAAAATAAATTGCCATTGAACAGTTGAGGGCAACTTGAGCTGATGTTTCAAAACCTGGGAGATGCGTAGTTGTTGTCTTAACAGAAGATTTTACAGCACTTGGCCACCAACACCGCTATAATGTGAGCACGTAATAGATGTGTCTGCGCACACCAACACCAAGCTCTTGTTCCAGGTCTGAAGTAAAAGCAGGCACAGAAGGAGGCACTCATGCACCATCAGATGAAGCAGTACTTCAGCATTTTAACATGTCCAGGTGTGCCTGTTGTAGGTTCTGATGTGGATGAGACGTGACACGTGCTGAGAGTGGAGTAAAGAGATTGTCCCTGTTGCTGGAAAAAGCATAGGGTATTTTTCTCAAGGCAGAAATTATGTTCTTCGGAAAACAGTCTTTAGTACATGCTTTAGAGGAAAGTACTGCAGAGTATAGCAAAGGGTGACACAGTTTTGTTCTGGCATACCTGTAGAGTTTTAAATTAATTTTGAGGAGATTTTTAGTGGAAGGGAGGCTCCAGTGGGGTATCTAGGAGAGTTCAAGGATGTTGCCCCTTTCATTAGGACTGGGTGCGAAGAAGCACCTTGAAACATCCCTTTCTGAAACAGCATTGGGATCACTGTGCAGAAGGCTGAGCACTCTGTTTCTTTTCGTTTGCATAATGGGAGGGATCTCATTCATTATTTTGTTTTTGGCAAGCTATTGGTTTCATCCCTACTCAGATCTGCAGGACTTGCCAGAAGGGAAAGTCTTTGTAGTAACTTTCTACAACTTCGCTTCCGCCAGTTCCTTCTCATGATTAGTGTAATAACTTTAGAGGGACCAAACTTTTCTGGGCTTTGAGGGATTTCTCTGGTTGAACCTTAATTGCCCATGCAAAGAGAAGGCTGCTGACTCCTTGTCTTATTCTTCCCCTTCTTCTCCTCACAAACCCAACCTCTTCTTTATTGGGAATTATAGTGAACTCCTGAATGTGAGTCTTGGTAAAATATTTTGGTAAGACACACGTATTTGATGGATCCAGATGTGACTGCAAAGCAGACTGAGGCAGCTGTTTCTATGTTTCAGACTATGTGTTGTATAAGAGCCTCTAAGCAGAGATCCTGAAGGAAAGCACTCTGACATGCTATTATGCAATGGAACCATGCAGGGATTTTTTACCTCTTTAAATACTAACCACTTGTGCAAGTGTATAACAGCAAAGAAGAGATAAGTAACCATTCTCCAGGAATATGTTCAACCACACCAAGAAATGCCTGTGTCTGAATTATTTATCCAGTCTTTTAGTAGTTCGTTGCTCCAGAATGTATTTTCCTCTAATCTTTATCAGCCTAATCCTGGAAGGTGTTGAAGCACTTGGTTTTCAGATGCCTGAGGGTGCCAAGCCATAATGAAGCTTTTCTCTGCTCTAACAGCTTAAGATCTTCTTTCTGCAACAGCGGTTCAATGTAATAGAAGTGCTTAACCTGGGACAGAAGCTCTTCGAAGGGCACTAGCACTTCAGTTGTGTTTTCCTCTAAGTGACCGTCTTAGGAAGATGCTCCTTCATGTCACCGAGAACTTCACTATGGTTTCTCTCTCTGACTCTCTGAATTGTTATTTCTGGCTCCTGCAGATACAAGATATTCATTTGGGATGTAAAGTACATGGGACGGGAACCAGAGCATCGCTTTCGTCTATGGTCCCTTCACAGACTTCAGTTGGGTCAGGGGTTAAATGTGTATCCCAAGGAAGTACATCAAGACTCAGATTATCCCAAAATAACCTATTTTCTGGGACACTTTCCAGTCTGTATATTCAATTTCTCAGAAGTTGTGGAGCTGTACTGTGCAGTATCTGGCTTTCCCAGTATTTGTGACATTTAGGAGCAGGATATTTAGGTCAGAGTTACCAAACAGGCACCATATCCTCCACAACCGGCATTCTGGAAAATAATGAGGAAGAAAGAGTGGGCATTGGTCAAGAAATCAGGCATGAAGTCCTAATGGAACAGTCCAGTATAAAAATACTAGAGCAGAATAAGAGGTATTTTGCCTCTGGTATCTTTTGTGATGCTACAGGGATCCTGCATTCATTTCAATTGTCAGAGTTTTTAAAAGAATGTCAAGTGAGACAAAGTAGCAAGGAAACATAAATGTTATTCAAAGGCTGAAGAATGGTGCTTTTCTTGACAGACTTGAAGAGCTTTATTTACTTAGTTTATCCGAAGGGAGACTGAGAGTCATGGCAGAGCATCCTTCTAAAGTGCTCAGTCAGGGGAACAGGTTAACTGATGCACAGGCAAGAGGAAGGGAGAGATGTGGCAATTCATAAAGCTTTCTGTCCATGGCTCTGCACATAGACTGTGTAGTACCACAGCAAGAGACATGCTTAGAGTGTGTAATCAACTTTCAGAGGAGAAAGACAACAGGTTAAGAAATTGCTTTTGTAAAAAGAAGGCATAGAAGGACTCGTGGTTGAGTGCATAACCATGATGAATTCAAATGGTAGTTAGACTTGTGATTTTAATGACGAAGGAGACTTACCACTGGAATAAGCTGAAGACAACAGTAGGTCTGCCCAGTCTTGATACCCTCAAATCCAAACTGATTATCTATCTCAGAAACAGAAGCTGAAGAGTGGTCACTAGACAAAATTCAAAAACAGCTGGGAAGAAAAAGCAACATTTGGATGCCAGCTAAGAACTAATGTCTCCTATCTTTAAACTGTATTAATTCTTGAATGTTAATGCTTCTATATCCTAGGAAAGGGCTTAAACACAGAACATTTTGAGCAATGCCGAGCTTTTACACTATTGGTACCTGCCAAAATAAACACCACGTGTGCGTCTGCTTTTCCTGTCTCTTTCCTCAGGGAAAGAGTTAATTATCTTATTAAGCCACAGGGGAGACCTACCTTCATTATTACTTCAGCCACAGGTCACTCTCTCACATACTCTTTTTCTCATGTTCAGCACTACTAAGGCAGACGATGGAAGATCTAAATCAAACGTCTGTCTACCTTTCCTCTTCTTTGCCTCCATGAACAACCTTTCTCTTCCTCTTCCCAGCTTCCAGCCATGGGTAGTAGGAAATCTCTGAACTCGTAAGTCTATCATGCTTGATGGATCCATCTTTCAAGCATGGGCTTATCTCATCATTAACCGAAAAAATCCTGTGGCAGTTAATTTCAACATGTAAAGGGGGGTGGGGAATGTGAGAAAAAACATCATTTTCTGTTTTTAAACCTGTGGCTTAAAAGCATTTGGTGCCCCTCTTTCTTGTGCTATTAAAACCAGCAGATAGTCTCTCTCAACTATTCTCTCCACATCTTCCATGATTCTGTACACCTTTGACTATTTAATTGTTTCTTGTGTGGAAACTATCCTGTGCTGTTGATCATCTCTGTCATACTTCTCTGCATGCTTTCTGATTTTACTGTCTGTGTTGAGCTGTGATTGCCGGAGATACAGACAGCTCTAAACACACCAAAGTATTTGAACATAATGTGATAACGATGTTTTGTTTAATCTGCTCGTTCTTTGGTCATTCAATTTGTCTTTTCCAGAATTATTGCATGAACAATCAGTACAAGATCACTTTTCTGAGTGGTAAAATCTGATTTAGAGGCTATCACTATATCTAGATAGAGTTGTATTTGTTTCTATTTATGTTCATTGCTTTGGAATTATCTAAACTGAATTATATCTGTTGTGTTATCACCCAGACACTCAGCATCTTATGATTCTTCCACAGCTCTTCCAGGGCTTATTAACTTTAACACAACACCATGTGAAGAAAAGGCATCCTGTTTGCAGTTAGCTTCTGTTCAACCAGGGCACAAGAAATGCATGGAAATTTGCAGCTACTTGCATTGCTTTGTGTGCCTATGCCTTATAAAGCTCTCAGTATTCCCTGATGGTTAAAGAACTGTTGGAGACAATACTACCAGCTTGTAGTGGGAGAGCAGCAGAAGAATGAAAAGCCTGAATTTACTTAAATACTTATTTTTCTCTGAAATTTTCTATTTTTCCCAGGCAATCTGGCCTGATCAGTGGGCAGCTGTTGTGCCTCTCTGAGGCTAACATCCAACATCTGACTCCAGAAACTGAATGGTTAAGTGATTACAGGGAACTCTGAACTGCTCACTGTACTGCACTAGAATCTGCAACTTTAAGAAAAATATCTGTAGTTCATCAAATTCATCTACACAAAAGGCATGCACAGGTTCTGCACTGCCCAGTGATTATGTTGGTCACCACAGATGAAATATGCACGTTCCGACCGCGGCACTGGAAGACATTTCTGGCAGCATAGGATGCAGTTCAGCCAGGGCAAAGAGACATCATTCCTGGCATGACAGAGCTGGCAGGGTAGCTGTGTCCTCAGAGCACATATGAAGCTTAGTAGGATCTCAATGATTTGAATTCACAAGATGCTTCAGCCTCTACGAAGCCCGATGATAAATGGAAATATAAGCCAGCCAGTGGGAGAAAGGTCCTGTCAGTCAAGTGAGCCAACTGAACTAAAGCTTGAAAACGGGACTATGCCAGTTGAACTGAGCTTGTTAGTGATGACGATGAGAGTCTGGGAAGTAGTGTGTTCATCAGAACATTTTGGTAAGAAGCATCCTTGCCATTAGAGGGCACCAGATCACTTTAAATTCTGCTATCCCCACCACGAGTCAGGATTTGCACCCAACCTACGCAGTCTGATCCCAGAACTGTCCAGCCACAAGTCAAATGATTTTGTAGTCATACTTGTTGTGTCTCAGTGTCCTCCACTAGATTGCTACTGTTTTGGCCCCAAATCCCATCAGTGTAGCTGGAATGTATTTATAACTGTCAGATTTCAGAATGGAAGACATGCAGCTGCCTGCCTGCCAAAGGGAACATAGGGGAAACCTTATTTACATACATTTCTTCCCCTGTCAGGCATGTAGCCTTTGGGGATGGAAGCTACACTGTACAAACAGCAATAAATTTGTGAGTTTTGAGGGGCATGACAGGGAATGTCACCTATTAAAAGATAAATAGACTGAAAAATATGGGAGTGGATGGAGTACAGCTGTTAGGATACTGCCTTAGTGCTGTTATCCTTAGACTTACTCTTCTCAGCTACTACTCACATTTCGTTCTGTCTGTGTTTTACTTTGGTCACCTTACTCTTGGATGCATTTTTCTGTTTCTATTGTTTTGTTGACCTTATGCCTTCTATTTTCTTCCTGAAGAAAAATCAGCTTCAGTTGGAGTGGGGCTGCTAAGGGGCTGCCAAAGGAAGGGGTAAGCTACACAGACAAGTTGGCCACGAAAACTTTTCTATCTGGGCCATGGCTGAGGATCTCAGGCTAAGATTCTGTCAAAACCTTGAGTTAGGATTAGGGTTAGGACAGAGGGAAAGCCTAGATCTGCAGTTAGAGTTGGGTTGCAGAGGAACTACTGAAGGATGCTCAGCTTGTTAAGCATCTTCTGACAAGTGATACATAGGCTCCTGTTAATATTTGATAGGAAAAAAAATGGATGCTTCAGTCTTTAGGAAAAGTGGAACAAGGCCAAGCAATTAGTCAGACTGCTGGGAACCTGGAGTAGCTCTGCTAATACTAAATGAGTTGCTGTGGCTGTGATTTACTCTCTTTCACAGCCTTTTAATTCTGTTGAGTTTGGCAGGGTTATCGCAGATCTATACCAAGGTGAAAGGTCTTTTGACTCTGCTCTGAGAGCAAAATCTGGTGCAGCTCAGCATAAGGAAAGCAGTGTACTTTATTATGGAACTGAGTTGTACAACCTCTAAATTGTGTCACCTGGTGTGGATCTTCTCTGTAAGTTCTTAAATATTTGAATAAAAAGATACTTCTGAGACATTTCTGGCTCGCTTTGAGGATCAAAGTCTGATGTTGACATCAGTATCCTTTGAAGGGGGAACTCGTCACAGTGTTTGGGAGCTTTTTCCCTTGCTTTCCTGCTTGTGAGAGTGTGAGATAAAGCAGTGCCAACTTCTTTGAAAAGGGAAAAGAAGAAAGAGAACCAGGAGTTGTATGAGCATCTCTGAGAAACTCTGAAGAACTTTGGTTAATCCCATCTGAATTTTTTTTGCTGATTGTATATCTTTTTGGAGAAGGACCAGCTTTCCTCTTAAAGCTGAAAACAACGTGTAGAGGAGGAGAGAGAAAAGTGTGGGATATGGTGGTGTTGGGACTGAGTTACACGTACTCGAGTACAAGAAATGGTGGAAATTTCCATTTTAGCTTTTAATAACAATAATACAAATGACAAGCTTTGCCCTTGAATATAGCGAAAGATTTACATAGGAAGTGTCCTTTCTTTGTTGTTTTAATGAAAGTGAGATCCTAAGATGGAATTTATATCTGCTCATTTTAGGTGTCAAATGCATACTGTGTGTGGGAGAGGTGTCTAAGCTCCTACAAAAATTAGTGGAGATCTAACCAATAAAGTCAATTGCAGGATGCGATTCACTGGACCAGAAGTGAGATTATATTTTAGTGTGAAATCGTACCCTAACTTACACTGAGTAACTCACCACTGACTTAAAGCTACTTAGGCAATGAACATACATGTAGATGCTGACAGTGTAGAAAATCACACCTACTCTGATGAAACCTGCTTTTAGCATCTCTGAAGCTGCTTATGTGGAAGAAATACCATTTTTTTTCCAGTATTTCTTATAGATCAGTTTTACAATGCAGTGTAAATAATAGCATCAAAAACATTTCTGAGAAAGATCATTACTAAGGATACTGTGGCTGGAGGTTAGATGTTTCAAAAATGTGGTCTGAAGTCAGGTGCTTGGACAGCGTTCAAATCAAAGCCAGATGTCAAAGGACAGGGTCTCTCTTGCATTCAGTCATGACAGGTTCTTGGAAATGGATCTTGTAAGCTCTGAGATCTCAGTAGTAGCTACAATGTTATCATGTTATATAATATTATAGTAGTGTGTATACATATAGTGTATATATACAGTGTGTATGTATACCATATATAATATATATTATGTGTATCTATATACGATGTTTTAAGAGTAACTATAATGTTCTTTGTAACTGAACAATTTTTTTTTTAAATGAAAAAAAGGCCTCTTGAACAAAGGATTTGAATTGGTAGAACTTGGCCTTGAGTGTGACATCTTCGTTCTCTTCCCTGCACACTGTCAAAAATTATATATCTTCAGCAGATCTACACTGCTGAAAGCCAGTTTATTGAACCACCTAAACATCTTCCAAGGTCCAAAGTAGCCATCTAACCATTTCAGTGTGTTATACCAAATATTTTTGAAGACTAAGAAGTGGAAATTGAAGTGTTGGCATATTGAAGGTCACAGTACATGTGAAGAGTCAAGCACTATGACTTCAAACTCTTAGGTCACTAAATTACCATATTATACCTAGCAAAAAAAAAAAAGCATGACACTGGTTAATTCCAAGATGGAAAGGCAACCTGGCTGTATGATACCTGTGCTCAATAAAAGTGTTCATTTCTAGGTAGAGTTTGCCTTTTATCAAGGGTAGACAAAGTTCTACAAGTAGTCACTTGCCCAACTTGTCAAGCAGGCTAAGTTCTCTGTTTTGCTGCGTTTTAACCTTCTGACTTTTCCAATACTTTTCTCTACCCACGCAGATGCTGGTAGTGGACATGACAGTTGGCTTCAGACAGGAAGATGATATCCATCAGTTAGTATCTTGAAGCATTCTTTCTGATGAAAATAAGATGAAGTCTTTTCCTGGTCTCTCAGGTTTACTTATTCCTGGGAGGATGATGAGTGCACTTTTTCCGATTCTGTGGTTTCCCCTTTGAGAAAAAAATACGTTGAATGTAAAAAACTAGAACTGCACAGTCTTGTAATATCCCATTCCACATCTTCTAAATCCTGTAGGCTAGTAAAGAGGTGTTTGTTGTCTTCTTCATGTGCAAATGCAAATAAAATTTCCTTTGACCAACTGACATCAATGGATTGGATCACTTTAGGGCTAGAAATCTCAGAACATGGCCTCTGGAGTTTATTTCTACACAAATGACTTTGTTGATAAGATAGAACAAAGGTCAATATGTTGATGGTAGAAAGTGGAGGCCAGTTCATGGAGTTGTTCTAAAAACGTAGGTTCAAAATCAGCTAAAATTTGACAGAACATGATGGGACATATTTGGACCTATTTTCTAGAAATGCTGAGTGCCTGCAACTTTTATTGGCACTCTAGAAATTAATGTCTTGAGATGTGCAACCAAAATCAGGCCCTGCATAAAAAAAAAAAAAGTTGTTGAAAATCTCTCCTTACCATTTCACCATCCTAAAATTTATAAACCACTCCATGCTTCACAGTGGTATGCTGTGGCTTCACTAATCAATGTTTTTGAGCTGGGATGGTGCTACGGTAGAATGACAAAGCCTTTAAACTACTGAATCCCAACCCAAGCCCCATTAAGATGTGGAAGAGCATGACAAACATCTCCTGGGCCCCCAATTTTCAGACATGCTTACTAAGATCATGCATACTAGAGAACCCCTAGACTTGACATCATCTTGGAAAGGTGTTTCTTCCTCTTCTGAACCCTGTGATACCTGCTTTTTCCTGCCTCATGCAATGTTCTTGACTATTCATTTGATTTTCTGGAGAACATGAAGGGAGCTGAAGCATTTATGGTCCTCCTGCTTATCGAGTCCATACAGGCCTGGAAGAGGACTGCCTTCTTGTTATCCAGCAACTCTGAAATCATACTGAAGTCAAGGTAAGGAAAGGTGAAACACACAAAAAAATATTTATTCACCACTTAGATAACATAATTTCAGAGGTGATAAAGAAATTACAGCAATCAAGCAAACCAGCCCTCACTTCTGGTCTCCAGCTATTAATACACAAAAAACTTCCTGCATTTTGTCTCTTTTCATCCAGTTGTCTCATTGTGATTTTCCTTACAGAGGGTAAGGAGAAATTTTAAAAAATGTTAAAATTGATTCTTTAGGGCAACACGCTCCTGCACTGTGCTTAAGTGCATTTGTTCAGATCGCTTCTGACAGGCCATTAGTCTGTGCTGAGACCCAGTGGGAGGCTAAACTGGTGGGCACTGGAAGTGACCAGTCCCTCCAGTACATCCTGCAGGTGGGCTCCCTGGGAAAGGCACTCGGTTCTCCTGCCCAGTGCCTGCATACACATGCATATTCATGAATGGCTATTCTTTCGGGCAAAAGAGGAAATTTCTTTAGAAAATTGCAGCAGCAGAACAGGGCTGTGCTTTCAAGTATTTTGTCTTTCCCAGAAGAAAATAGCTGATGCCATGAAAAGTTTTGTGCAACCGTAAATGTGCTCAACTGTGCTATAATGTTTCATGGAGGGGGAATTTTCCTTCCCAGCCCAGCTGCTGAACAGTTTATGCCTCCAGGCTCCATGAGGAATGGAGAAATGGGACCGCGCATCATACTAATTTTTATCATTTTTCACCTCATTTGCAATAATCTGGGACATGGAAATTCCCCTGTGTGACAGAGCATTCCTCCCCCCAGTCTGAAATCATGTGTTCGAGCACACATATGCACACACACTTCCGTAACTCAGCTCTCCATCAAGACATTTTTATGAAAAAGCATTTTGGAGCAAAAATTCCACGCTCAACTTCACACAACAATCTGATCAATTGTTTTAAAGGGCATTGCTGTCAGCTTGAGACTAGTGCTGACTACAAGAAGGTAATACTATATAAATTAACATGCACCTGTTTAAGTTTCCACTTTCTGCTTATACATAATTTTAATGTGGCATTCTGCTTTCAGCAGCAAAATGCTTCACTCAGTGCTGCTAATATGAAAGTTGGGAGATTTGGGATTTTCCCCTTATGACCAAGACATCCCAGGAGACAAGGGGAACATTTCAGAACTCAGATTTTCCCTGAAATATTCAGGTTGTTTAATCTGATGTTCAGCCATTGACAATGGAAAGTAAAACCTTCCTGTATTAGAAGCAAATGTAAAGCAACAATAGGCAATTAATTAGGCATTTATATGCAAAAAAGTGAAGATAATTTTCCTAAATTCAGCTGAATTGTATACCTTGGCCTTGAGGATAAAACTAGTTATGTTTCCAAGAATCTCTTCACCAATATTTCCCATGAATCTTTGATTATTTTAACCTTTTTCCATAGGGATGATGTTCTCCTTCAAGACAAAGAATAATCCTCCGTTCTATCTGTGTCTCTGTTTTTGTCATAGTTGTACATGGCAGCTTTGAGTTGCTCGTTGTCTCTGGATGTGGAAGGACAGACAGATTGATGAAAACCATAGTTACTGTTATTCTTTGAGTTTCAGTGTTCCTCTCATTCATGGGTGATGAGGCTGGGTGAATCAAAATGTCATTTTTTACCCTTTCTGTATTTTTCCTCATTCGTTGTGTTTATCTTGCAGTCCCTTACAACCTGCAGGAAGGTGCTGATCCCAGAAACTCCATCTACTTCCTCGCTTTCTGCCATCATCCAATGCATCCTTGTCACTGGAAAGGACCACAAAATTTCTCCTTTCTTTTTGGCCTGTTTTATGGAAAACACTGTTTTGCACTGATACTGATTTTGAAATGGCAGCTGATGCGGGTGATTTCTTATCTGCCTCTCTGTGCTTTGCCCCAGGAGATGACCTCTCCATGCACTGCAGGAACACAGCTCACAGCTTTGCGAGGTCTCCAGACAGGCTCCTGCTTATTCCTTCACACGCAGCTTGTCGGGGTTCAGAAAGCCGCCTCAGAGGCTTTTGCTTTGGACCATCAAGATCTCTTTTTTCCATCATTAGAATGACCTTGGAGTTCAAAGCCACATTCCAGGGAAGGCTCCTGATGCTGTGGAACTTGTCTCTAATGAGAAGCAGGAATTTGTCATTGCCTAACTGGAGTCTCCTTTGCAAGTTGAGACTTACTGCTCTGGGATGGTATGTTCTAAGTCTTTCACGTTCCTCTACTGATTTTCACACCTAACACGACAGAAGCAACTGTTTCTTGCCCCCAAGATTTCCATCGACAGTAGGAGGGTGAGTGTACATGGTAAGGCTTTTAAATGACCAGAGACCTGCTAGATTATGTCTTGATCCTGACTCTCTGAATGAAATTAAGTTATATTTTTCCACATGCCCTAACACTAATTGAGGCAGTTTTATTACAGAACCAAGCTTTATGAAATAAGTCTAAGGAAAGAAACAGATAGGGCTGAGAAATATGTTCTTTATCTAATTAGTAACATCCTGAACTCAAATGTTTATAATGCCATCAGCTATTACTATAACTTAACAGAGAACAAGCACACTAAAATATTTCATAATATGAGTCACTGTCTAAGTCTACATAGAATCATAGAAAGTCTTGAGTTGGAAGGGACCCATCATCAAGTCCAACTCCTGTGCCTGCACATGACAACCCCACAGTTCACACCATGTGTCTGAGGGTGCTGTCCAGTCTCTTCTTGAACGCTGTCAGGCTTGGGGCTGTGACACCTCCCTGGGGAGCCTGTTCCAGTGTCCGCCACACTCTGGGTGAAGAACCTTTCCCTGATGTCCCACCTAAACCTCCCCTGGCATGCACATCTTCCTGACGTTACCTCAGGTCCTGTCACTGGTCATCAGAGAGAAGGAATCAGCTCCGGCCCCTCCTTCTCCCCTTGTGAGGAAGCTGTAGACTGCAATGAGGTCTCCTCTCAGTCTCCTAACTTCTAACATCTTCTACTCACTGTCATTTGGAGTATGCTCTTTGACCTGAGCTCCATGTGTCATTACAGCAGCAATAAGGCACTAATGGCTCTGCTGCCTGCAGCTCCTGTACAGCCCTTGTAGGAAAGATCCCAGTCACATCTCTGCCCTGTATTGAACGCGTGATGCTGCTTGTATAGACTGACATGATGTGGGAATGAAGAACTCAGCCAGAAAGTCCGTGGCTGTACCCAGGCTGTGCTAGGGTGCATTGGCACAGCTGGCTCCAGGCTGAGAGAGCGTGAGAGCTGCTGCTTTCCTCCTCTGGTTCCCCTACTTGAGTAGGCTGCTTCTGAAACAGCATGTATGTGAGGTAAATGTGAACTCAGATTGCACTATAGAACAAGCTTAGGTGGCAGCATTTTCATACTTTCAGTGTCAATGCTAGCACTTCATTACCTTTTGACACAAAAACTTTCCTGAAGCAAAGTTTGTCTGTGAATACTTAATGTTGCAGTACATTTCTAGGGTGTATCTGCAGGAGGAATATAAATGCCTCCCTGAGCAAATAGAAATAACAAATTCGCGTTAAAAACCAACCAACCAACCAGCCAACCAACCAAACAAACAAATAAAACTCCAAACCTATTTTCAAGTATGTGTAGAAGTTAATTTATCTGGTGGTTGAAAAAACATAGCCACTTCCTTGCTGTTACAAGATGACAAGGTCACCAGCTACATCAGGGCCTCTACAGGTGTCTGGAAGAGAAGATGCTGAAAGATAAGGGAAAGAATAGGGAAAAAAAAACTATCCTAGAGACCTACATGGATGGATTTTGACTGGATCATACTTCTATAAACATTGGAGCCAGAGTTGAATAAATCCCTAATCTTTCAATTGTTGAGTAACAGCCCCATGAAACGGCTGTGATCTACAGATAGCGAGATTAGCAGGACCTTTGGTCAGGTCCTTGAAGGCCTCACTTTGTGTCTGGTGTTACTGCAAAGAGCAGTACAGGCATCTGTGCTGGTGGTCCTCTGAGAACGAGGGTCATCCATGGACCAAAACTGCTTCCACTTTGGTGGAAGTTTTGGTAAGTACAAGCACATGTTGTTAGAGTGCCACAGGGTAAAATTCATGCCAGTGTCAAATATTTTCATGTCACCGTTTACTGCAGGGTGACAGTATATTGTTTTTCCACAGAGTACTGTTACCATCTAGTTTCTAGCTCGAAAGCTTTAGTGGTTTTGGTTGGTTGGCTGGTTTTGCTGTTGTTGTTTGTTTGGGGTTTTTTGTTGTTTGTTTGTTTTTAAGATTGCAATTAGAAAATCAAATAATCTTTGCATGACACTTCTTATTTGGGAAAGCCTTCATGCTACAGGACTTGCATATTCCATCACTAGCATAAAATGCCTGTCAGCTTGGTGGCAAGTGGATAAAAAAAGGAAGTGGATATCTATCTAGTCAGACCACTGTGAAGCTATCAAATGTTCTGAAGACTACTGTACCAAAACTGCCTCATCCAACCTTTGGTGTAACCAGCAGAAAATCTGTTACTGGATTCTGTTGGACACAGTTCATAATTAATTTTTCTTCATTCTGCATTTCTCCTTTTTCCCATTTCCACTTTGTCCCAGAGGGAGGATTGCTGAAAAGCCAAAAGAAAAATTACCTCTCTGTTCTTTTAAGTGGGACAGGAATTTCAGTAATTTGATGATTTCTGCCCTGTAGTCCCAAACCACTCACTAAAAATGGTCCTTCACTAGTTTTCTCAGAGCCAAAGGTTTTGAATAGGTTGATAAAGTCCAGTTATGCATCAAGTTCACAGGACTAAATAATAATCCCAAGGCCCCATGCTGAGCAGTTCCTATACAGTCCTGTGCTAGAGTGGTCTGGCTACACACACTGTATGAATAACTGCTGTCATAGGGGCAAATAATGTGTAGGTACTCTTCAAGAGCACACTACCTCTTTTCCTGTTTTTCAGCTTTATGATCTTTTCTATGGCTTTGCCATTTTCTTAACATCTGAAGAATATTTAAAGCAATTTTAGGTCTGTGCTAACCAAAGGTGGCTGTCTTTGAATTCTTTCTCTGCTGCCTTGTGTGTTGTTCCTGAGAACTCTTCTAATGCTAAGAGACAGCACTGGCATGAAAAATACTCATCCTCCTCTGAACATAGTAATTTTCAGCATAACTCTGACTCATATCCATAGATCCACTCTCACACTACCTGATGTCTTCCATTGTTTCGGCTTTTTTTTTTTTTTTTTAATCAAGAGGCTTTTGATTAAGTGGCACATTTATATGGCTATATGTGTATTAGCAGCAGAACCAGTAGGAGTTAATGTGCATAAAGAAACAGTGAGTACTAAGGACAAACCTAATGTCCATATGACTGACATTTCAGGGCTATTCTACTCTGAACTAGGTCTAGTCTAGTGGTGCAGTGCAATGAGGTGTGCTCCTAAAGCACATTTTCTACTTCAGTTTCATGTGACAGGATGACAGCTCATGTTCTCCAAGGTGCATTCATGATGGGAACAAAAGCACAGTAAGTGGAGATAGTGGGAGATTTGCTTCAAAACTGTACTCTTGATTCAAACTAAAGCCCTGGTGTAGATACATCCTGAGTGATCCACTGGAAGGATTTGGAAGGGATGAGTGAGGTGTCAGGCCTTAGACAGCTAGTGCCCATGGTGGAGCACTGTGTCAAACAGCTTGCATTGCTGGAAGGAACAAACATAAATTTTACCCCCAATGATGCACCCTGAGAAATCACTAGGCATCTTACGTATTCAGAGAAATGAAGTCCCGCATGAACCAAAGATGTTCATGTATTTCCTTCCCCGTTGAAAATGCAGTCCATGTAAATTTTCCTCTCTCAGAAGTTCTGCTAGCAAACTGTGGAAATTCACGGTTACAAAAAGCAGCTCTGCTGGGAGATGCATGTGCTGCATTTTTGACTAGATAGACAAATGTCTCACAGTGTAGGGATCTAATGCATTGTTGGTTAATGTGATTTCATAAGAACCCAGAGTTTCACAGAGGGAGACAATTCTGAAATAGTAACTGACATGTACAGCAGCTGCACTCTGCTTTTCAGTCATTTTTTCCACCATTTTAATGAATGTTTTATGTTATCTTTTCTTGCTGCCCGATTGTCTCAGCTCCTGTTACTGAACACAAGGCCGCCTTTCACAACCTGTATCACTCCAGACTGACATAATATACTTATAATTCGGGAAATTCCAAGGTGCGTATACACTTCACGGTAACTCCCAGGCAACTAAGCCCTCTTGGAGTTAGTAATTTTACTGTATTTCATTCCACAAAGGAAACTCTATTCCCAAAGGAAGCAGTAAGCTTTGGCCACCCCTATAGCTGATAACAATCCAAGACTTTCATCACATTTTTTTGACCCGTTCTTGGCTTTCAGGAATAACAACAGCTGCTGAAAGCAATACAATTTTTAGTTGTGCTTCTTTACCTTCCCCCTAGCAAGCATCCTTATGAGAGGCTGAGAGATTAAATAGCCTTGGGGTAAATCAATCTCCAACAGCTGTTGCCTCCAGCATTCTTGACTGTCAGTGACTTCATTGAAAACATATGAGTGATCTTTCAACATGTGCACAAGTGGAGAAACGTGTCAACTGGGAAATCTCCCTCTCCCCAACCCCATCTTCACAAATGTACATGGAATGGTTGAATAGTTTCTCAAAAATCCCACTGCTTCCATGACATTTCTTTCTTTATCTCGATGGTTTTGTTTGTTAATCTTTTCCTTAATGCGAAGTTAGCTCTAAAAAGGATAAGCATGAGTTATGTTTTCTCAGCCTGAATTTCTCCTTTGAGGGTTGTTTGTTTGGATATGTAAATCAGTTTTCATAATGCAAGAGGCTGGGACAGAACTGATTTGATGAGGACTGAAGTCAGGAATGTGGACTGAAAACCAAATACAAAAATGGAGACCACCACAGGCAGCCCCTCTTTCTCATTAGTGTAGGCAGCTTTTACTTTGGTAGTGGCTCTGTAGCACCACTGCCATTCCTGAGCGCTTAAGACGCAGATGGCAGATGCCCTCTCCTTCCCTAAACGTGACCTCTCAGCACTGCTAGCTGGCACCGTGTCTACCCAACACCACCTTCAAGACCAAGTCCCGCGGCTGTGGAGATACGTCCAGCCCATGGTCCAGCCCTGCTTCCCTCGTGCTGAGACAACATCAGCACAGCTGCTGCCACCCTGGCAGCGGGGACAGGAGCGGTCACGGAGGTGATGTACCAAGTGGATGGAATGAGGTTGTTTCTTAGCAAGGTTAAGTTTGCATAGTTTTGCTTCCCTAATCCACTCTGAAATAGTGACGTCTGAGTAATCTATTTTTTTTTGCTGCTTCAATCAGTCCAGTATCCATGCTAGCAGCTGCACACTTTGTGTATACCTGAAGCTGCCCCTGATCCCGTTTATACCTTGATCAAACTCCATCTTATGTTTATTCACATTTTTCATACTTACGAGGCTTTTAAACAAACTTACTTCTGTGACGGCAGGAACTTGCTTCTGCTTTGTGACTAAATACATCTAGACAAAATCTGCATGCCTTTGTTGTTATGATAAATATTGTCTTTTAACTTAAGTGGCTTTTGTCGATCCCTAATTTTTGGTGCTGGCTTTTGTGCATCCTTGATTTTTGGTGCATCAAAGATCATGCTTGCTTTCTCTTGTCACCTTGTGATAGCCCATTTTCAATAGTTATTACAGTAAGTTAGATCTGCCGGCTAAGACTGAGTAGGACTTTTCAAGGGTTTGAATCTCTGGCCCAAGTAAGTATTTCTTCGAACTTGAACTGCAACTCCGAACTTCAATTTAAATTGATAATCATCTGAGAATTAATTTCTATTTTAAACTTACTGGTTTCCTCTATGTGGGTGTGGCAGCTGAACCTCCCCACGCATACCCTGCCAAAAGTACCAGAAGATTCTAGACTGATGGACTACTGTGGTCATCCACATGCACCTTGGTTGGCTTACTTGACTAATGGAACGCTTCAGTTGAGAGAAGTTTCTAGACCACTATCGTAAATGACCACAAGCTCAAATTCAACTAGGGTATAAATGGAACACACTGGAGACCTCCTTTGAGTTGATCTTCCTTGGAGCAGCACATCTGCAGTTGGAGACTCTCCTTCTAAGATCCAGGATACCATCTAAGGAATCTTCCTCAAGGGTTAAGACAGCTTGTCTTATTGGTGGTTACGTCTTCTGGGTTACCCTTGAGAGTACTCACTTTTTCTGAGTGGGTAGATGCATCTTTCTAAAGTTTTGGTATCCCTTGAGTCTAAATCATCTATGTAGTAATTGAACTCCAAATGTTACCCGAATCTGTACTGTATAGTTTTGTCAGAGTGCTGAATGACTTTGGATAAACCCCATTTCTAGTTGGTTCTCCACTAAAAAAATTCCAGTTAGAATAAAGTCTGGTTTGAGCTTATCATCTGCCTAAATTTATCTTTGGGGTGCTTCTGCAACAGTAGGAAATAGGGAAAACACTCTCAGAGCAGCATAAACAGGTCATGTTTCACTTCCTGAAGATTGTGACCTGCCAGAAATATTCCTACTCAATCATGGGTTTGCTTCTTCCCTTGTTCTGTCAAGGTGAAAGTCACCTTGTTCAAAATGTTCACTTAGGCACTTGCTTTTACCAAAATGCTATATTGGATGCATACTCCCTTTGGAATTCAAGAGAAAGTAAAGGATCTTTGCCTGTGTCTCACTTATCCAGCCACACAACTTACCACTGATATTCTGTACCTGAATTCCTCATCTCACATCTAATGACAGTGAAACACTGATTAGCTTCAATGGAGTGCATATTTCATACTGCATGTTTAACAGATGTGAACACTGCAAGGTAATTGTATCTCTCATAAAAATGACCAGTCTGTTTTGCTAGAATCATAACTCAATTAAGGATTTGGAGGATGATTTTTTTCTTCTAAAGCACTTTTTATCTCTATGTCTTTAAGTAGCTTGAAAAACAGACCAGATCACCACTTTTTCCACTTTAGAGTCAGGAAACTGCTTTGGCCATTGGGGTGACTGGGTCAACCAGTCCTTCCATAGTGCTTGCTCACACTCAATTTCTGGTTGTGCAAAGTTTTCGTCACCTTGGAAGTGTTCGGTGTGATATTGCTGCAATTACTGGGTTATGGTATCACATAGAAAGCCGGTGCAGTCTCTGACAGCTGTACGAAGTGTGCAGAACAAGAGTGGACCTGTGCTCTCTTGGCTGAAGATTTGCCAGACTTATCATGCTGCTGTGCAGCAGCGAGACTTGCATACTGGATAGGAGGCAGATCTGTGAGCTGGGGAATTTCTCTTGAAATCACCTTTATTTTCTATTATGGGGTGATGCTGAGGTGAAAAAAATGACAAGTTGATCAATGAGAGAGGCCTGTACTGTACTGACTGTCCTTTATTGGGAGATTTGAGGTCTTTTGAAGCATTAATAAGGAAGAGTCAGATGTGCTAATTTATACTTCCAGTTCACAAAACTGCCCAAGCATCTCCTATACAGTGCTCTAAAGCTACCCTGAAGGTTGAATACAGATTGCTCAGGAACTATTTTGACCTCTTGACTGAAATAAAAAGGGAGAAAAATGAGGAAAATGTAAACTTTTATGAACAGGTATCTTATGCCATGGGGCAGACAAATTATACTGCTTAAATGATGGAGAAGAAAGGACAATTTTGTGCATTAATGTAGTATGACTGCAGTGAAATTTTGCAGCAAACAGTATTTATTATGCACAGCACTGTACCTGATTCCCCTGCAGCCAGAGCACTGTCATCCTTGACCACAAGATACCTATTGCTTGGTATCACAATTACTGGGTAAAGTGGAGAGCAAAATTGCCTGGCTTGAGGTCGTGCTGCTGGTCACTGGATGTCGAGTTATTTATAAGAAGCATAAAGAACTGCTCATTGTGTTCCCACTAGCACGAAGAGCTCCAAAGGGGCTTACAGCTTACAAGTTCTGCTGTCTTCATTTTGTTTAGCCAAGGGCTTGAAAATTTTGTCCTTGAGATATACATTGACTTTTCGTTATTATGGTGGGAACAGGAAGAGACATGCACAAACTTTAGAAAATATGTGCAAGGACTTCTCACTGGAGATTTTAATTTTTGTATTTGACACCAATTAAAAAGCAAAGGCAAAGTCTTTGTCGAAAAGAGATATGTTACCTCCATGCTTCAAATGAACTGTCTGCAGTATATCAGCAAAGAGTGCTGCTCCCAAGTATTTCCTTGAATGTCAAGGTGACAATGTCTTTCACCCAATTAATCCCACAACTCCCATTTGACTGTGCTACCACTCAAAAGACCTTAGGCCAGCAGGCCAGATTTCTTCTAGTAATTAACCTTTAACCTTCCCAGTCTTTGCTTTTTCAATTGCTACCGACTCTGTGTCAGATAGGAGTTTTATGCTTCTCTTAAAGCCAGTTTCACAATGGCTCTGGCTTGACCTGTGGAGTATGTGCATTTATAAGGAAATGGTTTGAGAGACATTTTAACCACTGTTTAAGAAGGTAAGTGCTGAGACTCCCCTAGAAAGGTAACGTAATTATTGCCTATATCTCCAGATGCAATTTTATCCTTCTGACTTCTTTTTATTTTGTTATTTTCTTCATGAACTATATAAAACTATAAATCTGCTAACAATTGTTATAATCAGCCTGTATACATTATATGAAAATAGCAGTCGTTTTGCAAGTTCAGAGATAGCATAATGTTGTTCTCCAAGTTCAACATCAGCTGGTCAGTCCTGTGCCTACATTGTAAATTAACTTGTGTATATGGAGAACACTCTTCTGTATTGGGCAGCATCAGAACAATTCCAGTATGTATCCTGCACATGCCATCAATAATGGTTTCTTGCAGTTATCAGTAGCAGAAGTGGACCTGTGGAGATGCATTGCCTTTCCAAAGGCTGTGGTCGGCAGCATAATGAAATTCCAGATGACCATCACTTTAAATGGTGGATAAAAATTTTTACTGAGAAACCCCAGCGGCATTTAGGTCTCCTGGATACAGAAGCAGCCTTTCAGCAAGAGATTTAGTCTGGCATTTCAACCCCAAAGGAGTCCAATTTGAATAAATTCCAGAACGATAACCTAACCTTTAGATTTTTATTTCATTTGACAGGATCTTCTCCAGCTTTAGGTGCAAGTCTGGAAGCTGCTGACTAAAGCTGATTCATCTAGAGGTGGATCCAGATTCCCAGAAAGATAATGGAGATCGCTGGGTTCACAGGTGAACTGGACTTATTTGAATGTGGGGCACTGATGACAAAGTTGGTGTGATGTTCTTCCACAGTCCACTGACACATTTACTCACCACACTGAGGTGTTTTCTGGACTGTCACACTTTCCTGTATATTCTTCATGATTTCCTAATGAGACAGATAAGCATCCAAATATAAACAAATGTATTAGAAGAGCAGAGAGCTTTATACTCATGGAGCTTATATGGAATGCTCAAATAAGATTTTTAAATCACTGCAAATTTCATCATATCTGAATTCAGCTTCCACAGAAATCCCCACAAGGGATACAGAGGCTCTTGTAGAAGGACTCTGGACCTCCTGGTCTGCAGTCAGATCCCTCAACAAGGGCTGTAGAATGGCTGAAGGCAACTGTGCCAAGCACAGAAGAGCAGGGCCAGGCACGTATTGACTGTATACTTGCATATGTCCCAACATCTTGGTGTACAATCCTATACATTGCTTCAGAGCTGGTTCTGAAATCCCACAGCAAGGAATCAGTGTGGTTCGAGGTCACTCATCAACCACAGTAGAGATGCAGCTTCTGCTTTAATGAAACAATAGAAGCTTCCATTTTACAGAGGTGAATAGACCATCCAGTTCTAAAGTTCATGGCCAGGTACACTTCTGTCCTTGAAGTAACTTCCCTACAGCACGGAGAATAATTTGGGAGGAAGAGGGGAGAAGGACCAATGAGTGTGATGCTAAAATGAGTTACAGGCCAAGCCTTCTCAGACAGAAGGTAGCCAGGAATCCAAATTAATAGGGTCACAGGACCACAGGAAAATTCAGGTCAGATTACTCGTCCGCAGGTTATACGGTCTAATCTACTGAACACAGTGTCAGCTACAAGGTCAAGTTGAGTTGCTCAGGACTTACTCCAGTCTGTTATTGAAACTCTGCAGGAAGAGCCTGCACAATTTTGCTGGTAACCTGGTTCCCTTCTTTACTGTTCTCATGGGAGAGTATTTCCTTATACTTCGTCTGAACTTCTCCTGTTTCAACATAGCTCTGTTGTCTCTTGTCTCTTGTCTTTCCATCACGAACCACTGTGAAGCGTCTAGCTCTGTCTTAACGATGACCTTCCGTAAGCACTTGGAAAGTTGCTCCTTTTCCTCATGCTGAGACAGCCTCTTTTCACAGGTCAAGCACTCCAGCTTGTCACCATCTTGATTCTTCAAAAAGCTCTTTGGCTCTGCTCATGGTGGTGTCCTGTCTGCAGATCTGCTCTATGCAAAGTCATCTGTTTTCCCTGAGCCAACAGAACTGTATTAGTAGTTGTAGGTGACTGCGCAGAGTTGCATAATCATAACCACAAGTAGACATCGACTGAATTCTGAAATGACAGTGATTCTGATTCTGAAAAATCAGGGTTGATCTCCAAAGCAGAGGCATAACTATTAATAAAGAAAAAGTCATGTACAAAGCAGTTGTTGTAATGGTGCATTTGTCTGTGAAGTCTTTAGGTTGTAGCAAACCATTAGCCACTAGTCATTAAGCAAATTGATTGGCACTTAGTTATTTTGTCCTGAATGGCAGATATGCTTACCTTAACAGTATAATAATAAGAAGAAAATAGAAACAGTTATTGCTAACTACTACTGTCACTCACAGAAATGTTCAGAATGATCTGCACAGTCCTGGAAATTAATTCACTCCCTGAAGCATTTGAAATGGAGCTGGGCAAAATCTATACTGTGTTTTGTGAAGAAAATGCTGAAATTAGACTACTGAAAAACGGTGGTAAGCAAGAAGTAAATTAAGTCTACAACTGCAGATAAGTCTTTATCTTTAGTGTAAGTCTTTTTAATAACTTCAAAGACCACTCATTTTCTTAGCTAGTGTGCTTGACTTTAATGACTCAAGTTTCGAAGTAAAAATAAAATCGTATATTCCACTGTTGTTAATGATTTTTTTTGGCTTTTAAATCCAATAAAAAATGTGCATAAGTAGCATTTCATTTGATTAGAAGTACATTTGTTGTCCTTGAACTTCGTTTGTCTTCATTAATACCATTTCAGACTTTTGCAGAATATCATTAGATGCTTTTTTTTTTCCCTAATAGGCAAGTTCTTCTGAGTTTGGTGTTGCATATCTGATAAAATGCACAAAACGCACTTGTCCCAGATAAATCTATTTTTGTGCAACTTAATTTGTCAAAATACTCCAATTTCCAAATGCGTAGTACTGAATATTTAGAATGAAGATTATGCTGTCCTATTTTTGGAAAGATCACTTTTTTTTTTTTCCTTTGAGTGCTGTATTTCTCCTCCTACTGTGGGGCAGGCAAGGGAAGGAGAATAAATGAGACAGTGTCTCAAATTGAAAATCTCTCCCGTAAATAATTGTATCTCTATTCTTTGTTTCACCAGTAATGGAATTTAGTGGAATTATTTACGAGGTGCCTAGTTCACCTTAATATAACCACAGACATTATTTAGACAGCAGCATAATTGTGAATAGCATTTTCAGAGAAGTAAAGGTCACTGTCTCTAGCAAAGAGCTTCTCATCTAAATTAAGATGTGAAAAGGGAAGTTATTAGCCTTCAGCCATTCTGTAACTAGAAAAGTGAAGCCGTATGTACAGACAGTCTTGCAAGTCCTGCCTCTGCTTTCAAAGGGAAAACCTGGGAGAAGGGAGTGCATTTCGGAGAAGAAACAACAAATGGCAAATTACAGTAACTGGGGAGCAGGGATGCTAAGGCACAGATACGGCATGGTAAGTCAAAGTCAATTTAGCATTTTTGACAACTGGTAGACTCCGTGTGATTGCAGTGTAGCTAAGCCTGAACTGGTGATCCCATCTGCTAATTCAGGGCAAGCCAGCTTGCCTTGGTGCTGAGCTGGATGCTAGAAACCTAAGATAAACCCCAGTTAGCCACAGCTCCTCTGCTGTGGGTAAGCAAGCTGGTCTGTTTGGCCAGAGCCTCTTACAAGCAGCAGTTCAAAAAGCACTGTACGCTAATCCATTTCTCTTTAACTGGCACGTATTTCCAAAGACTATTCAGACCAACATCATCACTTCCAGGAAGTTTATTTTCTTTCCTGCGTAATCGTTAATGCCTAGAATGGCATAATGGTCCTTTATAGTTATTAGCTTATGAATCAATACAATCAGGATTTCGGGCCAAAATCTTTCCTGATTCGCAAACAACACAATCTCATTAAAGCCAATGAATTTCCATGGGGAATCTATCAGTAGCAGTTTTGGCCTTGAGTTCTCCTATTATGTAGAAAGCAGTGCCTAGAGCAATGCCTCTTGGCAGAGTCCGGCATTCCATCAAAGAGACAGACAATTAGCAAATTATTAGTATTCACAAACCACGAGAAGAAGCCAAAAATTCTTTTCTAATAGGATACAATGACTTTCTTAGGGTAGCTTTTTGTCAGAGTGACAGTTTCATCGGTCGGGCTGATGGTGCTGGGGGCCATCTCCTGGTGACTTGTCAGAGACAAACCCTTTTCAGGAAGGTGGCTGTGGCTTTACTTATGGCAGCAAGAGGCAGGCAAGCACTGGGTGTTGTGACAGTAGGCATGACCCAAATATTCTTCTATTGTGTGGACTGTAGGGTGGGTCCTTCCTTTGAAACATCTTCCTTGTTGAAGCAACTGGATGGCTCTGTTTATGCACTAATTAAAAGCCCCCTTATATAACAGAAAGTGTAGACTAGGCCCTAGAGGGGACTTAGGCATTGCAATACTTGGCAAAGTAGTGCATATGTCCAGGTAGTGACTTCTGGACTACAGAGCTTGCTCCATGAGTTTCTATATGCATTTTAGACTGAATATTCCACTGACAAAAAAAAGCATGAATAATCCCTAAAAGAAAAGACTGGAACTCAGGAATCCTCTGCCAAGTGAGTGATCTCACAAGGCTATGCAGCCAGGCTTATTTCTGCTTCCTTTACCTCACCCAAGAGTCTTGAATTCTCTTCCATGCAGTGGGCCAGCTTCAACAGAAAGCATGAATAATATGTCAGCTCCAAAATAACCTCTAGCCTGAAGGCTACAGGGATCTGTTGTCCTTATAAAAACTATGCCATAAAATCTAGGGTGAGGAGCACTTATTCCCTGGTGGGACTTCATCTTGAATCAGATGCCAAGCTGCACAGCTCCAACACAACCAAGGTCCTTCTGGACTGCAGGGCTCCATCGACACGAGTGCATAAAGGAAAATCAAGTCATATACACAGACACTGGACATGAATTTCCACACTGGTCCTAGGTATGATTTAGATGCAGCTTCTCTGTTCTGGAGCTTGTGAGAATTGACACAAGGCCTCTTATGTGCCAGTTGTCCTCAACAATACAGAGACCTTGGAATATTTAATTATATGTACATCTTATTTGGATGCTGAAGATGGACAGGTTGACTAAACCACTGACAGCTTCCTACTGGTTCTCGTAAGAACCTAATGGGTCAGCTGAGACCAGAGAGCTAAGTTTCAGGTGAATAAAGTCAGATGAGATAAGGTCTCATTGATCATTGCGGAGGCTGATTTGGTATCATGATTGGCAGGCAGCCGCCACAGTCGCACAGCAGCCACAGTGCTGTCAGCATTGTGTTCAGCCACAGATTAAACCTCTGGCAAGAACTGATAGCCTGCCATGGAGCACTTAAATTTTCTCTGAAGGAGTTGCCCAGAGGCCCAGGCCTTGCACAGTGTTCGCTAGCAGAAGCACTTGACCACTTGGGTGAGACACAACAGTGCAGCAACCTTTAGTAATGTGCAAATCTTGAGTAACTATCAGAGAGCAGTCGGAGCTGGGTGGCCAGGAGGAAGAAGTTCTGATAGAGAAGACAAGCGTTGTCATTGAGATATTGAACCAGCTTTTTCCAGGTTAAGGAGGAATTTATTTAGGGAAAGAATTGGCTACATGTGCAGCCGTGTTCTCTAACACTTACAGCACAGCCTGTCATCACTGCACTTTGTTACTAGCTCGCTACTAGCTCGTTACCTCTTACTCAGTGCTCTGTTACTGGTGTGGTCCTGTGGCCTTGCTAACTGGCTGGGGCATCTGGAGTCAGGAGCTGTCTGAGTCTCAGGGCATTCAAGCAGCAAGCAGAGAATGGGAAGCACTTGAAGTTTACTGATAAGAACCACTATTTAAATGCAAAGTATTAGCGAAAAGACAGGAGACTGTCAAAACATTGGCTGGTGCCAGGCCTAGAAAAGGGGCTGTGCAAGAACTGTCCCTCTGAGTTTCCAGAAGCAAGGGGAACATAACAGACTTGCGGTTAAGTTTCCCTTTGCTAATCAGTGACCTTACCCAGCAATTCAAAGGGATCCTGAAACATCTATTCTATTCTTTACATAAAGTATTTGTATCCTTCCTAATTACTAATCTATTCCCACAAGCATCTTAACTTCCTTTTCTTAATAACCTTCTGGATCATTTTTTATTACAGCAAATAGACACTGAAACAATGACTGCTGACACTTTGTGCTAGATGCAGTATAAAAATAGAATAGGAAGCAAACCCTTCTTTGGAAGACATCAAGATCTAAACAGATTAAAATAAACTGTGGAAGGGGAAACACTGGAGAGGAAGATGAAGTGGCTTGCCTAATTACAGGCAGTAAAATGTCAGTGGCAGAGAAAGAAAAGGGTGTGTAGATTCCTACCCTTGGGTATCAAGGATGGTTTATCATTTAACTTGCTTTTTTTATGTTACTCATTCTGTTGAACACATATTCCCTTCTTTCCACAGAACAAGTGCACCTACCCGGTGTGCCAACAATTCCACAATATTTTCTGCCTGAGAGGAAAAGACTGACTCTTCCTTCTTCCCCCTCAGGTTGTGCTGTGCAGCTGTGATACCAGATCTTTAATCATAGTGACAAGCAGAGAGGCTCTATGCAAATGTAAGCAAATAGTGTTTGACATTTATATGAAGATGATAAAGACAAACATTGGGGGCTGTTTTGAGGGCGGAGAATGTTTACACTATTAGTACAAGAGAACATAGAGATTTAACCAAGCAATACTCCCAGGTCTGAGCTGACAGGAGTTTAAAGATGGAGTGACCTTGCAGGCTAAGTGGATATTCCGCAGGCTGTTAAATACATTAAAACTGAAGAGGAGCATCTGGTTTAGTATCACTCTTTGCAGTATACACCTGCCTTTGTCCTCCTTCTTCCACCATCTTTTCTGGCAGGAGATCTGTTGCATTATGTTAAACCTCATATTTGTATTTTTGTTTGTCAGTTCCCCCAATGTGAATTTAAAGAGAGAGACAGAAAGGAGTTATGCATAGCTACCGCTTGGAAACTTCACAACATCTGTGGCTTGATCTAAATTCTATCAAAGCATCTTTCTTTTGACTTCAGCAGAGACTGCCTTATCCTATTTATATAGTATCTAACACAGTTGTACACAGATCTCAGAGGAAATATGTAGGCACTCCTGTAATACAATAGCAACAATAAAATAATAATAGCCTCCCTGAATTAAATATATTTAATAGAACTAGCTACATGGGTATGGATTTTTCAGCTGTTTTTTTTTCTGTGGATGTTGCTGGTTGCTGCATTTCTATTTCTAACCTGAATTTGAGGCAGAGAAGCTGAAAATTAAAATAATATTTGCACAAGTCTTCTTGATGCAATCGTAATTAAATGCCCCTCTATGACCAGATTAAACCCCTTTCTGCTGCAATATTTCTTCAGAGATAGCTGCAATGTATACCCCTGCATTTGTAATTCTGTTCTCTGAGTGCTGAACAGTGGAGAAGGCACAAGGATAAGGCTTACACCAAGATCCTGCTAATTTTGTGAATCTTGCAGGGCACTCTGGGTCTTGTATGTACAAAAATAAGCCTAAGATAACTCAGCTCGATGAAGTAACTTTAATTCAGTTTGCAGTGACTGACTGGAATTTCTCTAGATTGTTTTATTTCTGTTATCACAGATGAGAGAAGATTTCAGTCATGAATCCTACATCACCTTCTTTATGTCTAGAGATTTGCCTGTTCTTCTCCAGCTTACTTCATTAAACTCTCTTTCTCAGCAGTTTATGTATCATTTCCTGCAGAGATGGATGCACTACCTCAGAAATAGTAGGATGCTGTCAGATGTTTAGATCCTAGTTGTGTTGCAGGGTTCTGTATCAGGAAGTATTTCTTTTTCTCAGGGAACAGGTAGAACAACCAAGTGGCTGGAAATGATCATGGTGTAACATATGCAACGAATGTTACTTATTTTTTTAAAAATCCATCTATTCCCACAAGATGAACTTTTAAAAGCCCTTATTACTCATTGTCTAGGACATGTCATTGCAACCAATGGGTGAGCTTGCCTCTTGCATCTAACTGCCTCATCTCCTCCTTGCCCTGGTGCCCACTGATCAGTCAATGCAGGTGTGTTCCTGAATGCACACCACGTTATTGTTTGAACAAGCCCATGTGTTATGCACCTACGGAAACGTGCCACCGCTTACAAGCAAGACAGAGGCCTGGTGTTTATTGGAGAAGCCAGAGGGGAAGAAAGACAAGTGTAACTCCAGACTCCCTGCCTGGCATTTCTCTCATTCGCCTGTGACAAAATGTAGGTCCTCCACTTTGAGTCTTCCGACTTTAACACTTGAGCAGAATTATGTGCATTTCAAGCAGCTATTTATTATCATCCAAGGAACTGCTACTCAGTTGGTACCAAAGCCCTGGTCACCCTGGTGTATAAGCTGACTTGCAAAATCCATTCTGACCATGCAGATTACATCCCTTGTTATATGCATGGTGTTGCTAGCTAGGAAATAGATCTATAATACTATAGTAAACATACTATGTGACTCAGCAAAAGTTATGGAATCTGTTTTTCTCAGGTACATTTAAATTATTGTATTGACTGCATTGATCGCATAGGAGAAAGAGGCAGTGTACCCAGCTGAAAGGCAACTCAGTGGTTTGGATAAACAACACCCTAATATGCACCTGAGGGCAATAATAGGACAATGACTCACAGCCCAAAGTTACAGCTGAGGCTGTGAGTTAATAGATTGAAGGACTATAAAGAGGTGAAAGCAACTGAAATTATAAAGGCATACATTTGCTCTAAGGTGGTGCTTCTCTTTTTGAAATATACTTCCAGAAAGCAATTCAGCTTATTGTGGATAAGGCAGGTGGAATGAATCACTCTGTAGATATTCCTCACTTTCTTTTTAAAATAGTGGAAACCTTGACAATTAGCTTTGATTACAGAGCCAGCTTTAAGATACTAGATCTCATGATGATTGCAAACTACTGAATGATATTTGAAGCACGTTCAATACAAAGAAAGGGCAGTGACCTATTCATCTGGAACACTTGTAAGCTCAAGAAAAGTAAGAATTACAACTAAAAGTAGTCTACTAAACACACCCTTTTGCTGTGGCTCTGTGACTAAAGGATATTCTTTCAAGGTTACAGTTTGCAGGTGCTTTTTAAAATAACTGACCCAGAGGAGCTTTGCAATGTCTCTAAAGTAGCTGTTAGAATCTATTACAGTAGATAACCTAGCAAAACTTTAGTTCACAAATCAATGTCCCAATAAAATCAAACAACTTCTTTCCTAGTTGTCATAGTTTATTGTATCAAGGCCCAACTTAATGTAGTTTTAGTTGGTGTGTCATTGATCCAATTGATTGGAATGGCTTGTCTTGAGCTTTTAATACTCACTAGATTTTTGTGCAGGAGGAACATTATTCCTGAGCACTGGAATATACAGTAAAGTGTAATTCTAGTTACTCAGGAAAGTGATTTATTTGGGGTTTTTTTACATCTGATTTCAATGACTGTGAGATCCTTTATGGTATCATGTGCATGCATTAAAACCAGTTGTAGTTTCACTGAAGGCAGAAGCACTAACAGTTGTTTGACACATACATAATGAATATATATATAATATATATATATAAAATATATATAAGGAAGAATACAGAATTATTGAATCTTATATGCAAAAAAAGTTTTTAATAACTGTAACTTTCCTTACACAGGGATCTGTACATCAGATACAGACCCTGATTGTTCTGCCCTGCTCTGATGGAGCAAGGCAGCTGTGAGTGAAGCGTATCTGGTTCCCCAGAGCAGGCAGGGAACTTGCAGTGGTGTTGGCTTTAAACTTGCGTTGTCATTTAACTTCTGTCAGAAGCAAGACTGCAGCTAGGGTGGAAAAGTGACCTACGGCTGGTTTGCCCTTTTATCTCTGAGTTTCATCTTGGATGTGGGTTGTGGCTGGAGTGGCAGGAGGATGTAGTAAGCCATTTATAACGAACTTGTTCTTCACTGTATTATTTTAGACATTCTAATTGTGGATTAGCCACTGAAAGCAAAATCCTTAGGGCTTTTGGGGTGCTCTGGATTTCATTGACTTACTGTTGTCTCATACCCCTGTAGAAATTCAGAAGCAGATGAAAACTCTAAGAAAGGTCTCAAAAACTGTTTTGTTTCCATCAGGCCACAGCTGAAGAAAAATGCTAGATGCATACAGGCACAGTTAATTTCTTATATTACTCAAAACATGACCAGTTATTTGAACTATTATTTGAACTATTAAAAAGCTGGATGTGTGGAAGTGGATTTAGGTATAAGCTGCAGGGACTGCAGTAAACTCCTATGATATGACTTATCTCACCATTTAAGCCATCTGTAGGTTAAATATATAGTTTGTTAGTTATCTAGGCTCCCTGCAGACCTTCTAAGGTAGGTAGCGATGGCTGGTGACAAGAACCTCTCTCTGCATGTGTCTGTTTTCTCTGCCCTGATAATGGATAATGATTAGGCATCTGGATTTTAGCCTTCATTAAAAAATGTTTCAGTACATGTTTCAGTAACTTAAACTAAACAGATGCTTCCGCAACCTGATAGAAGCATATTGAATTTACAAGAATTTGTTTCCTGCTGTAGGTTGGAAGAGGGTGGGGTGAGGCACAAGAAATCTCTTTAAGCACAAGGCTGTAAAAAGTCTTCAGGCAAATTCCAGGTAACTTTCAAGCATAGATAAGCCAAAATATTGGGAAATCCTAAATTTTTACAGCTTTGTTGTCCCGATAATTATTTTTTGTTGAAGTTTACTTCTTTTTGGATTTTGAGTTTAGTAGTTCAATTGGCCAAGTTCCCTGCAGCCATTTGAGAGGCCAGAACAAAGTAAGGCAGAATGCTTCAAAGATTGCTTAGACTGCTTTAACTTTTGGACTGTAAAACTTCAATTAATAACTTAGAAATTCTTTCTTCTCAATAACATGAGAAGGTTATAAAAGCAAAAGCTGTAGTGAAAGCTATATCCTCTAGGGATGGCTCACTGCTGATGGGTAGATTCATTTCAGGCAGCAAACAAATATGAAATTAAATCAACTGTGTGTGTGTTAATCACTTGGCTAGGCCCATCAGTGTTCTGAGATCTGTGAGAGAAAGAATGGTGGGAAATAGATAACAGATTCTTCTTTCGTATAATTAGTAATCTACAGGGTAAATTTAAAACAAACAAACAAACAAACAACAACCAACAACAACAACAAAACAAAACAAAAAACCCAAAACGAAACAAAACACACAAAGAACATTTTCTTCATGAATCCTTCCCAGCACTTACAAAAACAATGAGGAGTTGACACAGGACAGACAGGACCAGTCAGGCCCCTGCACCTCATAGTACGCTGAACGCAAGGTTAGGAGAATTATGGAATAACCTGAGCAATGGGCTTGTCCCTGTGCCCTGGAAATACACTAGCCGTTACTGGCTGACAATCAGAAACTTATGCCCAGTAGACGTCTGTGTGCTCTAGAATGTTCTCTATTTTGATTCATTTGCCTTTGTGGCAATAGGACTCGAAAAAGATGGTTCTGAAATCCCTCAAGATATACAACTTCATGACATACTTTTCCTGGAGGGGAAAAAGAAGTAGAGAAAACCTTGGGAAGTTGATTTGGCTGCCTTTCTGAAGCCATCTCATCTGCCAGACTTTCGTTGTTGCTCAATTGATATTTCAGCAAGGATCATATTTCTTGTAACTATATGAAGTGGATGAAGGCAATGACCCTTGGACTAGAACAGATCATAAAAAAAAGAAGGTTTTGTCATTCAGATAGCTCTGAAATAGTTCACACAAGACAGTTGTTAGCAGACATTTTTTTAATATGCATTTTTTTAAATTATTTTTTGTCTTCATTAAGGAAATCTAAGGGACAATAGATCTAGGAAGAAAATAGACAGAATGGGCACGTGCATGAAAGAATGTTATGAGAAAGGAAAACCACGAGGTTCTGGAAAGACAGTTGTTGGAACTTTACAGGTCTCAGAAGGTCGAAAAAGAAAAACATTGAACATTTAAACATTGATGAACTTGACTGTTGTGTTTATTCCATGGTTTTATCTGAACAGTGAAGTTAACCCACAGAAGATACAGTCTAAGCTCTTCAAGGCAGAGACTGCTTTATTCAGGACCTACCAAATCAGCCAGGTTTGTAGCTTTCTGCAAATTACCATAACAACAATAATAGTATTGACATAGCCAACTTGCTTTCCCAACATTGTGGCATTTTTAGAAGTTTTAGACAAGTTTAAAACATATTCTAGCAGATCTTTTGATTTTGTTCAGATATTGACACTTTACGGTTTATTCTGTTCATATTTCCAGCTTTTTGTGATAACATTAAGAGCAACAAAGTGAGTTTCTTTCCCTTTATTTTATGAATGACAGTTACAACTCTCACTGTGTTCATGAGATTCCAGGATCTATGGTTTTAAGCAAAATACCAATATATCATCATGAAATGGTGAACACTGCTAATTATGTGTTGGGAAAGCAGGAGAAGATGAGGGCTCCTCACCTTCAAATTACTGTGTATATAAATGTACATTGCAAAGAGGAAGTGTTGACTACTTCTAAATACCAAGATGAATTGAATGCTGTGATTTTGTATCAGCCTTAAAGGCAAGATCCACTCACTACTGCATATAACATTTAATCAAGTACAAATGGATTCATGCTATTCCTTCTTCCTAGCTCTCTGTCTCTTCGCTTTGTGCCTTGGGGATACTTCCCCTCCTCTGCAAGAATATTAAAGTAAATATATATTCTCAGATTTCAGAGAACAGTAATTGCAGAATAGAGAGATCAAATTTCCACAGCTTGTAATTTTCATTACTTCATCCCTTGCTCAGTGATGTGAACAGACAAGCTCCAAAAAACAGCTGAAGCCTAGTGTGGAGGGCTGACTTTACCCTGAGAAGAGGAGGGGGGATTAAGTGGGGTGGAAAGGGCTTGTGGATGGATTCAGATGCACAGAAGTGGTGGAGAGGGGCAGAGGGAGGGATACAGCAGAGAGGGGTGATTTTTGGCATAAAACCAGAGAATTAACTTCTCTTTTGATCACCCGCCCCATCAGCACCCCAGTTAAACTGGTTGGAGGAGAAAAAAATGGTGGTGAAGCATCCCTTTGCCCTTTTGAGGTGGTGTAGGGTGTCCTGGTCACCTGTTCCCAAACATGACAGTGTTATTCCTCAGAGACAAAACTAATAAAATTGGTATCAGCAGATTTTTAGATATATACATTTGAAAACAAGCAGAAATTAAAAGACAAGCACCACCCATCTGTAAGCTGCTGGAATCCCACAGCCCTCACTTTTCCTTTTGAATTCAGCAGGGTTAGAGGTTTCCATGCATTTCCGTATGGTCATCCACAAGGATGAGATGGGATTAGATGATGAGGAGACATTTAAACCCTTGGTTCCTCCATTCCCATCAACACTGTCTGTGAAGAGAAATGATCCTACCAGATCTCTGCTTGTTTCATAGTGTTCCCCACTTTCTCCCTGAAAGACCTCCTCTGCTCAGAGTGGGAGGCCAGTGCAGACAGGAGAATTGCTGTAGGACAACGAGTCTAATTTAGCCACTTTGAACACGGTCTTCCTGTGGCCTCAGTCTTCCCCACTCATTTGGGAGTTCTAAAGGGCAATGCCTTTAAACCCCCAGAGACATTGTGGAGCAGAGCAGTCGTTTTGAGGGTTCTCGTCAAAAAAAGGATGAACCAAAATTCAGTCTAGCTGAAAACTCTCTATATGAATTTGTATCACATTTTGAAATGCTTGTGAGTCCCCAGTCCTAGAACTCAAAGCCCCTTGTCAGCGGGCACTGATATGCAAAGGAAAATGCAGAACAAAAATACTGTCTCAGACCACAGCTCAATGAGTCCTTTGATGCAGAGAAACCCAGTGTTTGGAAAACTAAGTCCTTCAGAGAAGGCAGTCAAGACTCCTTCCCAACAAAAAGTTTGAAGTACAAGGTACAATTTCCTGCACTGGGGGCATTTCTCCCATGTAGGGCTATACGGTATCTGTCTGGAATTTGGAATGAGCATAGCTTGCCTCTGGAAAATTCCATTCCATGAAGCACCAGTGGACCCCACAGCACAACTGATGGCCCCAAATGCCCTTGTCCCATCTTCCCTCTTACACCCATCAACAGAGGCTTCCTTCCCTTCATGTTGCATTGAATTTATTATTTGGTGGGTTGCCTGGACTATGTGAGGAACACTCTGTTTTTCCTCCCTGATCTACACACATACCCAGCTTTGTAGAATGGCAACTGCCAGCATATCTGGCATGTCAACTGGAATTTTCAGTTATGGTTTGTCACTCTCTCCGAGTTCAGTCTTGCTTTGAAAACTGTTCAGAGGTCACAGGTGGGGGGGAGAAAAAACCCTTTGCTTTATTCATTAGTCACAGAAAATCCCTCAGTCACCCACACTTTGACTTTTGTCTGAGATCTTGGCCCTTTAAGAATGGACCCTCTTGCAATGGACATGCAAGATCCGTTTGCCTATTGCCACACACACATAGCTAAGACAACATCTCACATCTTCCCAGCAAGGCAATATGGCATCTGCTATGCTGGACACCCGACACTGTGTAGGTTCTTGTACTTAAGAGACCCATTGTAGAGCAACATCCTATTCCTCACTGCTAGCTCCCACGTAAGCTAATGTAGCACACACATCCCTGGCACAGTGTGTCTCAGGATATGTTTTTGTTCCTGCACTGACACATCCTGTCGTCTCTTCAGCCACACTGGCATCTCTTGCATCACTGGTTACCTGGTGATCTGGATTCAGGAAGAAACCTGTTTGAAAATAAAACAGACTGACACACATAAGGGTCAAATGGAAGACAGGGAAGCAGAAAGGGATGGATTGAGTGGTGGAGGGTAGGATGGGGCAGGAATACTTGAGTTAGTATCACCAACTCCAGTGCTGGCTTGTATGTGATACCATGGTGTCAGGGACTAACAGGCCTGTGCCATGTAGTGATCTCCGTTCTGTATGAGAGACATAAAGTGGGGAGTGATTATAGATAAATGTTCAAGTCTGTGTTTTCCCGGGTATTTTATTTAAATACACAAGCTTGCCTTGGATGTGACCTCCACAGCTGCTCGCTGATCTGGGTGTATCAGCGGCTCTCAAAAGGAGAGATTAAGTTGGGTACCACAGTTGCTATCACTTAAAAATCTTCTAAAACTCTTAAAAATCTTTAAAAACCAAGTCTTTGCCCATCCTTGCTAAATAGAGGAAGAGGAGGAAAAAGAGATAGAAAAGGGATGTAAAAGCGGGAAAGGCATGCTCCCTCTTCCCCTCTGTGAAACCCTCTGCTGTAGGAGAGCTGGGGCTGGGGGGGCGGGGGGGATAACTGGGCATAAAGGAGCCCATCTGAGAGACAAGGAATGCAGAGCTGTGAGGCAGAGGGGACCCAGAAGCTGGAGGGCACCGCACCGCAAGGCTCGGGATACTGCGGCATTTCCCCGCAGCCTCCCCGCGCAGACCCGCTCCTCTCTCCCCGCGGAGCATCCTCCGTTCCCCGAGGGCAGCGGCGGGGGGTGGCTGAGGGGGCCCAAGCGGGTCCTGAAGCTTCGGGGCGGCGGGACCCCCCTGTCCCCGGGGCCGGCGTCGCCGCTGGATGGCAGCATGTCCCCGCAGAGGGACCCGCCGGCCGCCGCCGGGCCACCCGCCCTCCGCCTTCTGCTACCAGCCAGGCAGGAGGGAAGGAGAGGGAATGGATAAAAAAAGCAAAAGTTAGTATTTTCCTTTGCCAAAGTCCTCCTTGAAAGCAGAATGAAAAGATAATTGCGCTCTCTCTGTGTATATATATATTTAAGTATTCACTGTTAAATGTCATTAAAAAAATGAGCCAACACACGTAGCAGGTTTTTAGACACTGCATCCCCAAAAGGTCTCCTGTGGCTGCCTCCTCATTGCTCACACACCCTGACCTTACGTTGGGTGGGGGTATCCCAACACACAGGTCCATCTGCCATGGCAAGCAGGGAAGAGAAAGGATGGCTTTTCTCCTAAACTGTGCTATGGAGCAGAGAGCCAGGGTTTCTCTTAAAGAAACGTGCCCTGCTTGTAGAAACTCAGGAGGCCTGAGTCTGCTTTTTACGCTTGGGGCAAGAAAGAAGGAAGAGGACACACAGGCCTTTCTATAACCTTTCCTCTTCTTCTTGCTCTTAGGCAGCCTGGGGCTGTCCAGATCTTGGAGCAGCTTTAAGAAGAGATAAGCCAGAGCACTCTGGGCTGCAGGTTCTTCCAGCCCCAGCCTGCCTCTGGGCTTTCACCCTCACAGTGGGGCTGGAAGCAGAATGGCCCCACAGCAGCTCTGTCCTGGGTCACTCTGCACCCTGCAAAAAGAGCACTGTGCTAGACAGGACCTGCGCTGGGACACGTTTGCTACCCTTCTCCAAGCTGCCACCGGCACTTTTTGTTCACCAGTGACCACAGCTCAACCTGTGATCCCAGACCACACAGCAAACCTGTTTTGCTGCAGGTACATAGCAGCAGCCAGCAGAAATTGGATATATTTGTCCTGACCCTGCCCTTTAGACAGGTATTGAGAGGGTCAGCATATTCTTCCTTGCCTGTACCCCTTGCCACAGCCATCTTCATGAGCTGTTTCTGTCCCCTCAGCTAGGTCACCTTATGTTGTCAAAGCTGAAGAAAGGGGTTTTAGTGCAGTTTGAAAGCCAATCCAAATTATCCTGTAATTACCGTTTGTGCTTATAACAACATGAAGGAATGCACTTCTTTGCCCCTAGGCAGTAGTCCAGCCTGCCCCTTGCTTCCTCATCTGCTGCCACCCTCCAGCTTATCAGAAGTGGCTGCCAAAAGCAGGATCACATGGGACCCATCCCAAATTCCCCCCTGAACTCTCAGGTCTGGGGGGACGTGTCTTACAGCAGCTGCTTAGATCCGAGAGCATTGAACTTAATTAACTGCAGTCTCAGAGGGCAGAAGGTGGAGGGATGGGAGCAATGGATCACCCTATTCTCTGCTGTGTTGATAACTTTCCATGGTTAAATCATCTGATCTATATGGTTCCCATTTTGCTTCTTGCACAGACAGATGACTTGTGGCAGTGCTGAATGTAGAAATGACATGAATTTCTATGTTTTGCATCATTCAGGTCAGATCTGATGGCCAGAGCCACCCCTCTGGCCTTAAATCTGCACAGTGGTTTGGGATGTGACACTCAGTCAAAGGAGCTCTGACACCCTTGCACACCTTAGCTTCACCTATAAGACTCGTGTCTCATGTTAGGAGAACTGGAGCTGACAAAATTAGCCAAGTACTGACCTGAATTACGTGGGATTAGTAACAGCACACATGGAAAAAAGGTCATTGAGCTGTCATGCCAGCCATCGTCTCCAGCAACCAAATACAGACCTTGCCTTTGACGCACAGGACAGTGCTATCTGTTGCCAAATCACAGGGAAAGTCTCACTGATGAGTGAGTGACTACTCAGAGTGGGAAAAAAAGAAATAAATCGCTGTAGCACATGCACTGGAAGAGCTGGGCCTCATCGTGAAGATGGAGCAGACCAGATATTCCAGAACTAACAGGTCCCAAAGCAGGAGAGAGGTAGTGGAAGATAGAGGCTGTGTTGTAAATGCAGGCGGCACAAACAGAGATGCCAGGAGAAAACGGTATCTGGGGGAGGAGGATTTGGCTGTGTGAATCTCTCACTTGGCACATGAGTCTTGGCAGGTCTTGAAGGGGAGCTGAATGCTGCTTATATATGATGTATCTGAGGACAGCGCTTGGCTCTACTGAAAAGTCTTCCAGGGTGTGGTTCAAAAACTCTTCTCCCGTAAAAATGCAAGAGCACCCAAAAATACTTCATCTGGGTGCTCTGCAGTTTCTTCTGCTCCCGAAACGCCAGAAGTAGCCTCAAGGGATAGTGAAAACTGAAAGGAAAATGTTGCGGCTTTTTAAAAAATACCAGCTGCAGTTTGGAGTGGCAGCTAAAATCTTATTACTGCACACACCCGGCAGTGTAAGGTGCCTGGATGCTTGTTACGTACAGCAGCTATAAAATCACGGAAGAGCGAACAAACGGAGGGAGCATGTTAGACTCCAGGACTGCAAGCTCCAACACGCTCCCAGCCCAGCGAGGCAGCTTGCTGAACAAGGGATATTCAAAGTTTCAGTCTTCTCAGCACCTTCCTTGCAGTTGTTTCAGATGAAAGACTTGTCATGATTTTTAAGCCATGAGATGTTTACTATTTGTGGAGGTTCTCTCTCCCTCTTTCCTGACCCAGTGTGGCCTTATAAAGTGACAGGCTCAGCATTAAGTGGACCCTTTCTATTCTGTGGTTCTGCCCTGCTCGTGCCAGCTGAGTTGGTTGCATTAAAAATAGCTCTCCAAGAAAGGCATAACAGATAACATTTAATATCTGTGCCCCAAAATTCCTTGTCATCAAAATTTCTAAAATTTTGCCTAGAAGAGCCTGCTGAAGTCTCTCATCTTTGGCATTGTGTTCTTAGTGGGTGAGTGAGTGCACTTCAGAGCTGAGAGTTGCCTCAAGCCTGTACTATAGCAGCAGGTAGGTTAACAAACATTAAAAGAAAGAGGCTGGGAGGGAGGAAAATGGGTCTGGGTGTTTCTGTATGACTGCTAATGTCAACTATCAACTACGGACTTGAACTATTATGCTGTACAGTTTCAACCCAAGCAGATTCAAGAGACTGCTCATATTGACGTTGTCACCCAACTTCTTTAATCCCCGTGTCACACTCACCATGTTGAAGCTCAACATCCCACAGGTGCGAGTCTTACAAGAATGTGGTGTCTGTTACTTCATTATGGGTCAGATTTCAGAGTGAGCCTCTTTACTCACTTAAGTGAGAATCAACCAATTTCTAAAGCAGTTAAATTTTGGTTATGAACCCTCGCTGCTTAGCTCTTGAATGAAAAGTGCAGTTCCATATGCACACAAGCAGATTTTAGATGAGTTTCTAGGTCAAAACTGAGGCATATAGAGAGTTTTAGATACTTCCAGGTGGAAGTATCTTAACAGTAAGTAAGTAACTTAACAGCTGAGCAGAGTGTGTGAATCCATGAGTTGGATCCATAGGTGGGATCTAGGTGTGCACATCCTTCAGTGGTTGTGAGGCAGGGCTAATTGCCATACCTAAGGGCAAATGTTAGAGCAGTACAGAATGCAGGGACAAGGATGAGAGCAAGAGCTGAGTAGTGAGTGCTCTATCCTCTTCAGGGTTTTTTGTTTGTTTGTTTTCTTTGTATCTCTATTGTTTATGACATTTTGCAAGAGGAAGATTTTCTGACATATCCACTAATGTTAGCTGAGCAAGGGGATAAATGGTGATTTAGAATGGAAGCCAGGCAAAAATCCAGCCTTAGCTTGCTTTTCTTTTTTTTTTTTTTTTTTGTCCTATTTGGAAATGAATCAAAAAACAAATTACTGGCGTCAAAAATAACTACATCCTCTTGGAACCTCAGCACGGTGTACTGAGTTAAATCCCCCCAGGTATAATACATTGAAGTACGTACTGATTTGCTTATCAAAACAAAGAATGAGTATGCACACGCCAGGGGTGGGGCGCTGAGTGGTGAAGGTGTCTTGCTGTGGGATGGAAACTCTGAGTTTGAGTCTTGCAGCAGTCTTGTGCCAAAGGCCACTCTCTTCTTCTCTCCAGCTGTTCCTGGTCTTACAGGGTAGGAAAGTTCAAACAAGCCAGATGCTGTGCTACTCACACAGTTCCCCTGACTCCTTTTGATGTAGATTAACATTTCTAGCCTGGACTGTGCATAAGCTTGAGACCTTTGTCATGAAAGCTGAGCTAACATACAAAATGGCCTTGAATTGCCCAGAGCTGTAGTCTCCCTCCTTCTTGTAGCGTGAAGTCATTCCTGCTTGTGCCTGGCACACATTGATCTCAAGCCTTTGTTCTTCCTTGACATCGAATTGTTGTGTAGTCACATATCTCCTCTTTTTTCGTTTGCCCTGCCTCTGTTCCTGTGCCCAGCCCTGGTGAAATGTAAAGCAAGCACGGCGCTGTGAACAGCCATTTGGGGAGAAATCACGAAAGTTTAAAGCAAAGAAACCTGTGATCCCCAGTTTCTGTTGGATTTCTGCATGTGTGGTGCTTGCAACACAGGCCATTCAATTCACTGTGGGATGAGACTGCTCCAGTTCACTATTTTGCATGTAATGAAATTTTACAGGTTGACATGCTGGTACTTCATGCAGCAATTCCTTGTGGCATTGGTACTTGCCATTTACTACAGACCTCTCTGATATTTTGTTCTGGTCGCAGATAATCCAAGGGGTTGATGTTATAACAATCCCTGCTTTCCATTTCACCACTGACCCAGTTTGGTAATTACAACACTTCTGAGCCTCTCTCTTGGGTTTGGCAACGGGTCATGTGCTTGAGTGATGAGTAGCCCCAGCTGTTGTGTTTCACTTTATTTATTTAACGTGAACTCATGTGAATTCAATAACATCTAATCTACCGAGCGCTGAATGAATCATGCAGAACAGTTTGTAAAAATCCTGGATATAAGCTTCAGAGTACGCAACCTATTTTCCTGGAAGAAGTTGCATAGAATTTCATTAGCTGTATGAGTCTGGTAGGAAGCTCTTCTTGTGTGATGTATTGTTTCTCTGGGATTTTTAATGTGTTGTGAAAGTCTGCTGATGCAATGCTCATCCTTTAATTTGACATTATAAAAAAAAAGGAAAGTTATTTTTATCCTGAATGGTTTTATTTGGAAAATATTATCACCAACTTATTATTCTTGTATACCATCTTCAGATGATTTTATGTTGCCAAACACTTCTATGAATATGCTTTGACATCAGAGCTTATATATTCAGCCTTTGCAGGATGAGTTACAGATGCCCTGAGAGGATACTTTAGAGGAGAGAGGTGGCTCATGGAAAAACATCTCGTCCTCCACAACAGGAGTTTGCCTTAATAAAGACCACAGAGAACTCAGAGCAAGAAAACTAAACAGAATAATTCAAATATTTTTATGGTTCAGGACAGGACATGATGTATTAGTCAATTTACTACACTGTGCTGTAGATGTTCAGTAGTGACCACCCACAGCAAAAGTGGTTGTTTGGCTTTTTTTGTTGTTGCTTTTGTTTGCTTGTTTTGTTTTTCCTGATGATTCAGGCTTCAGGGCTGTTCTTCCTTTTAATTCTTTAAAATCTTCTATAACTTTGATTTTTATTTTTTTTGGTAAAATCATCCCCCACAGAGATACCCCTTTTTCTTTAAAAGATGGGAAGAGAACTGAAAGTTTTAAATATCTGCTTGTCAAGCTTTTGCTTGGAATACCTCTCTTGATTCCAATACTTCCTAACGGTTAGAGCCCAAGTAGCCAAGATCATTTTTTCATCTCCATCAAAGTTGCATTGACCGAAGTTGCAGAGAACCGTAAGTTGCCTTTCAAATGGGAGTACTGACACAACTCCTGCTCTCCTCTCGACCTGCAAACAGTCCAGTATGCTGGTTAGCAGAGCAGGATTTGAAGAATTAGTGTAGGGTGATAATTTTTTGGGTTCCGTTGTTGTGTGGGTCATCTTTTCTGAGTTGCCTCAGATATTTGAACTAAAGAAACTCAGGCTGAAACAGTAACCAGGACTGCATTGTTATGTTTGGGGAAGCACTGTGCTGGAAATAATTTCTCTCATTGACCTAGCAGCATCCAAGTCAGCTGTCATAAAAGCTGTTCTTCTGACTTTCACCAATAAGCTCAATAACAACCAGTCAGCAGTGCCAGACCTTATGTATTTCTACTAGTAATGTCCTAGAGAAACAGCTGAAAAACGGCTGTAGTTTTCACAGGCCAGATACTCTCATTTTTAAGAGGATTTTGAGGGACTGGTAGTCCTGTAATCAGCATCGAGGCTATGGGCCAGTTTCTCCTTTGGCTACACAACATGGTACATGCTTCAACATTTGGCTGGGCAAATTTTACCACTAAAAAAAAAAAAAAAAAAGACATATTTAGAAGTGGCAGGGAAGGAATCAATTCCTCCCTAAGCAGGTATTTTTCTCAGTAATAATACTTGTTAAATAGCCAAGGAACATAGGCAGAACAGTCAGGGACAAAGCTTGTCTGCAGGGTACCAGACCGGAAAGCTGGCACGTTAGTGTTAGCTACTATCTCAGCTTTCAAGCAGTTTCTATCATAAATGTTTAATTTAGTTTTTTCTTCGATTACATTCTTGCATGGATAGACAGGGAAAAAATGTCAGACTTGCAACATATTTTGACATGGTAGTTTCCATGGGATAAAAATCTTGCAGGAGGCCTCTCTGGAGCGAGCGTCTTCAGTAACCAACTGAACTGATGGACTTTTAAAGAATTAATGATTTTGTGAACCCGTTTTTCTGAGGGTGGTTTTTGATACTTTACTGGGTTGTCTGAAGTATTTTTTTTTTCTTCCAAATACCCTAGGTTTCAAATGAGAAATGTAAAATTTTAAAATTATATTTCGGAATACTTTACAGACATGATGTCCTCACATTTTAGAGATACGTTGTGAATGTTGATGAGGAAATGAAAAGCACAGAGCAAGTAAGCAACTACTCAGGGATGGGAAGTCACTAATGTAGTAGGAAACAGAACACCAGCCATGCTTTAAGGTGAACACCTCTCTCTGTACCAGACTCCTCTATAAAACACAGAGGTGCTCATGAATTTTGAATATCCAACACCTCTTCCAAAAGACCTCTTGAAACCCCCATCTCCAAGGAAAGATTTGGGACTGTAACGATTTATGTTTTCCAAGTGCACGTCTATAACTTATGCTGCTTATCCAGGTTTCAATCTGTCTCGCAGTAAAGTTGATAACTGGGTGACATGACAACAGCCTGTTCTGTAGCAGCAAATGGCTCATCCTATCCAGTGCTTTTTGGTCCAGCCAAGCCCAAGGACAGACTGGCATTTCACAGAAACACTTGGAAAGTAACAACTTTACATCTTCCCTCTGGCTTTTCTTTTGCTATGGAGCACTGAAAGTCCTCCCTATACTCTGGTTTCTCAAAAGCAAGCAGCCCATCTCTCACTTTTGCCAGTATCTACCTGCTCTGCAGTACAGACAGACCGAACCGCTGTCCCTTCAATTCGGGTGGTCCCCAACCATCTCCACTGTACAGAAACAAAGTCACCTTTGCTCCAGAAAAAAAGTTGTTCTGGGTGGTGTAGAATGACAAAAATCAAGATAGTCAGAAATGGAAAGACTGTGAAAATACGTACCTGTCCTTCAGCTAAACTCGTATCACCTTTGTTTGGCAAGTCTGATGTCCTCTTTATCTTCAAGCCCAGATGATCAAGAAGATTGCATAGTTTCCTTGTGTCATTCTCTTTAAACTCTTAGGTTTAATGAAATAACAATGAAATGCAATCATTCGGACCCTGCAGATTTCAGCTATGCTTCTCCCTGGTGTTCTGGGTCTACCTTCCACATGTTATAATCATTCCGCTCAGTGCCACATTTGCTTCCATTTTCTACTCAAAGCAGCACAATTCACTTTAAAAGCACCCAGTGACAAGGAGGGTTCATGAGGACAGCTGTGCTCTGTGAAGACGATTCAGCTACATAAGCCAAATTCAGCGTGCACGGAACTGGAAACTTTTTGTCTGAATGAGCTGGGGTCAGAAATACATCCTACAACATGGTAAAAAAAGCAGAATCTGGATCTTCTTATGATTACTCCTTCGAAGAATTATGTTCATGTTAAATTTTGCACAGAGACAAGAAGAAGAAAGGCCCGATTTAATATTTTCTGTGCTCAAGAGAGAAGTACAGTGGAAAAAGGGAAAATCTTACTATACCAGTAGTCTTACTGTACACATTTCAGTGACTAAAACAATGACTGCTACAGAAAACCGTGAGGTAATGACCACTGCAAAAAAGGCAGACTGGCCTTCTGATTCTAAGGAAGGTAGATAATCTAACAGTTTCCATGCAGGCTGAACAATAATGTACTTAAATCTCCAATGCAAATAACTTCTAGCAATGCATTCTGGTTGTAGATCATGCAACAGATCAGATTTTGAATCTAGTCTGACTGCTGACTCTCTGATTACACAAGCAAGCAATTTTTTTCTTTTTTACCTTGGTCTATACACATATTTCCACTGATGTGAAGCAGCAAGTTATGGCAAAATCAGGGAGAAAAAGAAGCTCTTCCAGTATGGCCTAGTTCAGTCAGAAGACAGGGACTTGTTGCAGTCATTCCTGTGTGAAGTTTTATGGTGTACGTCAGTGGTGTCAAACTCAATTTCACCGGGGGCCACATCAGCCTCGCGGTTGCCTTCAAAGGACCAAATGACCCCTGGTGTATGTGATCCAAGCGGTCACTATACGTGATGGTCCTTTCTAGCCTTAAAAATCTGTGAATCCCTCTTCTGCTCAGACACTCAGTCCTTACAGGAATGTCTTAATCTCTTAACATATGTAACAGTCAAAAAATGGATGGAAGTGAATCCTTCTATCTCAAGATGTAAATTTATATATATATAATGTATGATTTATGCACCAAAATCACACTCCAGATAAAATAAAGCAAAGTGTAGACATTGCTCATTTTTTTTCAAGCCATTGCTTATAAATTTAGTAAGCTGTCTGCCTTTTAAACTTTTCAGTCTGTTCTCGTTACAGCCATGGCATAAGGCTTTGTAGTAAATTTGGAATTTGCTGAGTGAGAAAATGAAGATTTATACAAAGCTAAATTGAACAAATGGTGAATAATTGATTTAACTGACCTGACAGCTCACACTGTGCTTGTAAATAATACATAACTTTGGACTATACTGATAATTTAGTATTCTGTGCTTCTAGATTCCTTTTCGTAAGTTACTGCAAGGAGCGAATGATCTTTGACCACCCTAAAAAGGCAAAAATATGCTTACCAAGCATATTATAGTACCCCAGTTGTAGGTTCAATAGTCTGATACCGTGCTGATAAAGCATCTTCTTAAAGACTCTCTGCCCTTTCGTCTTTTGTCTCTAAAATATTGTTGGAGAGATAACATCAATATGACTATTTCATACTGTTCTGCTAGCCAGCAGCTCCCGGGGTCAGATAGTCTCAGTGTAAATTTACCTACAGCACTGCGGTGAACAGAATCACAGTGACTTGTAACAGCAAATGCTTATGTCTATTCTGCATTTCCTTTTCTTTCAACATGTATGTTTGAACTCCTGATCAAATGCATAAGCACAAGCTATTGTTAAACTGGTTCTTGAAGTATACATACAGTGCTGAGCTGATATGTATGTCTGATAGCTTCATTGCCTTGTAACTACAGTAATAACCTGTATAATAAGGGTGTGAAAGACAACCATTGGGATCTGGCAGTCTCCCATACCCACCTTGCAGGAGTGCAGCTGGTTATAGAAAAACACAGAGCAGTGGAGGGTTCCCCCTGCTTTGTGTTAGGATCTCTGCTCTCACCACTGAAATATATCCCCTTGGAGAAGGCAAGCAGCATTTCTTTAAGACAGCAGGGAACATAAGGACTTAACATACAGTGATACTGCATCACGTGTGATAATACAAATCATTGTCAGAACAACCAGCTGAAAGGCCTGAGAGCTAAGTGCTGTCCATGGATCCAAAAAAATATTCTCAATAAAGCCAGTGGGAAGCACATGCTTTTCCAAGGATGGACTGCAGATCTCATTTTTGGAGAGAGGACTCGTAACTGTCACCACTTTGCTGAAGCCTTTCTAACAGCCTTATCCGTGGAAAGTCACTGTTAATACATCGTGGCTGTGAGCTGAAGCACATACATAGCTAAGAAATATAACATTGCAATTTCCAGTGCAATTTTAAGCCAAACTGCTGCACTTCTTTCATTTTAATACTGTATCATCTTTACATCTTAAGGTTTCTGTACAGTGTGGCTGAGTTATGATAGATGCAGAAAATTTCTGGGCTTGATTCCATCTGCTTTCTCTGAAAGCATTCTCTGAAAGCATCTCTGAAAGCATTGATTCCATCTGCTTTCTCTGAAAGCAGAAGACACCATTCTCCTCTGTCGGGTGATGTTTACGTAAGGATGTACCTAATGTCCCTAGAGCTCATTCTACCCTTTGACTTCTCAAATTTATCCAACCCTAGCATGTGGAAGTCCCAAAGCAGACTGCACATCTGGCATATGGTTAGGTAAGGACCCAGGCATTGGGTGCGCCAGAGAAGCGTGGCTTTGAGGAGCAGGTCTCATGAACAGAGAGACGTTTCCTGGCTGCAGTCCAGTGCTACAGCATCTCTCCTACCTGTCCCCAGGCAAATCAGGATCTGACAAGTGGGTCACGGAGCAGAAGAGAGCCTGCAGCATGGTGTCATATAATTGCATTAACTCTAATTTGAAGAGCAGGTGGAGGGAATTCATGGCACAAACCTCACCTTTGGTACTGAAGACTCAGACCTTGGCCCCTCTTTTTTTTTTTCCTGTTCTTGGCTTCTCAGTTTTTTCTTCCCCATTCTAACCTTGATGAGGTTTTCCATTAACCACACTGAGAAATGGAGAAGAAAATTAGGGTTTACAGAGCTGGTCCACATCTAGACTCAGCGACATCATTGTGACGCTGGCCAAACATGGAGCAGCCAAAATTAGAGTGACCAGGTTGATGATGAGACAGATAACTGCAAAAGCTTTGATAAAATGAAGCTAAAGCCCAACAGACTGGACCTAGAAAGAAATGGATGAGGAAGAGAAGAAAGAGAGAAATGTGCGGAAAGGACAACTGTAGACGTCTGTGCTCCCTGTGTGCACCCCACAGACACCAGCTGCAGAGCTCGGCAAACCCTCTGCTGAGCCAGGCCTTCCCCCTCTGGCAACAGGTTCTCAAGGGAAAGTCCATCAGAAAATAGTATCTTTACTTTTATCGTGGTCTGGGTCAAGTAGATTGGGCAACAGACATGACAGGGACGTTGACTTTGCAGTGATGAATTTTTCACGCTGATATCTCAGCAAAGATTAGCAAAATATTCTGAGTTTGTTGCAACAGCCTTTTATTTTATGTACATACCTGACGTTCTCCACTACACCCCCTCATATAAAGATTCCTGCTCTTCTCACAGTAAAATAACATTGTCTTGTTATTCCATATCCTTCCTCATGTCTGATTTCATGCCTGTTTTTAGGATCTCTGCCGCAAAAGCTGTTCTTAACATGGTAGGTCCCTTCCTCCACAGTAGCACGAACAGCAGTAGCTGCCAGTAGACTCCAGTGTGAGTTGTATTGGTCTAATCCAGAGCTAGATCAGTGAGGGTAAATGTCCAGGTTTGTTTCTCTAGGGTTATGTTTTGCTTTTACCTTTAAGGTGTTTATGTTTCCCAATTCCCTGTTTGCAGGCAGGAGTGAATGAACGAAGTCCAGATCCCCTGGACTCTGACCCCAGAGGAATGGCGGCTTCCCATTTACACAGAGAGTTTGCAGTAGTCCGATATTCCCTTCCTTCTCTAACACAAGGATGGTTTGTGCTTTTCTAACGAAGCAGGTGTTTTATCTAAAAGCTTTTGAACCTTGAAAATGGATCCCAAAAGCATCATCTACCTCAACTAACAAAAAAGTTAAACGTAAAGTGAGTCCTGAAGAGGAGAATGCACCACTTTGATACTGTGGAGAGAATGTCAGGGAAAAGGATCTGATGTTAAAGAACGTAGTGGAAAGGAAAGGATTTGCAGTGGTTTTACTGGTGAGCTTGGAACAAGAAAACAAGGATTTGAAGGGACTAAAAAGTCTTTTTTTTGCATTTTTTAAAATCCTTCCAAGCAAAAGACAAAAGATCAACACATCCACTACTGCCTGCAAATCACAGGCAGCAGTCAAAAGCCTTGGCAATGGCACCACATGAGATGGTGGTAGCAGCACTCACAACGAAAGTCTAGTTCCAGATTCAAAAAGTTTATTCCTTGCCCTTGTTGTAGGTGGGGACATGCTTGACCTTCAGACTCAGCCAAAATCCCTCTCCAAGTGCTCCTGTCCTTCATATTTCCCAGAGACCTTTGTCTCTCATTTCCATCTGGTTGTATTGAAATAGCTTACATGCTCCAGGTTAGAACACAACCATGCCTCTGTTTTCACTATGCAGGAAGTTTGGGGCAAGCTGATGGGTTGGATGAGTCTGCCTCCTCCAGGACAAGTGTACAGCCCTCCAAATCTAGCCATTTTGTCCACTCTTCATTGAATCACAACGCTCCCTTTGAAGCTGTCGATCGTTTCTTTCTCAAAGCTCTGAGAGATGTTTCATCCAGTCTTTTCCTCTGATGCCAGTTGCCCTCAACCTATCCTCTAATTCGCGGGCAGGGACAAGTTCATCTCCATCCATGCTTGGATGGGAAGCCTCTTTGTTCCATTCTCGCTTTGGGGCCACCTGTGCTTTGAGACTGATCTTTGTGTTGGGAAGCACAGCAGTGAAATACTGTCCTACCCATGGTGGAAGCCCCCTGGAGTAATTTGGGGACTATTTATTTCACTGCACCTAAAATACTTTCCTTGCTCACAAAGTTTCCATGGGTTTCCAGACATTTCTAGTTAATTACAGGCCTCTTCATGGATAGGATTTTATCCTGTTTTGATAGGATGAGATTACTTCTCAGTACTCCATTTTTCACTTGTAAAGAGATGATTTATTAATTAGTATAATTTAATATTTTATACAGCATTCTAGAGGTGTCTGGTGATTTGGCAACATAAAAAAGGCAGTACCCAGTCTTACATGTTTACTGTATGTTTTTAGATGACACTGTAAGAGACAAAAAAAAAACCAAGGCAGAGACACAATTTGAATTATGAAAATATAAGAACATGGGGGTGTTCGACGTTCAAGGCATATGTGTTCCTGATTTTATTCTTCTTTGTAAAATAGTTTTGTGGCTTATAAAAAAGTATTCTAATGTGTATATTTCACTTGAGAGAATAACTGGACATAAGAAGTGTGTCACCAAAGCAAAATAAAATAAAGCTGGTATCAGACTTTCAGAGGTTTTAGCACACTAGAGAAAGCAACTCTTTTATAAAGGAAAATCTCAATGACCTAAAGAGTGGATATGTTTCCACAAATTATGAAATCCTTTTAAAAATGGTAAGGCTTAAAACCAAACAAAACTCCCACAATTTTTGACTGCTTTTTCTTTGCACCAGGTTTTCTGAAGCTGTGTTACGTTTCATAACTTTACTGAAAAAGCCTGAAGTGCAACACCATTATTTTTCTCTGTAAATAGGAGTGGTGATTCCAGGGTTTACATGTTAATCCAACCTTCGGGCTGTAAGGAAAACATAAAGTTTATGAGACTATAAATAGCATTCTTGCAATGCTGAACACAACATTGTGAGAAAGGAAGAAGTGTTACATGTACGTGAGTGTATGAAAAAGTAAGACTAAGTCAAGTGGGGGTCTGAGTTAATCAAGGCTAACTAATCAAGAAAAACAAGGCAAATAAAACTAGTGGCAGCTGTAAAAGTTAGCGAAAGAGACAGTTTTGTTGCAAACAAGCAGTAAAGATGGCACAAATTTAGACGAATTGCAGAATTCTTGGGGTTTGTCTGGAAATCGTATCAGAAGATATTTAGAGCTTGCAGCCAGAATGGAGCAGTGAAGAGTTCTGCATATCTTTTAAAATTTAAAGTAGATAAGGTATTCAAAGACATACGAGCCAGCACTGAAAACGAAATACAAATTATGTAGAAAATATTTCCTGAAGGAGAAATCAGAGGTCATTATAAGGTTACTTTTAACTAATGCTGCTTGATTGGTTGTTAGTGTTCAGCTTCCTCTGAAGTGACAACGTGTTACGGTGACCATTGCCCTCTTCCAGCAATTATTGGTGCTCTGGCAATTTCACTCAGTTTTAATCAATTAGAGTCCTGAATGGTGGTTTTCTTAGTTTCAAACAAAAGAGCCAACTGTTGGATCAGAGATGTCCACTTCTTTTTGGCAGCTTCCTGTTTTCTTTTGGAAAATTTTTTAAGACCCTGTTGGGTTCGGGAATGGTTATGATGAACTCCTTCTCCCCTAGTATGGGACTCATTATGTGATCTGCTTTTCATCAGAAATACATATACTTAATAGCAAGCAAGAATACAAGAGCTGCCATCCTGGAGCAGAGCAAAGGTCGATCTAGCATTTGATTCCAAATCCCCACCAAGATGTGGGGATAGCTGCCTTAGAGGTTTAAGAACCTCATAGCTGGGAGGTAAGGCATAATAGTTCTAATTTTCTCCACTTTCCTAGTCTGGTAGGTCTGTTCTTTATCTATAATATTTAGAATTTAGCTTCAGTTTTGAAGAATGAGGTTGAACGACCAGGATGTATCTGTTAGCAATATTTATAGCTCTGGATATTCTTGTTATCTGTATGAATATAAATCTCATCACAGCCCCACTTATTCATCTCTGGCAGGAGTTCCCAGGTTCAGGTGCATGTGCCGTTAATGATGCATAAGCTGTCTCAAAGACAGAACAAATGCTGGCTCAACAGCTGAATGTCCCCAAGGAAAACATCCATGAGTAGCCTCAGATGGACATGGTAGTGCTGCACAATTACCTGTGTCAAGTGGTGAGCCAGGAGACTCCAAATCAGAAGCAAACACTCTGTAACACTGGTTTCAGAACACAGTTTTCACCAATATGATCAGCTTGAAGTGTTCTTATTTTCCTACCATGTGTTCCTGACCCATATTTTAGCATAATGTCCTCTCAGCTATGATAACACAGCAGCTTGCGTAGTCGTGTTGTAGCGGCTCTGGGAACTGCTGCAGCTTGCAGAAGACCAGGCTTGGAAAAGCTGGGTTACTTCCCCAATCCAGTTCACTGCACAGCCAAGCAAACAGTTGTGCTTGGACAACAAACTGAGACTAGATGGCTAACTTCTCCACTACTGTTGTTTCATGATATTAATATGAATCTTCTATTTTTTCCCTTCGCTCACCCATCTGCATTCATCTATTTTTGTATTCAGAGTGAGAGAGGGCCCTTTGGTTTGTGTCCATAGCAATTTGAGGGCAATGGGGCCTGGTCTGTTCTTGAAACTCCTTCAAGTCTTGTATTAATTGCAGTAGCTGAACGACTTCCCCCAAGTTTATTGTAAGGCCATGAGTTATAAAACAAATACTTCCATAAAAGTCTTTTTTTCCTTAAATTTACTAATCTAAATACCTTTTCTGTGTAAATTTCTAAGTGAAAGTATTTGTATATATTTTCATATGAAAAATATTAGTTTTACAGAGGGCTGAATATACAGTATGTAATCATAGATTAGATGCACATAAAGCAGGGTTAAAAAAAAAAAAAAAAAGACAATCTAAGGTAAATGCACCAGAATAATGTATCTGGCTGAACCTTTTCTGCCAAAATTTTTATTTGATTTCCAATTTGAAGGGGATGTTTTGTTGTTGTTAAAACAAAGATTAGTTTTGGGATTGAGGAACGTTTCTAAAATCTTTGAAAGGTTAATTTAATTCAATATCAAGGAAAGCTTTTTCATCATGTATTTCCTTACATACAAAGACTTTTGGTGGAGCTTTCCCATCCAGATAAAGTGACTTTTTAAAACTTAGACAAAAAAAAAGGGAAAATTTTGAAAATTCATAAAGAGAAATATGTACCAGTAAAACTGAGTCTGCTCCTGAGATTTCTGCTGGAATACACTAACAGACAAGATAAAAGGAGCAGAGAGACACAAAGAAGTTTGGTTTGTTTTCTACCAGTTTTCAGATATGTTCAGATGAGAAGTGTATGGGATTAGAGCTGTAATTAAGCAGTTTGCTGCAGCTCTGTGGGGGTAATTTCACAGCCACCCTCCTCTACCCCAGCCACTCACCAAACCCAGGTTCTCTTCCCTCTGTTTCTTCTATTGGCACAAGTGTGTTTGTGGAGGTGCAGAGTCAGATGGAGTGACCTGAGTGTAAACTATTCTGGCAAAGAAACCTGCGGTAGGAATTGCGGGAGAAATGACAAATGCCTTGAGAGAGTGATTTTTAAGAAGACTCTTCCTTAGAGGACCAACCTGCATTTCGTCTGGCATGATGTGACTGTGGGACTTCTGTGACCGGCCTGAGCAAGAGTTTTGTTCCTTCCCCACAACAGCTTACACTCCTCTGCTGAGAAGCGGCTGCTCATTAAACCACAGGGACTCAAACACTGAGACTCTGTCTATAGAGGAATTCAAGACCAAAAGCATAGTTTCTGGGAGTCTTGCAGGAGAAAACACACGTCCAGGTTTTATGGTACTGTGGAGTCTATATAAACTTATGAGCTTGGATTTAAGATTTAATAAAAATATAGGTGGTGTAGCTCACATTTAATGGATGAGTAGCTCACAAGGCAGCGTATATTAGGGATAAAAATCATAGAATAGGGAATTAACTTTAACTGCTCCCCAGAAATCAAAAAAAGCCTGTTCATCTTCTTGTGCTACAGCATACCTTTCCCACCAGATTCTCCCCTGCTGCTGGAGGACCACACTCTTGGGATGAAGCCTCCTTATTTTATTATTTTGTTTTATTTTATTTTGTTTTGTTTTGTTTTATTTTACTTTATTTTATTGAAATTGTATTTTAAATTGACTTAGCAGTGTAAAATTCAGTGGCACCCAACTCACACGTGCACAGCATTTCTGTATTTAGAAAGCGGGTGGTTCAAAAAAAAAATACAAAACCAAAACCAAAACAAATTAAACCTCAGACGTTTGAAAATAGCCTTTCACAGAGACAATCTTCAGTCTCTAGGTGTGAAAGATTTGGTAGGTAGCTGCCAGAACATTCAGCTTTGTGCACTGAATAGTTAAGATGCAGTGAACTGTGTTCCAGGGAAAGGAAGCCTTTAATTAGCAAATGGGCCTTTAGAGAGCTTTCTGTTGACACCTGGCACCATCAGGAACACACCTGAGACTGACCTGGGCACTGTGTTTCTTCAAGGTGTACTGTGTAGTGGTGAAGAGATTGTTTTTATTGCTTCACAGCACACAAAGAGGTCTTGGTACCTGCAATAACCTAATTGGATCCTCAAAAAAAAGTCTTATAGGGAAAGCAGAAAATGATTAATTGAAAAATAATAACAATTATTTTTAAAAACCTCCAAAATCCCAGGTTAATTTTTGCAGGAGATAGGGCTGGAATTTAAGGTGGCGGTGATCAAGATGTATCAGTATTGGTGTGTACTTGTACTGAGCACCAAGACCGTTCTTATGTTACCAGTTAAATATGGGAAGCATACAGTCAAAATGCAGGGCGATACCAATTAGTGCTGCACCATAAGAGCAGATCCAGACAACACGACAGGTTGCATCAGGGGCTAATCGTCTGTATTTTGGGGTTTTTCTTTGGACTGTGAACTGAATCACAGTACTTAAGCTGTGGGTAAATTTTCTTCAGTCTTTGGTTCAAGGAAAGTTTCATATCCTAAACTTAAGGCTAGAGGGTACACTCAAACACAGAAAAGTCACACAATGAAGCATTTCCTACCTGTGTTGGTATTCCAATCAAGACATCTGAGCCTAAAGAGTCCCAAAATAAAATAAAATAAAATAATTATCATTTTGATAAATAATGTAGCCTTCCATAGGAAAGAAGAGGGAAGTATTTTAAGGATTGACTAAGAGGTTTCTCTCTGCTGCATAACAGGAATTATCTCTAGGGGAAAGGAAAATCCTCTAATCTTCATAGAATATTTCAACAGGCTTACCTTTCTCCTCAGATGCTCTGTTTTTATTCCACAAAAAGCTATTGGGTCAGATCCTGAAGCAATCACTGCATATTAGCAGTAACCCAAGATTCAGTCCCTTCCACTTGTGAATAAGGTTGTTTTACCTTACAGATCATGATGTTATGTAAATGCTTTTAATAATAATTTAAAATATATTTTTATGTATTATCGGTTTACTTATTTAAGGCACAATTCTCCTTTCAGCTTCGATGGCACAAATCTAAAATGGAATTACGCTACATTTACAGCCGTCCTCCTGGGTCCTGGATTTGTCTCACTGTGTTTGTGTGAAAAATGTCTGCCACGTGCTTCTTCAGATCTCTTTTTCCTCCCTAGACAATGTACAGAGGAACAGTGTGAGAATTTCAGTGAAGATTTTCTGGGCATCATGCAAGTGGCAAGCCCTGCACGCCTGGTCAGTGCAGAAGGGAGGGGCACAGCATGAATTATGAGACCCTCCCTCACGCATGCTCAAGGCTCAGGTCAACAGTTTAACGATTAACAATGAGTTTTAATTTTTTTTTTCCCTGTGGCAAATCTAGAATCTTGCAGGGTGAACCAGGAGCTATGAGGAAAACATCAAACAGCAGATCCGTGGGAGAGAGGCTGAGTGCGGGTCGGTTGCTAAAGCTGTGCTGATGTGACCAGGCTGTATAGCTCAGTTTTCAGAGTACAAAAGATCTCACTTGCCATACACCTATACTGTGAAACCCTTAGTGGAGATTTTCCTTTACATCTTCCTTGGCTTTTGAGGGCTTTGGATCAAGCCTGTGTGCCAGAGCTTGCCATGTCCAGGGGAAAAAAAAAAATAGAGAAATTCAGTGTTAACTTGATTGCACTGGTTGACAGTCACCTTTGCGAGACCCGGACTCTTGGAAATCAGTGAGAAGCTGCTGGCGTGACCCGCTGGTGAACTGCAGCCGGGGGGAAGGAGCAAATATTCCAAGGAGATGAAGCAGGAGATGCACTTGCATCTGATCTGAAATAACTGCTGCACAAAGGAAAAGGGGATGTAGACAGCATAGCCAAGCTGGTATTTCATGACCTTCTAACTGCAGAGTTCAAGATATCTTAATTCCTTTTTTGCTGGAGGCTTCTAAATAGGGGGAGGAGGAGTTAGGAGTGGTGAAGCAGGAGAGAGTAAATTTCCTTTCTAAAAAATATTCTTCTTCCGGGGGAAGCAGTGTATTGTTTCTCGAAATGGACAAAGTTATTTTCTAACTTCCCTGTATCCTGTCACCTGGCCCTTCCTTCCTCCTCCTGATACCGCAGTAAAATACACAAACATACGAACTATGCATTATTTGCATCATGGCAGGATTTATATTCTGATTGAGGGTGGTGATTTATACTTGTCGGATTTTCTACAGACCACATTCCAGATGTGGAATGAATTTTACTGGCATTTATTAGTCACTAGGGGTGGCTGAGGATGGCTTCCTTTACACCCCTGACATTTATGCTCTGGTGTAGCTTCCCTTTTCCTTTCAATGATGCTTTTCCTTTTAAAAGAGTAAAAAACAAAAGGAAAACAAAAGGAAAAGAAGTCCATTCTATAGCAGTGCAGACCTAATGGAACATATTTTGTTTATGGATAAAAGGACGTTTGGAACAGAAATTCCATTCTTCTAATAAGGAAAAAAAAACCCCAACCAAACAAACAGAAAAACCTGATTACCTTTTTAACAAGCTGTTGTTGATGCTTCTAGGATTCTAATCACCTTTGCAAATGTTGTGGTGTCAGCATTGACTTTCTAAGCTTGTCTGGTCTCAAAACTGAGCTTTAAGTCAATGTGATAATAGTGAACCCTTAACTACGTCTTTACAAACTAAGAGCTGGATGAAAAAAGTAACCTAAAGGAAATACCTCTTCCCAAAAAGATTAGAAGTTATCACTTATTGGGTGCTTCTTATATGTTGAATATCAAAAGGTTGATTATATGGCTAGAGCAAAAGAAATTTAGGCTTGAGACACTCCACAGGCTGCATGAAACAAGGACCATGTTCAGACTGCCTGCTGTGGGGAACACAAGTAACATAAGTTCAAGACAGCTAAAAAGTGAAATTCGACTTGTATGTGGGTTTCTTGAGGCTCATAGGAAGCAGAAAGGAGCTGCTCTGTGCGAGTGTGATCACTGAGTTTTTTAACCTTGTGGTCTGAAAGGCATCAAAAAACGATGAATGCCACATACGAACCAAAATTTACAGAGCAGCAGAGAAATTGACCATGGAGAAATGGAATGGGAGTAGGGGGAAAAAATCCTAGGAGAGGAAACTGTTTTGATAAAATCAAACAGATTTGGTAGACAGAGATGGGATTAAAAGCCAACCTGCGTTACATGGAGGTTAATCCACCCACTGCTATTCCTCCCAATTTGAAATTCCATTCCCACAGTGCAGCAGCTGTTGAAGTAATTCTTGAAACATTCACAGTGTTCAAGAAGAGACTGGAAAACACCCTCAGACACATGGTGTGAACTGTGAGGTTGTCATATGTAGGGACAGGAGTTGAACTCGATGATGCTCATGGGCCCCTTCCAACTCACGACATTCCATGATTCTATGATCTGTTTGCCCAGACCTGGCATGCCAAGGGTTAAGAAGGGTCTGTCGTTGGGTTGAACACTGTGTCTGGTAGGGAAGTCCTAACGTAGTCTTGTAAAGCAAGATTTGCTTTCAAACTAAAATCAAACTGTATAATTGTGATATAAGTTGAGTGCTTGCTGACAGTCAGCAGATGCTTGATGTTCTGCTTGATTCTGCTCTGTACATACTGCCTTTCCAATACTGCCTTTCAGAGGGGAGATGAGCTGCCACAAGCATAATTACCAGTGAAACGGGTAAGAGGGTTTCCACAAACACTGGTGGGGTTTTGGGCCTGGCTCTTGTGCCACTGACAGAGCTCAGAAACAGCGACCACAGGAGACAGGTATACCTGGTTTATGGCATGCCTTCTTTAAGAATGTGCAATCGGATTAGGTGGGGTAAGCCCTGTGGAAGCAGAAAACAGCTTGCTGAAGTTTTTCAGGGATGGACTCAGTGTGAGAGCACAGGATAAGCATAAACAAATAAGTAAGTGAAGAAGTGGCTGGAGCAGATAAGAACAGCTCAGGGAATTATTTGTAAGACATGAGAAAGCAGGCAGCATACGTGATGGGTATAACTCTGATGGACCCTTTAGCTACATGCAATACTGAGTTTAAAGGGCCCAAAATCCCTGTCACAGCTGAGATCAGTGGGAATCTGTACTCTTTGGTATTTATTAGATGAAGGTTAGGTTAATGGATTAACTTGTCAGATGAATTTGATAGTTGGTTCATGTAGCAAATACTATCCCTTACAGGAAAATAATAGTTGACTCTTTTGGCCGTGACCTAGCACATTAAAATAAGGCAGCTCCTTGTCCTGTGTTGCTTTCCAGAAAAGTAAGCAAAATGTGTGAGTGGGTTTGGGAGTCTGATGTATACGTCTGTGATGTGGATGAGATTATTCCTTGTGGGCAACAATCAAAACAGTAATAATAAGCAAAAAACAAAACAAAACAAAAACAAACACAAACAAAAACACCAGAAAAACTCAAAGCAGCTGGTATTGTGATTTTCCGTTACAGAGGTGGACTCAAAACAAACATGTTGCCACAAGGGCATTGATTCACTGATCCACTAAAACCAGTGTGAATCCTCGTTTTCATTTCAACTGGCTCTAGATTGAACCGCAACTTCTCGAACACTCCACTTCGGCTCAGCTGGTGAAGTTGTTTTTCCCATTACAGTCTGTGGGTCAGAATCAGGGTCAGACTCAGGTGCTCAGCAAAGCAGATATCTGACTCCTGGGTAAGAAAATTATAATGGTGCTGGTGCTCAGTTTGTGTACATCAGGACATTGGATGGCAGGCTGGGGTCATGAAGGGAGTTGGAGTATCTGTGGAAGGGGAAGAAAAAGCAACACTACCACTGCCTCCCTGCATCTCCTTACTTTATCTGCATCCCCCCAGCACAGCCTTTCATCTCCACTCAACCTCTTCCATACCATGTCCACCACCTGCAGCTGGAGCAGCCACCTCTCACCCCTCTCCGATGGGGCAGCACAACTCTGTTTCACCTCTGAAAAGCCTTGAGCAGGCCTGGGTTGGAAGCAGCTGTGCTAAAATCAAGTCAGCACAGTAATGTTTATCTGATGGTGACTCTCATCCCTTTTATTTAAAATAAGAGGCTGGTGGTGTGCAGTCAGTGATGAATTATTTCTTTGTTTCTGAACTAACAACCCGTGTCACAAGTGTTGAGAATTCCAGTTCCATTAACAGCCGGGTCAAGGTGCCGAGTGCTTTAATCCTGTATGTTTTATTTATTAGCTCTATCACAGTCTGCAATAGTACACTCATGTTTCTAGCTATCTATATACCTGGTGTCTTTTCCATATTTTCCACCCACCGCATGCCGTGGTAGTCAAGATAATGCCACATTTAAAAAATACGCTTCTGAGATTCTGAGATCTCTCAGTCCTGAAAATGAGCAGAGTCGCTAGTAGGGATTGACCAGGCTTTATGCTTTTGATGTGAAAATTGCAGCAAGCCAAACATTCCTAAACATCCCCAGAGGACATTTCCAAGGGAGGAAGGACAGCGACTGGCCAGTCTCACTACAAAACCACTGGAAGCAGTCAGTCAAGAGCTTGAAAGGAAATTAATGCCCGAAAGTGAACATACAGGAGGTGATGCCCACTACAGCACACCATGGCAGCGATGACCACGTACTGCCGTGAAGCACATTGAGGCTCCTGAGCTGGGACTTCCATCAGGAGGCTGGCAGGGGGTTGTGCTGGATCCCAAAGCACAGGAGGAAGCAAACTAATAAAGCCTGCCGGGGCCTGCAGCTCTCTGCAGCACTTCAGCGCGGTCCCATCTGCTCAGGAGATGCGATCTCCCATGGGATCGCTCCAGAGCTCCCATTCTTATTCTCCCTCCAAGCTCTTGTGTCAGTGTCTGAGCACTTTGCTATTCAGAGACATCAGTGTGTAGATCATGGGGTTGTGAAGGCTGTTCACTTCTGTATTAAAGCAAGAGTAATTCTGAAGGAAAACAACTTGGGGAAGTTTTTATTCCAATAAAAAATAAAATAACAATGCCTGAGGCTGTGATTTTTAAGGAACTGCTAGCAGTAGCATAAAAAATGACACAGAGAACTGAACTCTCCAGACGGCAGGCTCAGGGCCTGGGTAGTCCTTTCTGTATATCCTGTAGAATGCAGCTATGGATATAGCTTTGATGTCCTTGCTTGAATGGCTCATCCCCTGCATTTCAAGCACAGGCTGGAAGGACCCCAGTCTACAAGGGGGTGTTGCAAACATGTAGACATCCCCACACCAGGAGACTGACACAGTAGTAGTGTGTGTCAGCAGACAAGGCCGCGCTTTATTCACGCATGTTGCCCTCAGAGTCAGCTGGCTTGTGGCATCTCTCAAGTCAACTTCGTGCCGCATGCTGCATTTCTTACTCTCATCAGAGGCTGCAGAGGTATAAAACACAGCCCTGCTGCCTTTCTCAAGACTTTCCCAGGCTTTCTTCAGAAAGATAAGTGGGGCCCTTGGGGTATTAGCAGAGGTAGGTAGAGTGTATCTCTCCCTTGGCATATACAGCCAGAAAACAGCCAGCATCTTTCCTGGAGGTGAGTTAGAAAAGGATTGTGACAGAGGAAGATGCAGAGGCATGACCCAGAAGAGATGACTAATAAAAAATGACTTAAGAGCTCTCCTCCAAGGATCAAAGGTTAAGTCTAGGTCAATTGTAATAACTACATTGCTTCACCAGTCAGGACATGTGCAGTCTCCTAGAGGAACATCTAAAGCATGTTCTCAAATGGAACTGAAGTGCTGCCATTTGCAAAAGATTTGGCTCCCCATAAGTTTGGTAGGTATAGTTTTACATCAACCTGAAGCTTCTCAGCAACAGGGTCACAGAATGATTTATTTTCTCAGAACCCCCCCAGTGAATTTTCTCTGGGTAAAGGCAAGATGATTGCGTTCCCTGCAAGCACTCTCCCCTCCAGCAGCACACTGCAAAATGAGGCAAGAGAAATGGATAAATGCTTCCACTTCTGTGGCTTAGACTATTATTGCTACTCAATAGGAGCTGAGCAGTGTTTATTTACTTATCCTAAAAATGGATAAAATGTGCAGGCATAGCAAAATGGAGGGAGAATGGATGAATAAAGAAAGTAGGAGTCTATTTGTCTGCACTATATAGACTAATGCTCTGGAGAGACACCCAAGCCAATGCAACACAGGCTACCCGAAGAATCAAGAGTAGGGCAGCATCCTGCACAGCAAGGTTTTAGACACTAGGATCTAATTCAACTCCCAGGCATCCTTTGTTCTCTGATGCAAAACTTGGCAATGCTGCTGCATGTTTCAGTTTCACACACTGCTCTGGGAAGTGCTGATTCAATGGGATGTTTTTCCTGCCAGTGCCTGAGCTTGCTGCCTCTGTAAATGGGAGTTTAGTCACAGCATTTTGTCTGATACATACCTGCCCACCCCGTTGCCATTATCAGTTTAAGTATTTCCGTCTCACGCAGGGGCACACAGTAAAAATATATTACAAAGGCTAAAAAAAGATTTAGTCATCATCAGCAGTCCAGTTAAGCCTACATAGTTGACTGCTCAAAAGAAATAAGATTCTTAATTGGATAGTTTTCTATTTGAAAAAGCAGTATGGCTTAATGTGGAGCTTCTCCTAATGAAACAACTGTCCAGAAGCATCACTGGGCAGCACAGGGGGTGGCTAACTAGTCATTGCAAAACCCTTCTGTCTGTCAACTACTTACCGTTATCTTTTTAAGGATGCACTTTTTTCCTGTGCAACATCGATTAGCACTATTAGACACCACTAATTTGCACATTAATAGGAGAATATGTTTCCTTTTGGTTTGGCCAGATGATAACCATGTGCATTTGCAAGGTGAGCTATCTATCTGCAAGGCTACTTCCAGCATTTAACAAAGAAGATGGGTTAATAGCTAGATGGAGCTATAGTATGGACTATTCTTCTGTGTTCTGCTTTGCACACTTGTTTCTTACGCCCACTTGCCTTTGAATAACCTTTTATTAAGAAATTATTCCATCCATTTTTGTGTAGTGTTTGCTAAACACTAAGTGTGGGGTGAAGGAGAACCACAAGTTATTCTCATTGTAGGTACTACATGTGGTATGAGGGAAAAAGTCCTGTTCTGTTATTTCCTATGACACTAACCTGGACTGGGGACCTCACTGGAAGAAACTCTATTTCATTATGAAGCTGTGATAATTAAAATGTCTCTTTATCCTCATTCTCCTCACAGAACTATTAGTCAAGACTTTTCAGACCTTTATGTGGAGAATTTTTACTTCCATTTAGTCCAGCAGAATAGTATTTGGCCAGTCCTGAGTGTGTCTGACAATCCCCCTATAAATACCTGTAAGAGAGAGTCAAGAGTTGTTGGCAATTTCTTCACTGTGTGTGGCATCCATGGGATTATTCCAGATTTTAAAGTAAATTAAAACTTAGCCTTAGACACTACAATGAACGATGTAGAAAACTCGGACCATTTCCTTTTTTTCCTGCTTAGTTTTGGAACAAACAGGTATTTAGATGTTATTTTGCTCTTTGAATTTGTTAAAAAATAATATTTTACTGTGCAAGTGAATGCCAGACCAGATACTGTTCATCAGTTATATATGTCACATATAACGGACACTGAGAATCAGAAATCAGTGTGTATATTGTTTTTCTTGGCTATTGGAACTATATATAATTTTCTTTTTTTTATTTTAAAGTATTATAAAATTTTATAAATTGGCTGAGCCCTCCAGCAACTTGATGTGGGAAATTATCTACTTGAGGAAAAGGAAGCATGTGTGTGTAAGAAATAAACAGGATTTAAAAAACTGGAGACACATAAGCCCTGTTCTTTATTCTTTTACAAAAAGAAATAGAGAATCTAGAGATAAACTCTGTGTCTGGTTAAGCTGTATCAGTCTCAGAAGTCCTTCTTCTCTGGCAGAGGGATGGCAGGAGGAAAGCTGAAGAACTTGAAGCACATTATTTATTGGTGACCAGATTTTGTGTATGAATATTTTTTATAACAGCCTTTTACCATAATTACCTCTATATATATAAGCGCAGTACTGTTTATGATGCTTTTTATCTTGTATAACTGTCATCCCATTTGTGGGTGAAAACACTGAAATTTCATTTTGGGGAATTGCGTTTTCCCAGCCAGTATCAGGTTTGGTATGTTAGTGGGTCCCAAACTCCTGTGCTATTAAGCTCATGAGACGTGTTGCCTGAAATGTGCCCACCACATGCTTGGTATTTTCTACATGTGATCGAGTTTAGGCTTGCAATTTGCACATGGCTAATGCTCAATAAAGGCTTATCCACCCCTGCCTCAGCGGACCTAGCTGCCTTTCTACTTGATCAATGATGTGTTGTCTTGCTCACATCTTATGTCTGATCTCTCTCAGCATGATGAGATTTTTCCACTGTTTTCACAGAATCACAGAATGTAACCTGCTCAGTAGTGTCCTAGAACTCAAACACCAGGTGACTGAATAATCTGGCGGTCATGGCCACCACCTCAGACCCTACTTGCAGAAACACTGCCGGTGGTCTCATCTGAGTGAAGCAAGGGAATCTGATTATGAGTGTCTGCTGTCTGGAGGATCCTGATGAGGGTTTCAAGATCCTGAGATCTTCCTGGAAGCTACCCTGCATTCTGGTAAGCTTTCTGCTGAGAATAATATCTGAAGAGCCTAGTTAGTTTATTTAGTTCCACTACCCTGAAATGAGGTTTTAGGGAACTAGCATGAACCGTGGCAGCATTGGGCTGAAAGGAAGTTACCTGGTATGTACAGATACCCAAGGCAGAATCTTCTATACTCAGGCCACTCCTGATAGATCTGTGTCTGACCTGTTTTTGAAAACCTCCAGTATAGAGGTGTCACAGCACTCTCAGGCAATTCCTGTGCTTTGCTGTTCTTATCATTAGAAAGTATTTCCTAATGTCTGACATAAATCTTCCTTGTCACAAGCTGAACTCGTTATTATTGTCCTGCCCACTGTAACCAGAAGCTACTTCAGTAGTTACCTGCTCACTTCCATTCTCACTGAATGCAATTTTGTCCTTTAATTCTTACGTAAAGGTGGTCAGAGACTATGTTTACAGGAGTGGAACAGATGTATTTACAAATATTTCTCAGAGCTTTACTGTTTCTTGGCATTAGAGACCAAGGTCATAATCTCTAGTGCTGCTGTGTTCAAAGTGTAGCTGTCTTCATATGTACAAGGATCAGAAGAGACTTTTAAGGATAATACAGGAATAGACAATATAGGTGGAATAACAAACATCTATTTAGGTAATGTCGAAAAGGTAGAAGGTCATTCTATTTTGACTGGTTGTGTACATTTGGTATTTGATCAAAAGTCTATTGAAAATAATGAAGGCACTTGTACTTTGTCACTAGACTGGGCCAACAGATCCTTCAGGACTTATCCCCACCTTTAAGCCTTCATCAAACCAAAACTGCCTCTTGGAGCAGCAAACTCCAAGTATGTTGATACCTTAACATGAGTTCAAACTCTTCTTCATGCAGCCTGGACTTGAACAACCTTAAAAACATTATAGACACGTCCACTGTCAGGTTCCTCAGTTTGACACTTCCTAATGCAGCACAGACACCGTGGAAGGAATCCATCTCTCCTAGCATTAGGTGACAACAGTGTAGTTCCTATGTCTGAGCTACATATCATAGAATCACAGAATGCTTTGGGTTGGAAGGGATTTTCAAAGATCATCTAGCCCAACTCTCCTGCCACGGACAGGGACGTCTTTCACTACATTAAGTTGTTCAGAGCTCCATCCAACCTGACTGAACACTTCCAGGGATGAGGCACCCACAGCTTCTCTGGGAAACCTGTTCCACTATCTCATCACCAGAATTGTAAAAAAAATTCTTCTTTATATCCAATATAAATCTACGCTCTTTTACTTTAAAACCATTACCTCTTGTCCTGTCACTACAGGCCCCAGTAAAAGATCTCTTTCCATCTTTCCTATAAGGCCTCTTTATATATTGAAAGGCTGGAAGAAGGACTTCACAAAGCCTTCCTTTCTCTGTGCTAGACAACACCAGCTCTTGGCATTTCTTCATAACAGAGATGTTCCATCCCTCTGACTGTTTTTGTGGTCCTCTTCTGGATGCCCTCTAACAGGTCCATGTCTTTCTTGTACTGGGGACCTGAGATGGATGCATTACTCCAAGTGGGCTCTCCAGAGTAAGTAGAGAGGCAGAATCACCTGCTTTGCCCTGCTGGTCATGCTTCTTTTGATGCAACCTAGGATACAGTTGGTTTTCTGGCCTGCAACACATGTAATGGAATTAACACGTGTAATTTTTCATTTGACAATATATCCAAGTCCTTCTCTGCAGGACTGCTGTCAATTCTTTCATGACCCTGCCTGTACTGATGCTGAGGATTGCCCCGACCCAGGTGCAGGACCTTGCCTTTGAGTTTGTTGAACCTTATGAAGTTTGCACAGGACCATTCCTCAAGCCTGTCAAGGTCCCTCTGGATGACATCTCGTCCCTCAAGCCTATCAAGTGTACTTGCTAGCCTTTCCTCAGGGGTTGTGTCCATACAGTTAGCCAAGTCCCTGTGACCAAACATAGTCATCTCCTTGAGATGCATCACATGGAGTCTGTGTTAATTGCATTGACTAATTCTCTGCTCTCTGTGAAAGAAGTCCAAGGTGACTTGTGCAGATGTAGATGCCTTCACCTGAGACACCTACAATTACTCACAAATATCCCACATGTAAAATGGAGCCGCAGGTATTCAGTGCCAAGCCAGAGCCAGTGATATTGACAAAAAGTGTATGAGTGATAAGGTTTGCTATGTTTTCACTTACTCTTGACTCATTTGATAGCACAGGCACAGATGGAGAATCTTTCCCTCCATTTCAGAGGGCTCTAGTTCACAAAATTAAGTTTGCAAGAAGTCTGTTTGTCTTTGAATGAAGAAAAAAAAAAGCCTTGTGGAATAATTTACAGTACAAGGGTGTCTCAGACTCCCAGTTAAATCTAAGAATGGATGTGCAGGTTTGAGGGCTTTGTTTTGCAGAAAGGCGAACTTCACTAGCATCTTGATTTAGAATTTCATTTAAGTGGTTTCTGCACTGTGATTTTTTCCACAATCAGTGTGGTAAGATTTAGCTACAAAACAAGAAGTGTCAAGATAGTTTACATGTACGTTGCAAACTATGATTGATATTTAATGTGGTAGGTCTTCCTTGTCATCTCACTTTATTTTACGATGATATGACAATGAAGTCCCTAAGTTTCTGCCCAGGCATTTTTGCAGCTGTGTTTAAATCAAACATTAACTTTCTTTCAGCAACACAATGACTATGTTTTTGCAACCATTCGGTAAGTCATGGATGTTTCCTGGAAGAGTAAGCTGCTTAGTATCTGGTGTTTGTGTAAATGAAAATGTTGCTGCTGTATCTTTGTTTTCCACCATGAAGGGGTTTCTCTACTCATCTGTAATCAGGCAGTTTGGGTTGTATATGATGAGATTGACTACTTTTCTTCATTGTGTTTCAAAGCTCATTTTTTTTCAGTACACTAAAACTGCTGCAGAAAATTCTGCTCTGTGAGGCAGTTTACCACCCACTTAGAGGGAAAAATCCCAAAGTCTAAAAACATGGATGAAAACTTTTCGTCAAAGAGTTAAACAGAGCTGAGCAGAAAATCTCTGTGCTTTCTGCTTTATTGCATGCAGAGGCTAGATACAATATTATTTTGTTAATGCTGCTATTTAGATAGATCTTGTTGGGTGTACTTGAAGCACTAAGTATTTTGACTCACAGATATTTTTCTAAGCAAGACTATTTCTGTGACATTGAGCTGAACTTGAAGCTGGAAGTGTCAAAGGAAGTATCTTGCTGTTTTCTATCTAGCTGGCTGCAGTTTGTTTATATGAAATCTGATTTGATCATCCAAGGACCCTAACCAGAGCAAATGAAAAGTTTTATCACCAGAAATCGCTTGAGATGACTTTCCAGAAGGTGTAAAAGGCTGCTATGATGGGCTGTCCTCTTTGTACATGTGGATGAGATATTTTTGCTGCAGCAGATCTGCAGTATTAGGGTGCATGTCTGTCTTTTCTTTGTTTGTCCAGCCCTATGTGTTTCTGCTAGGAGGTGAAAGCTCCTCATTGCGTCTGTGATCTCATTTTCTCCAAATCCAGCAGCTACCAACCACTTCAGACTATGAAACAAAGTAGGATATGATCCCCTGACCACTTCACAGCGTCCTGCTGTCCTTTTTGGCTCTGTCAAGAAGATGGCAGAGCTGTATCCAAGGCTCCAAACTCCTTCCTGTCTCAGCATTGAGAAATCCCAGAAGCTGCTGCAAGTTGTCCCTCGTCTCACAGTTCCCCTACATGACTCACATTTTGGCCTGACATCCAGAACTGATTTTATCAAATCTTCTTTATCTCAACTCCTTTGTCCCCCCACATCTTCCTAACCAGCTTACTACGGAGATGTCTGGGCACGGTTTCCAGCTGGAGATGGTTTATCTCACTGCATCTCCTCTGTGGGTGAGTGAGCATAAGGAAGGTTTCTTGTCATTAGCCTGGGACCCAGCTGTGCCCCTAAGCTAAGGTCCTGTGGGGCTGGGAAAGGAGGAAGAAAGGTAGGTTGGTATCTAAACATCTGAATTTTATTCATTCTCTCTTTTTTTTTTTTTCTCAGGAAGAACAATTTTAAAGATCCGAGGAGACTGAGTCCTCCTGGCCACTCCTCTTTGCTGTTGCTTCATGTCTGAGCTCTGGCAAATGGCGAGCAGATTAAAATGATAGTCCCCATCACGTGCCCACCTTGGAAGTAGGTTGATTACTTCAGTTCCATCCACAGCAGTGGAGAAGGGCCTCAGTCATGACTTAAGGTGAGAGGAGAACAGCTTCAAACCTGCCTTCATGATGCTAAGTTCAACGAAAACAACATTAAACCACAAGACAGAGTAAGGTTCAAGTTGCTTCTCAGCTGGAAACTCTGGAGAAACAGTAAACATACAGCCTGTCGCTGCCAGGGAGTTGTTTGTTTGTGTGTTTCCTTAATGAAGCTGTTCTTCAGAATGGAGCCCTGCGCTCCCCATCGCGCAATGGTAACCTTGACCACAACCCCTGTTGTGAAAAACACAGTGCTCAGCAAGGGGCAGGATGTGGCAGTCACCCTTACCTTCACCTGTGTACTTTTAAACATCGATAAATAGATGTTTTTCAGGGCAAAAAGTTGTGTGAACAAGCCCCGCTCACAATGCTTTTCCTCATGGTCAGGCAGCTGCTCCTGGCTTTGGCATCACAGAGAGAACTGGGAGCGCTCTCTGGCGATGGTGGGCAGGTGTTTCTGGCTCCCAGGTCTTGTGTGTTTCCCACAAAGCATGTTGTGTATTTAAGAGGCCGGGACTATCAAGTCCATGTCATGTTCCTGCCTCCTGTCAAATTTCCCAGTTCTGCATATGGTGAAAATTTCACCTCTCTAAAAGACAGCTGCTGGGATCCAGGACACACTTTCATGGCAGCAATTTGAATTTCCTGTTAGGTATGGAAGCCAGGGGCTTCTTCTGAGTTTAGCAAGGTCCCCAAAATAGTTTTCTCCACCTCTAGATTCAGGAAAGAGGAATAACTTTTTTTTAGACCCTACTCCAGATCTCTCTATGCCAGAAAATAAGGAAGTTAATTTTCTTCCTAAGGTTCCTGTGTGTCACACCTCACTACATCCTTCTACAGGAGCATTCCTGTGCGTGAGAAAGAGACAAGTGAATCTGAAGTGACTTTACTTGGTCTAACTCCGGTCAAAATTTCTGTCAGCAGTTACTCCCACACGTAGCCATTGCTCACAGGTAGATGTGAAACGAGAGTTAAGGTTTATCTTCTCCTGTCAAAAGGGCTTGAAATGTCAGAATCAAAAGACTATGGTTGAGAAAGGAACACACTGTGTGCTGGTGAGTTTGCTTAATTCACAAGTCAACAAAAGACATAATTTCTATGCCATGCACATAAACACCTTTTGTGAACCGTCCCAGTGATTAATACACTGAAGAACATGTCAGTGGCAGCTGAAACCGTTGCAATGTTACAGTCACTAGAAGGGCTGTCATCTCAGGTGATGATCTTAGGGAACATTTCTCAACTCTGCTTTCTGGAAGGGTGGGATTAGACCAGCCTCCTGCCCCATGCACTCCTAGCAGAGCACCTGGGTGCCTGCGTGCAAAGGGATGCTCGCTCTCTTTGTGAAGCAAGGCTGTAGTGCCAGCCCCTCAGCATGTTAAATATATTTTTGTCAGTCTAAGACTTCGAACAATGGCTGTGATGAATGCTGAATTTTAAAACAGGGCTGTGCTTTCATTCCAACTGTATTGTCTTAGGCAGTTTTAAAGACATGCTTTGTACTCTTGGTAGGAAAAGCCAGAACTCATAATTTGGTGGAGATACTGTGTGCTTTCCTTGAAATAAAGACTGGAAGCAGAAAGCCAGGTGGAATCTCATCTTTACCAATGCTTGGAAGCTGGGTATGTTGTACCAATAAAAGGGGCATTGTTACATACCTTAATGGGCTGGCACATATGTAGAAGTCTACAATGACACCAAATGTTCAAGTCTGACCGGTTACCTTCAGAGATGATATTTTTTCAAGATGTTATTTTCAGGCTGCACAAAGAGCAGGAATCTCACGTGTAGTGCAGGCAAAGCTGCCGCTTTAAAAATCAGCCTCATGATGCTGCTTGTCATGTGAAAGTTTCAGCTGAATGCTAATGAGGAAAATCTGTTTTCAGTTAAGCCAATGTAAACTCAGGGAAATTTAACCAGGATTGGTGAAGTCACTTCAGATTTGCACCATAGCACAAGTTCGATTGGAACATTTGCTTTCATGTAATTTTTGCGGCTTTATTCCATTCATTATATACGACCATAATTTATGGAGGTTCCACATGCACATGCAAGTTAAGGCAATTTGGTTTCTTTTATTAAGCTATGAGTCTGTTTTATAATCAAAGTAAATCAGGCTCATTTGCACACCAAAAAATCTTGGTGTGGATTTCTGTCTGTGGGAGTGGAGACGAAGTATCTTGCTTGCTGACTCTAGCCAAACTGCACGTTTAGCTTACCCAGTCAATTTTCACGGTGACTCAGTACAACTCATTTGCTCCAGTGAGATATGCAAATGCTAATTTTTGAGAGCTGTATTTGAATGTCATTCTTACCAACACACGTATGAATTAATATGAAGGACTCCAGTAATGTTACACTGGAGTTTCACCATGATAATTAAGACGCAAATATGGCTTGACACAGTGGAGAGGAAAAGCTCCTCAAGCCTGTCCATCATGAAGCTGATCACATCATGAATCTCCACATTATCTTTGTCCTGGCTTTTACTTAACACACTCTGACCTGCTGATTGTCCCAGAGAAAAGCACCAAGAGAAGATGTCTTCATCAGTACCACTTGGCCTCCTTCTCCCAAGGTCTGAGTACTGACATGCATGACAGGAAATCTGAAGTCCTATCTCATCTCTGACCCTTTAAATGCTGCATTGACAGAAGATATATAAGCCCTGCTCTTTCGAGTCTGCTGCGTGAGCTAAAACACAGTAGCTCCGAGTTAGTTACTGACTCATTGTGGTTCTGGCCAAATGACTGTGTTTCGTTATGTTAAGGACTGGATTATTCCTTAAATGATGGATTCTGTGCAGGAACAGTAGGAATTTCATTGCTGAGGACATGGGTCCATCTGACTTTCAGCTGAAGAGAGAAAGCCTGCATCCTTGTAACTCCTCTATGCACAGAGGAAACATGTGCCCTTCTTGCCATGTGCTGCATTCTGTTTACCTGACCCTACCCCTGCACCCAGACCTGCCCCATGTATCTCCCAGATGGGCAAGAATGGAGCAATCCTGTTTTTCCCCTAAGCAGTAGGGTGAAGGGTTTCTGGCTCTAAAGAACTTGGTTGGAGTTAGCTGATCCATGTCAGCAGAACCGTGAATGCATATATGAGTTTAGTGCAGAAAAACGTCTCTCAGAGTTGCCTAAAATCTCTTTTTTTCGTGACATATTATCCTAGATAAAGTTTTAAGAATTGGCAAGCTCTTTGTCAACCTAATGTTAGATTGCTGTCATGTCAGGGATGTTCATACAGAGGTGGTGTATTTCTTTCCAGGCTCTGAGGTCTATAGTACCTTTCCTTCTTTATCAGAAACTTTAACCTCTGCTGGTCTCTGGGTTTCACATAAGGAATAACTCTTCGGCACAGAGACCTCTCTGGGTCTGCCTGCCCATTTCTGTGTGGTAAAATGGGTTTTCTTTCCTTTCTTCTTTGTGATTACAGAAAATTTTCACCCCCTTTCCAGGATAACAAGGAGAGGTTAAAAGACAACCATATTCAAATGTTAGAGACAGTAGAGATTTTTTTTATTAGTGAGGCCTCTTCACTCCTTGGGAACTCTCCTGAGTGGGGTCAACATCTGACCGTTGCTGCAGATTACATCTCAAAAAGCAATTTACTAATGGAAAGGCATCTTTCCACAAAAATCATTCAAAGATAGCACTGTCTATCGAAACAATGAATATGTGAACAGATAAAAACGAAAGACCATAAATAAAGCATGCAACATCTTATTTCAGATTGCCACAGGTTAGCCTGAAAGAGTTGACAGCTCTTGGAAAGGCTTTGCAAAACACTTCAGCATTAGACAACTGTAGCTTCAACTCCTAGATGCCTTTGTTTATCTGGGCCAACATCCAGAACTCATACAAAATAATTATCTACCAACACACAGACTGTTCTCTTGCAACCCCTAGACATACGCATATAGCCATATCAGATCCTTATTATTCCTCTTAGAAGTCTCCTGTAGAGATGACTGTTGACTTTGAACAAGGTTAATGAATGCTTAATCCTCAAGCTAATGGCAGCTCCATTCTTGAACCAGGATTTTTCAGATAAGACACCCTATTTTATTACTGAGAAACATGTCAGGAGAAGATATTTACAAATTCTGAAAACTTGACATTTCCTCACTGACTCTTCCCTTTAGAGTAAATATATTTAAGTGGATGATGGAGCGATGTAACAGAGAGTGTGATGCATTATTTGCTGCTTCCATATACTCCTCCTACACTGGTTCTAATGTGTCTGTATAATAACAGCCGTCCCTACTGAGTAGCTCATACCCCCTTCCAAATCCTTGTGACTAGTATTCTGCAGGGGAAGAATTATGCACTGGGAAACTTGCATTTTTCACTTGTTTTTTTATAGCTTACTATTTAGAGACACTGGGACTTTTCAATGCCAGCTGGATAAGATGTTCTTTATTCTTAACACTTTATCCTGCATGTTGCTTTTGTGCTTTTTTGTGCAGCCATGCTGCGTTTCAGAGATGGCATGTGAAGTGTTTACAGCATAGATGTAGCTGCGTACACAGCATATAGGGGTCTGGAAACCATCTTGAAAGATATGGGAAGACAATGAGCACAATGAGCGCATTGCTGGAGTAGAATCTAGAAGATCTGGCTTTTATTCTTGGCTCCACCACAGACCTCCCATGTGATATTAGGCAAAGAAGTCACTTCACTTATCGGCCTCTGTCTATTCCATTTAGCCTGTAGATTGGCTTCAAGAACTCTGATATTTAGCACAGTACTTAAAACGATGTGTCACCTTTTCAGATGAGTCCTCTATACGTGACATGGCCAATAAAAATCTCTTAGAGGTCCATAATCATGCTGCTTGCTCATTCCTTGAATTTAATACGCCATTATCATCATAGTCATTATTACTGTTAAATTTTAGACTTAGATTTTCTCTAGAGATATTGTTCCATTTTATTTGTTTTTTACTCAGGATAAAGTTCCCCTTTAAAAATTACCAATTATTGTCAGTAAGACACCAGCTGCCCTGGGTGAAGAAGATATGCCATCTGAAACTATCATCACTAGTGAATTCCCCACCAAATAAATGCAATTGATACACTACTGATGCAAAAGACCTAATGTAAATATGAAATGAGAAAAAAGAAAACAACTGCAGCATACTGTGTAGTAAAGACAAGTGTCAATATAGCTTTGGAATATTATAATTTTCTGGTAAGGGAAAGAGCATGGATAAGTCCTGCCATGCATTTCATTTCACACACATTCAGATGGCATGCTGGGCAGAAGCAAGACATATATGAATCATGTGAGAAAAATTTTAGAAGCCCAGCTAATTGGCAAGACAATTAAAAGAGGGGAAAACAGGTCAGTACTAGCCTGAGCTACTATTTGTTCAAACTATCTGAAGGCAGGGTTAAGAAGAGAATAAACTACCTTCAGGGTAAGGGCAGGATGGATTTAGGTGTACTTAGAATGCGTGTCATTCTCTGTAAAAGAAATCACTACTAGGGCTATAGCTAATAATGAGCCAAATCCTTGGCCTGGATTTCAAGGCACATATGAATACACAGGGATGGGGAGAGCCTTTGAATTTCATTTCTCACTTTCTCTTCTATGAGCGCTGTGGAGGTTCCTACAGATGTTTCATTTAGCTGGATAAACATTAATACCATGGGGAAACTCTGTCTCAGGCACCAGACACTCAATATACAGCCTCAGCGTGCAAATGAGGTGAAGTTACAGACAGCTATTAGGATGGGATTTTAGGTCGTCTCATATGGGTCCTACTTGGAAACTAGGCAATCTAGCCCCTTTCCTGACATGATTTTTGTGGAGTCAAGTAACAAGGAAACATACTGAGATGGCTGTTCAGATCATACTCAAGTAGGACCTGCAGTACTCGACCCAGGAACAACACGACACGACACATCTCACCAAATGGGCAGAGGACAAAGCTCACACTGATAATGGTATTTTTGTTCTGTTACAAATTCCTCCTATCTTGAAAACTTCAAAAAGTTTACAGTATTTTTGTGGAAACTGGCATGACTAGTGATGGTGCAAGATTTGTGTCGAAACCGCATGACATTTGTGGTATTTTGTATTTGAGCAGAAATCTCATTAAATGTAATTTTAAGAGCAAGTCTGATTTTTTCACTACTCATTCAAAATTTAAATTAAGAAGCAAATGTCCAAAGATCCAGCTCGTAGGCTGCTAATTCAGGATTTGCTCAGATAGAACCCCACTCCCGTAAATGCTGTCACACTACAGTTACACCAACATAGATCAGAATGAGGTAAAGACACAGGAATGAAACCTGGAGCTATTCTTGAGATCTCAGCATGATCCATCTCAGTTAAATGTATGTCAAAGATGCATCAAATGGATCTTTAGTAATAATGCATTCCAAAGCCTCCTTTGTCTAAAAAGGAAACTCACTGATTTATCATGCTGAGATATAATCTTTCTGTATAGATGAGGAAAATGAGAATGCTTCTATCAACAGTAATATTTACCAACCTTTACCAACCGTAGGAAGGATACATATTTCCAAATTCAGTCATTTTCCTATCTAGATGTAGCTGACATCAAGCTTGCTGTGTCACATGAGTACTTAGGAAAAACATTTAGTGTACACTCCATACGAAAGACATAGAAGTCATTACTTTCATAGCATAAAAACATAAACAACAATTGTAGAAATTATCTTAAATTATGTGGAATAGTAGAAAGCAGTCTGACATACTCTCCATTTATCCCTGTGATTATCATCTTAACTGATAATAATCTTTAGTTCTCTTGCTCACCAGCTTCTGTGGATTTTGAATGCAAAAGTCAGCTGATTATGATGCTATGGCAGGAGGGAAGAAAGAGATAAACAAATCAGATATATTTTTGCACTGGATTGAAAAGTTATTCTTCACCACTGACAAAGTACAGCATATTATTCCCTTAAATTTCCATATGTGCTCAAGATTTACTTATTCCTAAATTATCAACTGATAAGGATAGAGCACTTCAATCAAATGAAAGAGCTCAATACACCAGACCAAGCCATTGCCCACCCATACAGAGGGTAAACTTTTTAACTTAAATCTTGTAGGGAGAAATCTTGATGGTACCTGGTAAAGATTGTTTATCCTGACAAAATGAACACTATGGCGAGATGGGGTGGGTGGCTATAAGTCTGCATTGGGGATCAGCTTGAGGATTGTGAAGAGCTATTTCTGTTAAAAGAAATAGTGTTATCAGTATAAGTTAATGTTATCCTTAAACACATTAAATCTAGAAATGAGAAAACGGTTTCTAAACTTCAGTGTAGTAAGATTCTGGAAGTGTCTTTAAACAGGAGCCATCAATTACACCCTTAGTGTTGTGAAAGTTGCTGCATCATTTTGTAGAAGTCCCCGCAGGTATGGTTGCACCTGGAGAACAAAAAGGTGCCCTTCCAGTCCTTCTCCTAGCAAAACTTTGGTTCAGCATGTCCATGGTACTACTTGGAAACAAACCTTTGAAGATGTAGCTGGGAATATAACACCCTATAAAAAGCTGACGGGTGTTGATATTGAATATTCGTGGGTTTTTTTCACTGAAGTAGATTTAAAGATCTTAGTAGGGAGGAACATAGACTTGAAATAAAATAGTTACATTGTGGACTAGTTGTGATTTTATTCTATAAAAGCCTACATAATGTTCTTCCTTCTAATCCTTTGGCTGATTTAATTTTGAGTTCTTGATTAGAAAGTGCTGAATGATATTGAATATGAAAAGAGGACAAAGTCTCATGAAGAGAAGATTTTAAAACAAAGCATATTTGCTTGACTGGAACTGAGCAATGTTCGAAATTTTACATTTGCACTTGGTTACGGGACAGTGTTTTGGGGTCAGTGATGTTCAAAATTTTGATTTGATGTGCCGAACTCATATAACACTAGAATGAGTGAAGCTCCTCTTGTTGCCAGGCTGGTCTAAGTCTGAGATGAGGGGTCGATTTAATTTGTATTCTATCTTAAATGTAAAGTGACATAATTTGAAGGGAGTGGAGAGTTGACTACTGTTTTATTTTTTATTAGAAAAATCCCAGTTTCTGGAACTGATGGAGCTACAGACAAAGGTAATGCTGATAAATGTTTCATTATGAAAATATTTAGGAAAAAAGTGATAGCTGTGTTATTTTATTTCAAAATTTCCAACTCTCATTGTCAGAAAGATGAATTTCCAGCAGAAAACATTGGGAAGGTCATGGCTTAGAATAATAATAAAAGAAAAAAATCCCATTTTCTTTTTAGAATACAAAAATCTATTTCTTGCCCAGCTAAGTAGAAATAACAAATATTTTGAATGTCAGTTCATTTCTGTTTGGGATGTAAATGAGATTCAAATTCAAGTCAATAGAGATACAGACTTTTTTTTTTTTTTTTTCTAGAAAATAGAAATTACCCAATGGTTCTGCCAGGTAAGTAATGTTCTGTGATGTTATTAGATGACACATTTAAGTTCAGTGAAATGTCCTGGGATGATATCAGAAGGGGTTGCATGTGAAAACACAATCTGCAGCTCAGAGAGTGCGAACAGCTGATGATGATAAAGACTGACATTTCAACAATATTTATGTCCTCTGTGTGCGTGAGAGAGGAAAAGAGAGAGAGTGGTAATAAGGGGGCAGGTTATTCCCTATACAAGAAAAACCTGTTTAAAGGATAGGAAATTCCAACATATTTCCATTCACAACGGTTTCTTAAAAATTATCTCACTGTGGGCAACAGGTTTTGCTGCCCTACTGAAATTCCTATGGGTTCAACCTACTAAAGTAAGAGATGTATACTCAGCTCCACATTTCCCTCCAATACCCTTTCCTGCTCTACTATCTTCCCCATTGGCAACACAGCTCTTACAAAGCTTGTGTTCCTATAGGTTGCTCCTTTGAATATACAGCATTTTCAGATCCTTTCCTACATCTAAAAGCAGGTCCAGGCTTGCCAGCTGTGTCCTGAGGACTTATTTTCCTAGATATGAGGAAGTGGACATTTTTCAGCTGAGGAATCAGAAGAAATCTGGGTCTTCTTCAGCTAGACAGGGAAGAGGAATTCAACCAACAGAATGCAATTTATCTGGCTTGTCTGTATTTTAACTTAAGCATATTGAAAAAAGTGAAATCCAAGGAACAGAGAAGTAAACAAGTTCAGTAGATAAGCTTTTAAACCTGGTCTCCTAAAGAAGCAAAACTCATAGGAACTTGCTTTTCGTTTTAGAGGCCTCACTGTTTCCCCCAGATTTGTCAGCATGTTAACAATCTTGAGATATTTTCCTACAGGATTAATAGAAATGGGAGGATTTGAGGCCATAATAGAAGAGAGACGGTTGACATGACAGCTAAGGAAAATGCTGCAACATAACTCCTCTGCCAAAAGTTTCGGTCTGAGCTCACACTGCCAAGAACCCCTGAGGAGCCATCTGATCATGACACAAATTCATAGTGAGCCCAACCTTATTTGTTTCAGTGTTCAGAGACTTAATTGCATGCTTACAAAAAACTTGTATGCAATTCCCAGATTAGTAGGTTTTCCAAAGCCCTAGGTCTCAGCCCTTTTCCAACAAGGCCAAAGGAAATTTTTACCACTAAGTTCAACAGAAGCCTTGTGAGATGGAGGTTATAGTAACACACAGTTGTGTTACAAACACCAGGAGCATATGAAATACTTAAATCAGACACATCCTGAATAACCTGATGTGATTGGCACTTGTGCTGCAGAAGGTTTTTCAGCCCAAGAATGATGTGGTAGATGCATATGTTATTTATGCGGGCAAAGAATGGTTTATAGTTTCTAAAACCTTGTTTATCTTCACATTCCACTTCTTAACTGGCTTTCTCTTTGCTCAGTTGTTAACCGACAGGACTAGCCATTAGTAAATGGTAAATTAAAGACACCACCAACAAAAGGTCAGGAGTATATTCTCCCAGAGCTATTTCATATCCAATCCAGAGACTTCCTCTTGCTCCATTTACTCAGAGGAATTAAGAACAGGTGGAGGTAGGGTTATGTGCAACTGATAACATCAAGAACACACCTGAAAATAAAGTCGTGAATGAGTAGTTTTGGCCTGACTGCCCTCAGTCTGCCGGGTATTGACCTGTTTTATCTGAAGTAAACCTGAAAAGAACCATTCCAAGCTAAGGAAGAACAACATTATGGAAATGCCAAGTTACTTATTGCTATTATTATTATTGTACGGCAAATCTGAATGAGGAGAGCGAAAACATAGAGTAGTTTCAGATTGTCCTCTGTTGCCTTTTGTTAGTCAGCTACAGTGTTTTTCTTCCTTCTGGTTAATGCACTGTGTTATTGTATACTGTAAACAGATTGCAAATCACACTTTGTTGTGTTGTGTGTGAGACTGGAAGGCTCCCAATAAGTCTGAGAAATGACCCTGCTAATTCTAAGTAACTGCTTAAAGAAAACAATCAGACCTGTGTCTTCTTTTTAAGATGGTTTTCATTCTGCTGAACCTGTAAGTTTTGATGTAAATGAATGAACATAAAGGTCCAGCATGGAAATTTCATCACCATCTTCCTCTGTTTTTTTAGAAGATTGAAATATATTGAAGAAAACACCATTTTAAATATTCTTTAAGAATCCATTAAGGCCATTCTGAGACATTTCACCCTTACCAAAGCTAAACTCTGATTACTTTCACAGAGGAGGTATCATCTCACGTTCGCAGAGCTATATACAGACACTGGTGTCAAAGGATAAATTAAAGTATTGTGAATAAACCCCCAATGTAAGCTAGCCTGTTCACGAAGAGGTTTTCGTTTTAGAGCAAATCCAAAACTTTCATGTTAATGGGTAGTGTACAGCTGTCAGTTTTTCTTTTCATACTCACTTTTGTTGTGACAGGCAGTTAACTGTTATAAATAACTGTAACATGAGAATATCCATTGAATTAGTGTGTAAAATATGAAGAGGTACAATTTTCTGGTGTTAGAAACCTACATTGTTGTCATTCCTCTGTTCAGAAGCACATACAAAGAAAGGGCAAATTAGGTTTGACATTGCATTCAAACTACAAATCCTTTTTGACTTTGCCTTAGTAATTTATTATTTTCCAATATGTGCATTAGCCCGTGCTTTAAATGAGTCTTAGATTATCTTCATGTGCTGAAATGATCCCTTTACTTTCTAGCAAATATTTTGACTGTTTTGTTTTGTTTCGTTCTGTTTTGTTTTGTTTTTAAAATGAAAACATGTACACAACACAGAGGATTACATTTTATCTGTTGGTCATCTAATGTTACAGTCCAAGTTCAAGGCAGTTGGTGCCAGCCTGTAACAAACATTTCTCAAACTTAACTTATCAGTCTGATGAGAAAAACCTGTTTTATTTCACATACAAACAAGTGTAGACTATGAGAACAACAAATACAAAATGTTAATGAGTGTAGAAATGTCAAATATTGATCAGGAAAATTCTTTCTGTATTTTAAGTACAAAGAGTTCTCCAGCTTGTCTTTTTTTTTTCTTGTCTGATGGAGGGAGGGGAAGGAAAGCAAGTGTACATTATAAAGAAAAGAGTAAACACAACTTTTATGGGTTAAGTGATGTAAGTAAAGAAGGCAGCTAGTAAAACACCCTAACTTTCAGATGCCTAGGAAGATTATTGCCAGCATAAATATCCTTGGTGTATGAAATAATCCTAACTCTGTTTAAGTCCCTTTCTCTCCATGTTTTGAATGTATCCACATGTCAAACTGATATTTTGTCTGTTTGCACAATGCTGTTTTCATCATTGTAGTTTAGAAATAGCTTCACAAAAATATTCATTACAACCACTTTGCACAGGGCATGTTGCTTCTTTGTTTAGACTTTAATTTACCAAAGGTTTTCCCATTGAGACTACCTCAGATCTTCTCAAAGTTTTTCTTCATCGAGTGAGTACAGTGTCTGCTTCAGGCACCTGAAAGTGTATAGCATCTAGAAAGCAGTAAATTATTGTAATTTAATCAGCCTCAAGGATGGAGGTGAGGCTGGTTTTATCCCCTGGGTACGTGTCACCCTATATGGAAGATTTTGAGTGACACCATATTCTCCTATGAGAAAGAGACAGTGCGGAGAAGAAGGGGGTCCATGGACATAGTGGAGATTTCCTGGCTGAAAAAAGCCAATGAGGACTATTGCACATGGAGACATCAGCACTGCTTCAGCAAGTCTCTGAGCTGCAGATTACTGAATGCTGGAACATGTACAGGGGCGTACTTCTGGGTGATTTATGGTTTTTATATTATTTCTGAGGTATTTGCTACCGCCTGCTGACAGAGCCAGGAGAAGGAACTGGGCAGATCTTTGGGCTGCTTCACATTGGCTCTCCTGGCAGTTCTAAGAACGGGGAGAAGAGCTTCCCAGAAAGTCTCTAATTCTCTATGTGAAGACCTTGCTGTGTGATTCACACCCTCCCCACTTTCGCACTGGTGATATGTTTTGTGCCTCATCATGTCCTACACAGTGGCAGAAAATAACATAGAAATGAGAAGCTGCTGAAGCCAGACAACAGCTCAGTAACAGGAGAGCTTTTCTACCAAAGTAGTTCAGGGATATGAGGATACAGTGACTTTTTTTATTTCCACCCCAAAATACTGCAGAACTGAGAAATGCTGCCACTGGTTTTCCCAACGAGCTGCATCTCCCTGGTAGTCTGTTTGATATCTCCTCTGTCTTCCTACCACTGACCTGAGGCTATTTCTTCACCTCCAAATTTCTCGGTGCAAGACTAACTGTTCCTTTTCCTCTGCAGATGCTGCACTTTCAGGAAGCACACTTACCTGTTTTCCATTTTTTGGAAATAAAAGAGGAAATAGTCAATCCTTTCTCCTGCTTCATTATCCACAGAGCCTGGATGGTATCAGCCTGGAGACTGAAATGTCAGGTTGGCTCCACACTCCAGGATTTCCAGAGAATCTGAGCCCAGCCACCTGCACCCAAAAAAGACAAGGTGGCCTGGCTGAGACCATCATGTCAGTCTGTGCTTCTAACAGTGCTGGCATCTGAACAGAACAAAATTTAACCAGAAAGTGTGACCAAGTAAAATGCATTACAGCAAATAAATAGTTAAAGTATTTAGTCATGCTGATTGTGCAAGTTATTTATCTCTTGCTATAGCAGCCTTAAGCGTTTTCATGTTGGCATTTCTTGGAAAAACCGCTACCGTTTGCTGCAGTCATCTTGTTTGTTATGAATGCTATTTTTTTCCCCCAATATGGACAGAGTTTGATTGTAGCTCCGTTGGGGAGTATGAGAGCCCATGGGTTAAAAATTGTAATTAAATACTCAAGATTTCAATAATCAGATGTAATTTTATTAGGTGTCCCTCTCAAACCAATTTCTGCTCTGCGAGAGGGATTCTCAATTACTCTGTGCATATGTAATTATGTATGAGAATGAATATCTTTCACAGAGATTTAATCCTCCAGCTTTCCCCCAAAAATGAAAATATGAGAAACCCCCAACAGAGCATCTCTGCATAACATATTAGTCGCTAGTGGGAACCAAAGTTTGTTCAGAAATATTAAAAAGAACCATTTCAGTCTAGGATGAACCAAAGCTCTGTGCACGTCAGCAGTACTAGCCAGAGTCACTCTCCCATTCACTGCACGTGGAACAGGGAAACAACTGTTAATTCTGCATCTCTTTGCTCTAATTGCCAAGTGTGGGAATGGATCTGCTGGTGTGCTGATTTCTTAATGCAATTTAATTTTTACTTTTGCCTTTCCAATTCCCCTCTTACTTAGAGACCCTGTTAGCCAAAGAGGACACTGGGGATATTATATATTTGGAACACAAGTTATTATTAGAATATCCTACGACATTACTTTTAGAGTCTGGCGGTTAATTCCTAAGCATGTTTATTGTGATCCTTACAAAGTTTCAGAACTGAAAATCTTAGCAAAATGACTCCTTGGCACCCTTAGTGTTCTCCTGGTCGCACAATACCCTTCACTTTTTTCTACCTTTCATGCACACCAGCTGCCCAGTTTAAATAAAGGGGTGTTGACTGTGTAACCTAATTTAGCTGCTTGTCTTCCTCTGTTTCCTGTACGTGGAAAATCTGGGGTGTTACAGCCTTCAGTTTCAGAGCCTTGTCCTTTAATTTTGTGGCTGTAGAAACCCACACCATAGGCTCCCGAAAGCTTCTGTTTTAGTGACAATGATACTGATGNTTTTTTTTTTTTTCCTGTTTTCTGGGTCAAAACACTTGGTTGAAATTCTCACTTTTCTTCAAAGAAAAATAATATTTTTTTTTAATAAAACTTGATGTTTTTCCTAATTTTCCTGGTTCTGCTTGCTTGTTAAGACAGTTCTGTCTTCTGCTCCCATATAGATCTCCAGTGTGAACTGTCAAGATTTAAAGTCCAATGAGTTCTTATTTTGATAAGACATAAGTGTAATGATGAATTTGATGTCATCAAAACAAGGTCTGAACCTGGGCAAGGTCTGAACTTACACAAATTTCTTGTGATTTAAAAGCATTAAGGGACATCTTATGTGTAACACACCACTAACACAACTGTGTGTATATCTGGTTAATCCTCAGGACTTCCTGTTGATGTGGAAGAGGTAAATTAACAGGTAACATCAAAGTCCTGAATTTGATGTTCAAAGTTTTTTGAGCCATTTTCCATTCAATTTAAAAGGAGGTGGATATTAAGCTGGAATTCTTCCGGCGTAGAGAGAAATCGTGCTGTGAGCAGGTCTGGCAATAGATCCTTCAAAAATTTCTAATATTATTTAGGAAAACCAGCATTTTTAAATTTTTTATTAAGCACACTATGCTATCTGTACCTCTGTAGGTATACTGGTAACTTGCAGTTAAAACACCTTATCCTGAGAATCTTAATGCTATAGGCTTCAAAATGACTGAGTTAATTTAGAAACAATTATATAAATCTATAGAAACTTCTTTTCCCTTGGGAAAAATGCGATCTGTTTGGAGTAGCCAAACTGTCTATCTCCATAAAGTGAGGTCTAATTATGTGCGTGGGTGAAGTTATAATAACATATTTTTTAAAATATGTGATTCTTTTTGTTCATACAATTCCTATGGCAATAAAATGGTCAGATAATGAAGTGAGAAATACCATGACAGGAAATTTCCTACCTATAGTTAACATCTGACTTTGGACACAAACTGTCCAAGATTATATTCTGTAGGATGGCTTGGCACTTTTTTGGTAATACCACAAATGTAGATTAACTCTCACAAAATGAAGCCTCTTGAATGAAACATATATAACAATTTTATCCCTATTGTTAAGCAAAGCTTGATCTTTCAGAGTGGAATCTCTCTAGAACTCTCTGACCTTTGCATCTCCTATAACACTTAACAGCATTAATTAATAATCATGACAACAAACATTAATTGCTTTCCAGGTGAGTCGCCATTGTGATCCCATATTTTGGAGTATTTCTCATGAAAGATGTACCCAGAATCTTCATTTTTCCCGATTGGACTGCATTACATTATGTCTGTTTCATAAAGATCTTACTGATGAACAATCCACTGTGACTGAGAATTTCCCTGACATGAATAGGACTATTTGTGTGCTTAATCATGTGTGTGAGTATTTGCAGAATGAGCGACATAACTGTTCCAGCTTGTTTTGAATTTATAGTTGATGCTGACAAGACACCTATAGCCTGTAATCAGTACCTGTTACTGGAAATTTAAATGAAACAGACTATTACCTAGTTCACAAACAATATTATCTGTCTTAAACTTTATAAAATAAAATCTAGTTTTCATTTCTATGGCAAATTTAATGTTTTCTCCCTATATATTTTTTATCCAGACTCTCTGCCATGCAAAGAAGACACACTGAGTTACCATGTTTCAGGGCTGCACAAAAGGAGGCTACATCTATTTAATATGCCTCCCAATATGCCTGATTTGCTTTTCTAGGCAGATCTAACGTTTAACATCTCATTGTTAATTTATAGTAAAAGGATACTTTTACTTCTTTATCTTTTGATAGATTTAAGACTGTGTCCTTCATAATTTAGTACCCTATAACCTCACTGCTGAACCATTTGTGGATCCTACAGTTCAATCACAATATACTATCATGAATACTGTAATGAAGCCAACTGATGTACTGAAAAGAGTGAGTATTATGACAATGAGTCCATGTAACGAAAACACACTTCAGCTGTTGCCGCTCCTCTTGTTGAAGTTAGCGTATTCTCCTCCAAGGTTATTTGATTTTTAGCAGATAACGTGCAGTCCAGTTAATTGTCCATATAAAAGATACTAATTTCTTGGATAGAAAGTGTGAGCGTTCATCATAATGCATTCATACAGTAAATGAGACAGAAAATGAACTCGGCAAAAATGATCTTGTCTCTTTCACAGTGTCCCAAGTTGTTCCTCTAACATTTCTATGCTGACAATACCAATCTTGTCAGTCTGTGTTTTTTACCATTAGACCTTGACCCGAAATAAGGATGAAGACATTTCAGAGTTGTGCAGGATTTGTTCTTACACTTGTAAGAATGTCTGTTGCTCTGATCTGCATTTTCTCTTGGGCAAACAACACAGACATTCACGCGCTAGGTGTAGCTGAGCCTGAATTTCATAATTCAGCAACGACCTTAAGATATTTGCAATTACATTTAGTATTCTGGTCTTGTTACAAGATGACTTTCTAGTTGTACAGAACAGGACAATGGCTTGTTGAATATCTTTTAAAAATAATTCTATGTTCTTTCTATTCAGAGTGCTCTTTGGTGCAGTTGCTGTCTTCCCTTGCATGAACAGCGACTGGAATGTAAGATACTGAGTGCTCTCATGTAACAAAAAGCAAGTAGCAACCTGTAAAACGGATACTTGAAGCTGTCCTAAGTTCACCTTGGCCTCACCTAGAATTTCCTCCGTGGTTGATGGAACCCCATAACCAGCACGAACACCAGTCCGGCTCTGCTGCTCTTGGCTTTGCCTACACCATAATTACAAACCAAATTATGAGGCACTAGCTTCAGATGTTCTTCTTTTTCTTGTGTGTAACAGACCAGATCATGTTAACACCATGAGCAAAGGAACTATTCTACAATTGCAATTGTTTAAAGCTGTCGTATGGTTCCCTAATGAGTTATGAAATTATTTTGATCTGGTTTACACAGGCAAAACCCAACTTGCATCTGTTAGCATAACTACACCCTGGCCAAATTAAAATTATTTGTAAAAGTGGTAGACGGTAGGGTTTAGCAAAGCAGGTGATCTCTCCAGTAAGGCACCTGGGAAGTGCCATTCAAGAGCAAGTGGAAGGCTTTAAAAAGGTGAGTGGTTTTACTCCTGACAAAACATCTACAATGATTTGGGATGGTAAGATTTAAAATATCATAAGTTTTAGCTGAGGTATATATTTTTCATCCAAATGTTTTCAAAACAATTAATTACCCAATTAGTAGGAGATATGTTGAATTAAGACTATACGTTCATTGAAAATAAATGAAATTTTAATGCATCTTATTCTAGACATATGTGTTTTGGGATTATTCTGAGTTCTTAATGATCTTTGTGTGATTGAAGCAACATTTACATCAGCTAATAGAACAGGGAGCAAAACTGAACACTGGACCAGTCCTGTAGGACATGAGCATCTGATCTATTTTTGTCTCAAAGCAGAGCAAAACTTGGTAAAAATTCTAAAACATTACAAATTTGTAATTTTTTTCCTTTCTTTTTAGAATTTCTATTGGCAACATAAGCTTTTTTTTTTGTGATATTTTGGGTGAGATAAGATGTTCTAAAGTTCATAGAATGTAAAGGTTTCCTTTTTACTTACTGAACATTAAATAATTTTATTTCCCCTGGGTATTACATTAAACACTATCTTTTCCCATAGTAGTAAGATGCCTTGAAGAAGCTGGTATTTGGGAATCTTATTTTTTCATTCTTCTTTGAAATCTGGATAACCACTGATGGGTCACTGGAAATCCACAGTGTGTTGTGGGAAACACAGTGCTCCTGGGAGCTGAGACAATAGGATTGAAGGGGGACATAAATTACGCCTCACATTAAACCTGCATGCTAATAGGGAAATGAAAGGTAGAGATTTACAGCACTGATACCAAATAGACCATTTGACTTATTAAAAAAGAAACATTCTGATTTAGGGTAAATAATGTACTAAAAGTATCTTAATCCAGGGAAAGCTTACTTGAAATGTTTTGATTTTACAAGATGAGGGTTGAATTACTGAGGTTACAAGACGAAATTTTCCTGTATTATGGAAACTGGTAGATCATTCCCACCAATAACTCCCCTTTATTTGCAACACCAAAGAATCTGGACCCTGTGTCCACTGGCTTCAGGCTTTCAACCACATTTCCTCTTCCTCAGACATAAACTATGCCTTTGGAATAATTCGCACCCAGCTAAGCAAATGCTATGCACACTAGGGGCATGTTGTGTTTTGTGCAGAGAAGCATCCGGAGCAAGATGTAAACGTATGTTGCAACACAAGGTTGTCCCAAGGGAACAGACTCCATTGCTTGACAAACTCCTTTCTCATTCTTGTTAAGGCATCACTTTCCAGCCCTTAGCTTTCATCGCATTTGATGTACCATGGATTTGGGTTTCTTCATATTTTATATGGGGAGGAGACTTCTTATAAAGGAACAATAACATCAAGAACCATCAGGCATAATCACGCCAGGGTAATTCTTGCATAGAGGCAAGCTTAGTGATTCACTGTGTCTCCTGCCAAATGCTCTGAATCAATGTGAAGCAAGCAGGAATGGTAATCCTGGCCTAGCTTTTTCCTAGAACATTCTTCCTGCTGTCAGTGCTCCTCAGCAACATCTTTTGAAAACTCAGGTTAGCAGAGCCAGCACAAGCCACGGTTGCTCATGCATGCTCCAGGCTGTGGGGGTGTTTGAACAGGCACAGTCCCTGTGCTGCATACCTTTTGCACAACTCTTATAAGTACCTGTTTCGTGTTTGCACATCTACGCATTGTTTAACAGGCAGTTATGGGACCGAAGCAGACATGAAGAAACTTCTAGCATCACCACAGCTGACAGAAATGGAGTGAATGAAAGATATCTCTGTTGTGTTGTACCTGCCTGAGAGCCTTTTTGCACAAGAATTCTGACCAAAAGGCTGCTGCAGGAATAATCCCTTCAGCCAACTCTAATATCAACCTCAGAGGAGCACAAGACCACACTGGCATGCTTTTGAAATTACCAGGATGGTCTTCTTTTCTGCTGTTTTGATCACCCACTGTGGTCTCCATGACTCTTGTCCCCTCAGTTGTCATTTACTATCTCTTTCCCTGGTTAGGGTAGAGCTCCTGCCAACCCCTCAGTGGTAGCATCTTTCTCTCTCAAAGATCCACAGCTTTGCTGTCACTCTCAGCCCTGAGTCACAGCTCCCTCAGGAAGAAAGTGGGAATCTGCTGTATAGACAGGCACACAAGACAGGCAAATACCACCTGCAGAGGTGGATGATGTGGAACACTGTCATCATCACCTTCTGCACCTTCAGCACAAGGAACGATGGCAGTTTCAGCATTGCATCAGCACAACTCATAGCTATCCAACTTATCTTCAGTGAAAATGAGGTCTCTCCATCCTCATTCTAGAAAACAGGGAAAAAAAGGTACCTGTTTCTTGTTTCATGATTGCTGTGAACCTTTTAGTTTAAATGAAGATAAAGCAAAAGATTATAAGAATGCTGGGACACTCTTTTCATGTCACTCAGCTTTATGAAACCTTGCAGAAGCATATGAAGGGCTTAAAAGAGGGGTGAGGAGTCAGGACAGAGCAAAGCAGGGTGCATCAGTATACGTGATAGCATTTAACTGCATCTGCAAGGTCGCTGTGGTAGGGATGCAAAACCTGACATTTCCAGGGCCTGTGGTAGAGAAAGATGAAAGAAGACAGGAGGAAAACAGACCTTGACATTTGGGAATAGGAGACGCAAGGCTTCCCTTCAATCATGATACACAAGAGCTGGCTGATGGCATCACGGAATCTCTCCGTTATTTTTCAGTGGTCTTGGGAGCGTGGAGAGGTCCCAGTTGACTGGAAGCTGGAAAATGTCCCAGTTTTCAAGAAGCATAAGAAAGAAGATGCTGGTAACTGCAGGCCTGTCAGTCTCACTTACTGACTCATAAAATTATGGCGAAGGTTATTCTGAAAGTTATTGAAAAAGACTTAAGAGACAATGCAGCCATTGGTCATAACTAGTACAGGTTCATGAGAGGATACTTCTGCCTAACCAACGTAATTTCCTTTTATGACAAGGTCACCCACCTTGTTGACCAAGGGAAGCCAGTAGATGTGGTGGGTTTGGATTTTAGCAAAGTTTTTGATATTGTCTCTTACAGTATCATCCTTGGACAAAATGTCCAGCACACAGATAGACAAATTCGTAATACATTGGGTAAGCAATTGGCTGATAAGCCAGTCTCAAAGAGTTCTAAAAAGTGGAGTACATCAAGCTTGCAGCCAGTCAACTGTGGGGTACTCCAGAGCTCAATTTTAGGGCAAGTGCTCTTTAATGTTTTTATAAATGATCTAGACACAATAATTGAATGTATGTTTGATAAGTTTGCTGATGATACTAAACTAGGAAGAGCTGTAGACTCTCTCAAGGGTAGAGAGGCCTTACAGAGAGATCTGAATAGACTAGAGAGCTGAGCAATCACCAACCATATGAAATATAAGAAGAGCAAGTGCAGGATTCTCCACCTGGGATGGAGTAATCCTGGTTATATACACAAACCGGGAGACCAGAGGCTGGAGAGCAACCCTGTGGAAAGAGATCTGGAGGTCTGGGTTGAGGGCAAGTTAAATGGGAGCCAACAGTGTGCCCTGGCAGCCAAAAGGGCCAACCATGTCCTGGGTTGCATCAAGCACAGCATAACTAGCTGGTTGAGATGTGTGATTATCAAAGGAGGTGGGGGATATGGCCCCATCTAGAGTACTGTACGAAGTTTTGGGCACCTCAATATAAGGACATCAGGGTGTCTCCAGAGGAGGGTGACCAAGTTGGTGAAAGGCCTTGACGGCAAGACTTAGGAGAGGAAGAAGCTAAGATCACTTGGCTTGTTCAGCTTGGAGAAGAGAGGGTCCATGGGTGGCCTCATTGCAGTCTACACCTTCCTCGAGGCAGGCAGTGGAGGGGTAGATGTTGCTCTCCTCTCCCTGGTGACCAGTAATAGGACATGAGGAAACGGAATGAAGCTGTGTCAGTGGAAGTTCAGGTTGGACATTAAGAGAAGATTCTTCACTGAGGGTGCAGTCGGTCACTGGACCAGGCTCCTCAGGGAACTGGTAATGGCGCCAAGCCTGTCAAGAGACCAAGGAAAGTCTGGATGATGCGTTTAGTCATATGGTTTAGTTTTAGGTAGCCCTGCGAGGAGCAGGGAGTTGTACTTGATGAACCTTATGTGTTTCTTCCAACTCAAGATATTCTATGATTCTATTAATCATCTTTCTGATCTCCAGTATGTCCATGTCTCTTGTACTGGGGAGCCCAGCTCCGGACACAGCACCCATATGTACCACACCAGGGTATAGGAGAAGGTTTACCTCCCTCACCCTGCTGGCAGTGCCCTGCCTAATGCAGCCCAGGAGTACAAGGGTTAAGCAGTGCTTTAGAGCTCCATTTTGCTTCATAGTCAATTAAAAAAATGAAAATATTTAAATGAAAAGGTCACTGCATTTGGGGTGTTTTGTGCCTTCTGCCCACTTTTTCTATTGGCAAGTACCCATGAACTGTAGCAGAGAGGCAAGGTTTGCATCGGTCAGTCTCAAGACATTGTACAAATACATCCTTGCAAACTTGTCTTCATAAAGAGCTCTTTCGGAGTTGGTACAAGCACTTTGGTGTTGGGATTTGCCACATGCCAGCTACAGTGCACTTACATTCTGTGTAGTTGCTCTTAGTGCACAGAAAGTATGAGGTAACTTACTTGTCTTCCAAACTGTGGCTTGTGAATCCTCACCCTACCCTTCAACCCATTAACTTCTCCAGGAGACAAGCCCTGGAGTGAAAAACACACCACACTGCGCTCAGCTGAACAGTGTGAAAGCTCAGTTGGTAACAGGTACCCCACAGCAAGTGTAAACTGTGAGGTAAAACCTGCCTCCGACGAGACATCTTGCTAAAAAGCAGCATGTTTTGCCCAGAAGACCTGGCAGTCTGATACACAGGATGTCTGACACTTAATATTCAGATCATATCCCACAAAAAGATCAACACAGAGCCTTTCAGGGTTGATAATGAACAACCCCTCTAGTAATTAAGCTCTGTGCACCTTTTGAAAACAGTTTCAAGTCTTCTGGAATTCTTTAGTTCTCACATGCGTCACCGAAGCACAGGTTCAGTATTCCCACAGAAAGCAGCGAATCCTCTGATTTACGGACTTCCCCACCCTTGGAATCAAGACACTGTCATGTTCTGCTCCAGGCGCTGGAAAGCGCAGCACTGCTCTCTCTTTTCCTTTTCATTTTTTTATTTTTTGTCTTTTTTTTTTTTTCCCCTAAAGTGTTTCCTGTCAAATTAACGTGCCCAATTACAAGTGGATCTAATCCCTGGTGATTACCTACATACCCTAATTGACTGTCTTGATCCAAACCAAGGCAGAGCATTTCAACAAACAAAAAAGGACTCTGATTTGCTGAGACAGAGAAAAAACACTTACCTATGGAAAATACTGGCTAGCTTTCTCTCTCCCAATTACTACCCTTCCACCTCTGAGCAATTAAAACTGTCTTGAAAAGTTTATAGGTTCCAGATAATTCAGTCACGTACACAGTCCGCTGGTCCCTGGGGGACTGGTACTGGAGTACAATTCACAGTTTTCTGAAATGCATCGGGAATTGCAACTTTTCAAAAAATAACTGCTTAATTCCAAGGCAGTGTGTTTCCATTACTGTCTGACTTCAAGATATTGGGTGCTAGTTTTGTGACTGATAGACACATAGACCTTAACATTCCCAAAATGTTGCTTTCTCTCTAATATCATCCCATACAAATTCAGAGGTGTTTTGCAAGAAAGAAACCAGGGACCTGTTAATCACAAAAAGATTTTGTCTAACTGATATGTAAGTTATTTGCATCCATCTTACGTACTAGTGAGAGCAAATACGGCAAATCGGAGAGTGCAAGACAGGTAAACTAATAGGGAATTTATTTCTACATGCTGGGAGTTTTATCTGTTGGTATACAATCACAGCAACAAAGGAAGGACCATTCCTCTGGTGTTTTAGCAATGCCCTTCAAAGTACCAGAGACAAATAGGAAGAGCTGCGTCTCCTAAGGAGGAGTGGAAAAGAAAGAGTGTGTAAATTCTCCCCTGCTCAACTACAGCAGAGTGCTAACTGGGAACAACCCCGCCACCCAGCACCACCACACGCTGTCCTTCCTCCTTCCAAAAAACTCATAAACATCATGGTTCGATCCTGATCTGGAGTGAGATTATAGTTCTCTACTGACTTGAAGTAAAATGGTCTGATCTACATTGTAAAATCTTCTCTATCCTGCAAAAGGAGAGAATGTAAAAAGGCTTGTGAAAATATTTCTGAGCATCCCCAGCATCCTGGGCAAAGCTCTTCACCAGCCCCGTGCTTGGCAGCAGTCAATCCAAGGAGACATTCAGATGCTGTTAATACACTACAGCAGCCAAGAAGAATGACAGGGACCTTGACAGATAGGTTTTTGTTAGCATAAGAGACTTACATGGAAGCCTGGTTGCAGAAGATACCCACACTGACTACTGGTTACAGAGTGATTTATCAGCCTTGTTTAAATGGGAATGTAAGTTGGAAGGGAAAGGATTTACAGGTGCAAATTATTCTTAACGTTATTGTCTTATATGGAAAGCAAAGTGGGAAAAACGTGGCTAAGAAATTTTAGGGTAACATTAAAGTTATTGTTATAAATCACCAAAATACCTCCCAAGACATGCTTTTCCATGCTTAATTTAATGAGTGCGTGCAAAAGGAAGGGGAAATGGCATAGGAAGAATAGTAAGGAGCCAGCAAACACTCTGCACATCTTTCTGACACCATTCTACATTTCAGTAGCCCATGTCCTTGCTCAACATAATCTATGCACACACTTAATTTTACCATCACCAAACATAAGGGGCACTTTTTAGTCTGGCAGGTATGAAATAAATGTACAGATGCAGACATATGTGCATCAGGCACACACCCATTTGGTATGTCAATACTCCACTGGATGCAGTTCCTTAGAAGAAAATATCCTTGATTCTAAAATGGTCATTCACCTAAACCCCGTTAAAACCAGAATGAAAAACAGCCTAAGCCAGAATAAAATGGAATTGTGCGCTGTCCAACTTACTGTAATATTAATCTTAAACACGCTTTAGCTCTTTTTTACAATTACGTTTTTGAGAGTCTTATATATTCATTGTCTAGCAGAAAACCATTGTACTCAGAGATAATGTCTTGCAATCACCTCAAAAAACAGTATCACGCCCTGAATGTTTCAGTGAAAGTAATTTTTAATCCTGACTGATTACTGATAATGAGCAGTATTCATTATTCTTTCTGATATTTCTTTTATAAAGTGCATTTGTTAAGGTATAGAATTGGTCAGCATTACAAATAACTTGCCCTGACAGCTGGAGGGCAGCATTTCTCTCACAATGAACAACAGTTTATCTGCAGCGAAGGCAAACAGCAGGACAGTAATTAGTATGTTTCAACTACAGAGGGCCAATAATTCTTCAAAAGCAATAGTTGTACAAACCGTCACCTCTGATAAGATAAAATCTGAATCAACCCCTTAGAGAGCATGGGGGAAAAAGGGATACATCGAGCCCTTGATCTGAAAGGAACATTAGGGCCAGTGGTACACGTTTGGCATTCCACTGTGAGAGGAGGGAAGGGGACAGGATGGACCAGCACTTCAGACAAGATCTGGGGGTACCACCGACATCTCAGTGCTGCTCCCCCTCTACACTGCCCTGTCCTCTCTGGGGACTGGAAGTGTGGGGTATCCTCTCGCAAGAGCTTCTTTCCATGCAGCTGGCAATTTCCCGTGGCCCCCTGGCATGGCATAGGCTGCAGGGGAGAGCGTCTGGATCTTGAGGATGACCCAGTAGTTTGCAGCAGACGGTAAATCCTGCACGAAGCATCAGTGGTATTTCATGAAGAGATCAGTGTTCCCAGATGCTGCGGAGACTCATTTGTTTTAGCTCTTTTCTAGCCAAACCACTGCTGCATGCAAAGGGCACACATCAGAGGTCATCCCGGGCTCCACTTTAACACCCATCTAAGAGGGTGTCATCAGCAGGACACAGCAACTTTGTCTGTGAAGGGTCTTGGGTAGAGCCTGAACTGCTATATTGATTAGGTTGGGCTCTATTGACATTCCTGCAGCTGGTGATGGTAGAAGTGGGGTGGAAGAGAGGGAGGAGGAGAGAAGGATCGGGGCAGTTGTGGATGGCTGGTGGGAGGGTGAAGAGGCAGTGACAGGAGCCTGGATTGCACTGAGTTAAAGACAGAGATGAGCCTGAGCGCACCTTTCGACCTACCTGGGTTTAAGCTGCCTCCTTTGTGGGAGTGAGTTCACACCTCGGGCTGTTTCCACACATTATTAAAGTGTCGTCAGTTTAGGGATACAGCCCAGTTCATTTTCACGCACCCACGGGTTACAACTGAAATTATCAGCGATCTTTTGTAGGAGATATGAGTTACATGCAAAATAAACACACACGGCATTGTCTTCAGTATGTGTTAATTAAGTTCCGAATGGCAAATATTAGAGCCAATTTTAATTAACGTGTTGCACAATGGCAAGTTTAGATAACAACAGCGAGGGCTGAAAAGCTCTCAGTTTGCTCAAATTAAATGTCATCAGGTTTTAATCCCAATGAAGTGAGAAACATCTTAACTGCTACCTAAGGCTGCATATTTTTCCCAAGATTTATTTAGTATTAACTATAGTAATTCTGAATCTTTGTTATGCATATAACTGGCCAATTTCTGTCCAAAAATCACAGCCAAATTTTTAGCCTGCTTCCAGTCCAAGCAGTAGGGAGGGGGAAGCACTGATTGATCACATCACCCATTCGTCATACAAGAAAATCTGGATGTATGTTAAACTAGTGGTATCTTAGCAGAATAAACTAAAGCATAGTGGGATATCATCTACAGGGCAGCATTATATTTATTGCATTACCTTTTTATAAGAACCCTAAATGCCTTATGATATTTTTTCTGCCTTCCTTCTTTTGAAACATATGGACTGTTGATATTAGGTTCCAGTCACCTCGAGAAGCAATTTTAAAGAAGCGCCCGACATGATTTGTGTTCCTGTGGTCAATTGTTCTATTTTCTCACAGAAGGTCATTGCTAAGACAAATGCCTGACAGAAATCTGCTGTCTTTCATCATTAGGTTTTTCTGAGTTGATGGATTCCTACCCAGGGAGATGCTATACACAAGCTGCACTGAGAGAGGAAGAAAGATTCTACTGTGAATTTTTACCATTTGCTCCCTGAGTCAATAATTTCCAAACTGTGTCTCTGGTGCAGAGCCAGATCTTCCATGTATTGGGTTATCTGCTGCTTCCTTTTCAGAGGAGAGGTCTAATGCAGGATCAGATCTTGCCACCTTCAGGGCAAAAAGAATATTTCCTTATTTGTGAAGGTACTGCAGGGGTTGGTGGAAATCCACACAGACCCAGTACGGACAGGACAGCAATGTTGATTTACACCTTCTAAGGACTTTGCTGCTTCTGACATGGAAATGCTGGAAATGCTGAGCAGCCTTTTTNTTTTTTTTTTTTTTTTTTTAAAGGGATATGAGCTTTTAATTATTGTATTAACATTGTCAACTGTCAAACTCTTTGAAATAATTTAATATTCCCAGTCTCCTTACAACCTGTTTATTGATATTCATGAAGTGAATCCCTTCTTGAGATGTCTAGACTGAATGTCAATATGGTTTATAGATGAAGACATGGTTTATAGATGGAAGGTATTAATAATTGAATCATGAAATTGTTTAATTTTACTTCAATGAAAGGCCAGGAAGGACAGGAACCAATACGCCCTTTTACTAAATTGATGCACAAGTGAGTACAGCAAAATGGAACCATTTCAACCACCAATGATGAAAAAAAAAAAAAAAGTGATGGAATACATATTTTAATAAATAAAACTATTTTGTTGAAATAATCTTCCTGAGTGAAATTCCTTCTTCCCACGTACGACATAAGTAGAGATACCTCTCTATAGTGCCTATGTGCACTAGGCTTAACTTCTAGAAGATATATTTTAACGTTCAACCTCTACTTGAAAGTCATATCAGAATGTGCCAGGGAGACAAATTTCAAAGAACATCCACAAGAGTAATATTTAAGCTCTATGCAGTAACTGCATGATAAATATTGTTTCTCCTCTATTATTCATAACATCACAATAGCTGGTCATAACACTCCCTTCTGTCCTTATGAAATATGTTTATCCAATAACCTGATCAAGATGAGTAAAGGTCTGGGAATATCTTGAGGGAGAAGATTACTAGCTTTCCAAATATGAGAAAAAACTTCTTTCATGGACAAGCACATGATGAACCCAAACCTAGAAGAAGAAGAAATGTAACCCAGTCTCTGAATCACGACAGTCCTACTGGAAATGTTGGGGTCCCAAACGTGCTAGTAAGCTTCCAGGGAGACTACTCAGTCAGTACCTCACTTGTCCATTATATCTATAAAACTTTCTACTACTGAGGAGTCATTGTTTAAATATCCATAGTCTGATCCTATGCCCACTGAAGTCAGCATGACTTCATTTCTCATTAACTTCAATGGATATTTTATCTCAGTTCTGAAGAAAACACCTATCTGTATCTTTCTCAATTATGTTGGAATCCCTGATAAACCCAGTATTTATTGTTTATTAGCACCTTAGGTTTCTACAACTTTTTTTATTTTTACTACGAATAGAATCAGAATGTTTGATCGCTTTCATAAAGTGAACTGAGTGTTATGTCTGGGTGCATGTGTGATAGGAGAGAAACATTGCTGTAGATTTCCTGGTCCACACAGGATCTCAGTTATCGTTATGATCATGTATTAATTCCTAACAGATATTCTACATCGGTTCTGTTCCACTGTAAATTGGCTTAGAAGTTAACTTCAGTGTGACATCAGACCAACTTAAGCATGAACAAAGCTGAAATATAATTTTAACTGAAATTGAAAACTACAGGTAGAATTTAGCCATGAAACGGGTACTTAGTACATAGGTCTGACAATGGGTGACCTGCTGAGATTCAACATTCACTAATAGCATCTTATTAGGAGGCTCATTAAGACCAATATCATGTAACTTTTAGTCTCACACAGTACTAGAATGGTACTCACCTTTGGACAACTACGATTTTAAAAGACAGATGTCCCTGTTGTCATCATAGTGACAAATAGGCAGTACTTAAGCTTATGTAGAAATTTAATTCAGGTCTGTGCAAAAGTGGCTAAAAGGTTCATAATCGCTAGCTTCTGAAGAATTATAAAAACAGTATGAGAAAATGCAGTAAAATACAGATTTCATCGCAAAAACTGAAGCATTTTAAATATTGATTACTTCTGTAGCTTTCAGGTCTGCAGGAGCGTCACATACACAGTGACACCCTTGAGATATCTTAGTTTCTGCCTTAGTGGTACCTGTTTTCCAAACATCAGTCAAAGGTGTTTCTTGTTCCCTAACAGAATGTGTAGGTGCCCTGGCCTTGAGCAGTCCTAGGTTCAATGTTTTCCTTCAGTTCAGGCATCTTTGCAGGTCTCACACCTATCAGTCCTTTACCCTCTCCATCAGTAGAACCAAACCCCTTTTTTATATCCTTTCGCCCATAGCAGTTGGGCAACATGACAGACGGTACCTACTTAGGCAGACATCATACAGTGTCCTCAGACACATCCTTCCCAACAGCTCTGACCTCTGTGAATTGGGCCCTGATGTCTCTGACCCAGGGCAGATGGCACAAACATCCAGATCTTCATCTTAGCTGAGACTCCTTGGATGCCTTGTAAAGCAAGAAATGGTCTGTCCCACTGTATTAAGTGTTATTTCAACAATTTAACTGCTTTGTCTGAGGTGAAGTGACTGTTTGTTTGACTTTTGTGAGAGCAAGAAAGCTTTTCAATACTCTTTCTCAAATATGAATCCCTGCTACTACCAATATAAATCAATATCAAACAATGTGGAGCACTGTATCATTTATCTACTTGTTTATATATTAGAGGGGAAAAAAAAGTCGGTTTTTCTTTCTGCTGTGTTCAGATGCGTGGCTTAGGGGGGAACGTGTAAGATAAGAAAATGATATTCTTATATTCATGGGTAACAGAGAACTGTGGCACTGACAATTCTGTAATTTGATTGTTGAGTCTAATCTTCTCATGTCAGCAGACAAATATATGATATGCCCTAACATTCCTGCACTGCTGATCCGGAAATGTCACTGTTTATAGAATGTAATGAATCCTGAGACTTGCTCCACTGGAGGGCTTTTCCTCCACCCACTAGATCTACTGTCCTTTTTGTTCCAGTTCCAAAATATGAGCATATTTTACCACAATGTCAGAAGTCATGTCAATTAGACAGCATGAAAGGAACAGGAGGAACTCAACCTTGACAATTCATGATGGCCTGTGTTCATCAGAATTAGAAATAGGACTTTTATTCTAGAGTAGAAGAGTTAGGTCTTCTAAGCTCTACAGAAAATCATGCAATAGATAGCCCTGGCTCAGGTTTCAATTGTTTTAATGTAAATAATTACTTATGGCATGAAATACAGAAATGGGAAACATGTTATTTGTATATCATTATGGGTAACCCTATGTCAGCAGATAGAATCACCTCTCTGAGTAAAATTTGTACTTCTGAATGAATTTGTTCCACTCAGAAACTGGGAAGCACATTAAAGGATTATGTTATAGTCATTTTTGTTTCCAGCTAATTTCTATTCCCAGATCTCTCTATGTTCGTTACTCATTCCATCTCTTTTACTGGACAGTGTTCTTGTGCCTGCAGTGTGATATGAACCAGTGAATTGATCTGCTTTAAACAAACAAACAAAGAAAACCTGCTGTTGCTTTTAGGTTAGATCACCTGAACAATGTATAAACTGTAGGATCACAAATGAGCACTGTAGGATCACAAACTGTAAGATGCTCACACATCAGCTGCCATTTCAACAAAAAACCCAGTCTCATGAAGCCCACAGACTAAAAGGACCAATACTATTGAACCATACAGTAGTTTGACTTGGAAGAGATCTTTAAAGGTCACCTAGTCCAACCTCCCTGAAACGACCGGGGACATCTTCTGATCTATTAACAAAACATCCATTCCCTACTTTATATAATACATAATAGTTTCTTTATCCACGAAACATTTAAGGCAAGCACAGCAAAGTGGAACATCATGAGAGCCTGAAGTAAATGAAGGTTATTTTGCCTATGGGTCTCCTTAAATTGTGACCATCTGTTGTCCTGATGAAACAGGTGCTGAGCATTTGCAACTCCACTGAAGCACAGGGAGCCTGGTGGAGCTCTGCACTGGCTGAAAATCCTCTCACTCTTTTCAGTTCACAATTAGCTATTGACCACTGTGTGCTGCCGTTAGATGAACCAGCCCAATACAACCTCATAAACAGAATCAGTTTCTTTACAGACCTGAAACCATTCACATTTTTCCATCTGATTATTATTTAATCCTTTATGTTTGGGCTTTATCTACCCAAGAAGTAGATGCAGCAAAATACTATTTCTGTGAGCTATGGGCACGCTAATTAACAGCAAGAAATGTTGTAAAGAATTACTATAATGTCAGTCTAACTTTACAGACCAAATATATTCAGGCCATTAATTTTAATATCTTCCAAATTTTATTCACTCTGGCATACAAAATAGAAAAGAAATAGCACTTAGCTGAAAAAAAGGGAATAGTTCCTCAACTAGAGTTAGGCAACATTACTCTTTTTAATTTCAGTTGTTCTTTGCTAATTCATATAAGTTGAAGATCTGTCACACAACGCAGATTTGACCCAGATATCTAGAAAAACAAGATTAAATCTATTAGGATACTTTAAGCCAATAGATGCAAGTGGCAAGCAAAAGTGACCTTTTTCTGATATAGCTCTATTTCCATGGGATGCCAGTTCCCAGGGCTCATATCTGCTAGCTAAAAAATGTTGCCACAAGCAAATGGTAGTTTTAGCAGTATTGTTGCATAGCGCAGACAATCTGCTGAAATGGTTGAGAGGTTTAGGAAGCTTGTTCCAAACCACTAGAAAATTCCTACAATAATTTTTGCAGAATTTATAGTTCCATTGTAGCCAGTTTTTCTTTATACTATCCACATTATTGATTCAGCTGTGCTAGTAATTGTAAGGGATGATGCTATAATAATGTCATTTGGCAAGATACAGGACTATTTAACTAATACATTATTTTCTAAAAGGATTCCTTTTAGAAACCATATGTTCTTACTATATCATTTGCTCCTTTCTCCCTAGCCTTTGAATACAAACAGAAATAGAAATGGCAGGAGGTAACAAAGCTTGTCATATAATCTCTTTCCCCTTAACCTTTATTCAAGATGACCCCTTCAACTCATGGAAAGTCTGCTTTGGAGCAGTGAGAAATGTTTGTTAGGAAACCCAAATGAAAGTAAAATTCAGCTGTTTGCAGCTTTTCCTACAGATGTGGTACCCAGCCCATGTTTTGTCAAAAGGTTTGAGTCTTTTGATTAAACCTGAGGCTAGCTGTGAATGAAGTGAAGCCAATTTATTGTTTTGTATCAAAAGAAAAAGATAAACCCCAGGATTTCACGTGCTTCCAGCTACAGAATGACCACAATCTGAACTGTGAAGTTCACGTTCTTGCTTCAAAGACAGAAAATGCCAGAGATGAATCCTGGAGAAAGAAGGACGGTGATGAGCAGAAGGGCTGCAGGCAGAGGGTCACAACTATTCCTTCATACTCTCTACTGAAGGATACTGTCCAGATTCCTGACTTGCAACCATGTAAGAAATGAAAAAACGAACCAAAGAGGCTGCCCAGAACCTAGAAGGCTGGAGCAGCCTGAAAATTTTCTCTATTTTTTTTTTCTTTCAAACCAGCAGAGCCAATTACAACAGATCTCTGTGATCTGGGCACTTCATCACTTTGTCCCAGACAAAGCCCAGGAGCTCGTTTAAGATATATAGTGAATAGTTGTCATATAGCTCTGTGTTTATTACTAAAGTGTGAGAGCTGCAGGGTGAAGTGAGCAAAGAAAAATTCTTAAACTCAAAGGCTTTCCAACATGTTGCCATTTCAGTCCCAGAACTGCCCTGTAGTAAACTGCATTGGCCTTTCACAGACAAATGTAAGGTGCACAGGGATATTTTAAAGGATCTCCCAGGAAGGCAGCCTGTGCAGATGGTGAGAACGGCAGCTGCAGATACAGGAAATGTAGTAAAAAGGCATCTTGATTTTAGAAGGAAGGAGCCACCACGTGTTGTTGCACAGCATCTGCATTTGACAGGTGATTATCTGCACACCCAACAAAGAAAGACAGGTGAGCAGCAGATGAGCAAAATAGTAACTAGAAACAGGGCAAAGTAAGAATCCAGATCAATAGAAATTAAAATATTTCAGGCAAAAAAAAAATAGTGTAAAAGCTTTTGAATATTGGAAAGAAGAATCCAGTCTGTATAGAGGAGTGCCTAAGGAGATTAAAATTATACTGGAAAAAAAAAAAAAAGAGCAAAACTTTCATTTCATTTCATTTCATTACCTCATGGGAGGAACAGAATAAGAAGTCAATGTAACTTTGTAGCTAGACATAATAGCAGAGAGTAGAACAGCTGTAAAAACTGAAGGGGAAGGACAGATCATCTCAAATGATCAAGTGAGAGCGGTTTCAGAAGTTACCAGCTCCTCAGCTGGATTTTACCAGCCCACCCAACAAACATGATCATTGACTGTGTGAGAAGGCCCTTTCACCCAACATGAAGTACAACAGGAGAGCTCAAAGCACCCTTCACAGCATTTCTCAACACTGCATTTCTGTATGTTTTACAAAGGACCTGAGAGGGTGTCGTGCAGTTCTGGAAACTTAAAAGATGTCCTCGTTAGAGATGAGATTGCTGGGCAGAGAGAGCTGAGAGAAACTGATCTCACTCTTGAAAAATGTCAGATAACAAGGAAAGCAGACATATCCAGAAAATAAATAAACCCATGTCAGGCACTTAGGGTGGCAAAGAACCCTACAGCAGTCATAAGGTCAGCCACAGAGGAAAGCTGGGCTGGGTGGAAGTGCAAGCAGTAGGGTTCAATGGCACAGGTGTGGAAAACAGAATAAATGGGGAAAGCAAAACACCCAACTTGTACTGGTAGTGCAAAGGGTTGGGAAACAGGACCACATCATATCTTAACATGACAGCTAAGAATTAAAGAAGCTGAAATACTCATGATGGTTTCTAGTGAAAGAAGAGTGCAGCATCAATGTGATGCAGCAACTTACATACACTGCTGAAAAGGATGCCAGTATTTCTTATCAACAGCCAAGCTGTTGGGTCAAAAACCAGTTCAATTTGCATCTGAACTGTGGAGTCAGTGCAGCACCAGTGACAAATGTCCCTTTTAGGGCAGACGCTCCATAAAACTATTTGCAGACGAATGACAATCAAATGTGGGTTGTTATGTTTGAGAGCTCATGATGCACACACTCAAAAGCAGCAGGGAAATGCAAGTCTGTCATCTGGCATCATGCGTTTACACTCTCTTGACCAGAGGAGACAAAAATATCACTATGAGTTTTGTTCTAGCAGTTCAACAATAATTAAAAGGCACTGGAGCTTGGAGGTACGCTGAAATGAGAGTGAACCCTATGCTACCTCACTAGATTACTGAGATGCCCATTTTCACTTAAAAAAAAAAGAATTAGAAAGGATACAAAGATATGAAGCAATGTTGGACCTCCTTAGACTAGTTCAAAGGAAGACAGTGGTCCAATAGTTGGCATAACAACAAATAAGGAAGGGAGTTGCACGGTTTAATAGCAAACTGTTAAGAAATTAGTTCCCACTACGGATGACCGAGGGCAGATTTATTAAGGGCAAAAATTCTAATTGTAATGCCGAAACTATTTGTGGCATACTGAGCAAAATGAGACACCTAGTTAAGAGGCCAACTTTCTCCATAGTCCTCTTGGCCTAAAACTTAAAAGCACCACCCTGGTTACAAAGATGTTAAAACATAAACGGAGCCTCACCCTAGAGAGAATGCCAAGCATCTGGCAGATGCTGGTGACCAGGCTAATCGTAATTGATATCCCAGTAACGTGAAATGGAAGTGAAGACTGTGTCACAGAGGCACCCCAAAAGTCAATTTTAGGCAAACAAGTTCCAAAACAGACTTTATTCTAGCCAGAAAAGTGTAGCCAGTAAACTGAATAGAAATGAGGTTTATACAATTACTCAGCATTCTGACAAAATAAAATACCAGTTGGATATCAGTTGAGGGGATTATTGGGGTAGAGCAACACAAGAGTGATGAGAATCCACAACACGCATGCATACACTCAGAAGAAACAAAACCAGAGGCCTCTCACTCCAGGGTACACACAAGGAATAATCGCTCACTTACACTTGCCTGGTTAGGTGAGGACTCACACTTGTCTGGGTTAGGCAAGGACCCATTCTAGGATATATCCAGTAAATAACCACTCACCCAAATGAGGAGGTGAGGTGCTCTCAGTCCCGGGAACTCTCCTTAGACGGTGTCCCAGGCTAAGGGGAGGGCTCCAGTTCACAGACCTGCTGCTCTGAGAAGACCACTCAAAGGGAGGCTTTGGTGGGGACCCCCTTTTATAGCCTGGTCAGATCTGGCTGCGGGCATTACAACACGGTCCAGAAGCTTCTCAGCCTCTCTGGACACCTTTGTTGAGGACCCTGTCAATCGATTGAGGGTCCCACTCCTCCTGCCCCCCCAGCTGGGTGGCGGTGAAGTCACCTTGCCCCGGGGTAAGGAAGGATGTGACTGTCAGCAACTTGGCGCCACCCTAGATGTGTACGTTGGGACAAGCACAGTAGGGCACAAAAGGTGCTAAGGAGCCAGCCACTGCCCTATTGAAGGCTCCAGATCTCAGGGGGATGTGTGACCGCCACAGACTGTCACAGGAGGTAACTCCTATATGAGGCAACACATAGATTATGGTTAAAGCAACCCAGCAGGAATCTCAGCAAAATGAAGAGCAGGTGTCATATAAAAGAAACGCACCACAGTAAAAACCAAGCTTGGGATGACCTAGCGCATGTATTCTGATGGCCAGGAATAAACCCTCTTAGTGAGGACACAAATGAAATAGAACAGGCTGTCCCAAAGTTTCCAGTGCTTAGCCATCAAAAGCCCACTGAAACCCCAGACTGCTTTGGGAAAACACTAAGCAGACTTTTTCACTTCTTGTGAAAATGGAAGATAATCATCCCTGTCTTAAAGTGGAGTACCTAATGGACGCTTGTGCATGGACACTAATCAGAAAACTGAAAACACATAGACTATCATAATAACAGCTGAAAAGGGGAACAAAACTAGAGGCATCTACTTAGAGAACAACAGACCTGGATCTTTTTTGTCATCCAGGCACATGATTTACGGGCGAAAGGCAAACCTTGAGGAGGGCTTGTGTCAAAGGTAAGAACATATTCAAGAAAGCTGTGAAAATTAAACCAAAGGCAACTAGAGAGAGCTGTCAAACAGCCTGCAGTCGTGGACAAACGGGCCCCAGGCCTGAATGAGAAGCACGTGAGAGCTGGTGCTTCCAGGCTGCTTTCTGCTAGAGAGTCAACTCAAGCCGGACTCATGGGTAGACCACAGGAGCAACGAGATGTCACCCAGCTGAGCCAGGACAGAAGCAAATTCCCACCAGCAGCTGCAACGCAACCTGTTTCAAAGATGGGTACATTTACTGCCTGAGGACAATACCTATCATGAAAACCCACGTCCCTGGGTGAGTGATGCAGTAGTGGCCTCTGGCTTCTGTCCAGGTGACAGCAGAAGGAGCACAGGCTGGATGGAGGAAGTAAAGGTTTTGCAGACCTTCATCCCAGCTAACTTTAAAAGTTGGAGGGAGGCGCTGAAGCAGCAGTTGCTCTGCACAGATACCCTTGGATAGCAGTTTATTTGGTATCTAAGGTTAGCTGAGGTGGATTGAGCTGAATGAGGCTTGTGCACTGCACACAGCTGAAAATCCAGCATTTCCTACCTAGTTCTCCTAACAAAGAGCCAGACTCATTTTAGAAACATGCATCCTCTCATGTTAATGAATGTGGTACACGAAACAAAGACCATTACTCTTGCCAGTGACTTCAAAGGGCTTAGATCAAGCGTCTAGTGAAACAGCACTTAGGGAAAAAATGATTGAAATTCAATGCTGAGGACACTCTGAAGCAATTCTCTGTATTCCTCCTAAATTTCATTTGGTTGAGCTGTATCAAAGCCCTTTGGGTGTCCATAGCATAGTCTATCTCTTGCCTATCTATGTCCTGATATTGCATTAAAATGAACAGTGCTATATGAAACTACCAGTGCTGCACGCGTGTGCTGCAGCCCTGTTTAGGCAAAATATTTGTGCTTTCTGAAAGCGCTGTGTTGTACTGTCTGACTTGGCTTTCCTTGATATAGACATGTCAGGAAATCCAGAATTTTAATACTGCGTATTGTCATCAGATTAAAAAAAAAAAAAAAAAAAAAAAAAGAAAAGAAAAGGAAAAAAAAAAAAAAATGAAGAAATTTATTTTTCCAGAGAGATAACATCCCACAGTGCTGACAGGCTTTTTTCTCTAATGATATATGAATTGGAGCTAACTGGGGGAGACAATAACTGGAGGCTGTTTGATTAATCTATTTTCTTTGGTCCTCTCTTTAAAATGATAGATTGGTCCAGGAGGACAGTTTGCCGTAGATACTTGCAACAGAAGTGTGAGCTCCAAACAAAATAAGGAACCAAGGGTTGTTTAATAGATTGTAGACATCTGGTCCTTTTTCACTAGGAGATTAGCATAGATTTATCATCTGATTATTGTCATGTGTGAAAGGCTTAAAAAACAATCTAGGTGTATCTGATGGCACAGGATTGGAAAACAAAAAAAAATCCTGTAGTATAATTTAAGAGAAGAATGTATTTTAACACCAGAGTTTAACTTTAATGTTCCAAATCTACTCAGATGCACAAAAGAAAATACGCAAAGGAAAATGGCAGCCCTTTCAAGTAGTAACGTGCTCATTATAAGTCTTTCATAACATCTCAGTTGCTTTACTTTTGTATGTTTAGAGTCAATGAGTTGCCCCACTTTGTAGAAGACAAGTAATAAGGCAAACTGTACTGGATGGACAACAGCTGTACAATCTCTGCCTGTGATTATGTCATTCTGTATTGTGATAAAGTTAAACCAGACTCTACTCGGAACAAAATACAACAATTTCCATGTGTAACTCAGATCTGCCAAATGGGTCTCTGCAAAAAGCTACAGTCAATAAAGCTTCCTTGTTAAGTGACCTTATTTTTAAAATTGCAAAATGCTTTTAGAAAATGATTGTGGGTGTTATGCCAATACTTGGTGAGGGTAGTTCGTTGGAATGGACTCAACGATGTGTTGAAATGTTGTGTATTTCTAACCCTTCTCCAATGGCACTGTCTCTAGTATGTAACATGATGTAAGGCGTGTTTAAGTACTTCTGTGCACTGAGGTCTTAGCAAAAATACACATTGACAAAGAGAAGGGATAGAGGGAATGAGACACTGTTCTGGAGCATCTTACATATCATTAAACAAATATACAGCTGCATTTTTGAGGTGTGCTGCACAAAAAAATCCCACAGAAAGATGAGATGGCCTGCACACAAAAGAGGGGATTTTTGATTGCTTATTGCAAAATGGACGGACACAAGCCTTCTGTGACGGCAGGAGTGGATTTTCACTCAACCACTCTAATTTAGCAAGCCAGAGATGCTGAGGTGGTGTTAATGAAGGGCCAAACATTTTAAGACTTTGAAGATAAGTTAGCTAAGGAATGGTTGAATTAAAAGCAAGCCACAGAGGAGGAGATCCATCTCTCCTTACATTAAACACCTGGGTGTTTATATTAGAAGGCTTTCTATTTTGTAAAAGGAGAAATAGATGTTTCCTGAGACAAGTTCAGATGGTCAGTGCCTCTTTCTCATCCTTGGTTATCCAGGAGGCATCTGAATGGAGCACTTTAATTTACATAAACTGACTCTGGACCCATGGGTTTGACTCTCGCTTTCTCAGGCCCTATTTGACACTGATAGGTGTGCAGGATTACAAGGAAGTTACTACTCACTCTTTTTTACATGCAGTATAAACATGGTATAGTGTATATATCGACAGATTCAAACCCATTTGTTGTTACAGTTCTGGAGAAGGTGATGAAATAAAATGTCTCACCACATTAATTTGTTTTTAAACCATTCACAAATTGTTTTTGTCAATTCGAACCTGTATTTTTAGGCAGATACAATAATTAGTTATGAAATATACCTGATACCAATGACTATGCCATTATAACATTTATTTTGCTAAGAAAATATATATTTACACTGCATCTTTAGATTGAGGAGCCGCTTTTATAGCTCACTTTGGGCCATGACACATAGACACTGATAAAAGTCAATCTCTTTTTTACTGCTGTGGAGCTACAGACCTAAGTAATGAGAAAGGGATATAACCACAGAGGACAACTGTGTCTAAGGGAGATTTTACTTACAACAGAATAGTTTACCTCTGGTGTGTTTCCTTTTCTTTCTTATGCCCTTATTTTTTTGTATTCTGTTCTCTTTCCGTTTACTTTCAAGTGTGCTGTGACATTCAGATGACAGAAAATGGTACCATCTTGAAATGAAGGCATTTAGGTGGTGACATCCATAGTGCCAAGCTATGGCCATCTGTAAGTTAGTGTGGCTAGTCTGAGTCACGAAGGCTTTATTTATAGTGTAGAGAGGTAGTCACTACAATAGTGTAGAAAAGTAGTAGTTCTGTAGAGAAACTTCTAAGGTAATATGAATCTCACCTGTCTTAGGCACCTCTTCTGAGAGCTTTGACAAATCAGGTCCCTAAAGAAAATGAAACGAAAGAGACTGAGTTGCTTGGTCTAACTTTTTGAATGGAATCTTCTCTTCCTATAACAGAGACAGAAAATGGGAAAAAAAAAAAATCCAAGTTTTTAGAAGGAATGAAAGAAAGAAAAGATATGGAGGCAGTATAATTCTGCCTGAAGGTAAGATATGCGTCGTAATGTGCACTGAATTTTTCACTGAATTAATTTGCATGAATATTGCACAGGGAAATGTGTATGTGCTATGCCTTTAAATGTAGATGCTTCCCAGAATGTTGTTTGCATATTCACAAATTATGTATTCCTATTATACCACGTACTGAAAAACAAAAATAAATGTAGTTGTCACAAAGGAGGAGGGTCTTTGTAATCTTTAATTAAAAATTAAATAGAAGTGTCCTTTGATGATGTCAATCTCTACTTCATTAAGGACCAGATCATACCCTAATCCAGTAGATATGGCAGACTAGGATTTACTGACTAATTAAATGAAAACAGTCAGTGTTAGCATATAAGAATAGTCATGCTACTCAAAAGTTGTAACAAATGGAGTTTTAGCCATTTCGTTAGTTCAACAGCAACCCAAATTGCACTTCTTTTACAAAAAATCCAGTTTTGGTCTGCTTTATTGAAAGAAGCAGAAAAATGGGCTCTTTTACACCCACATATGCACAGATATGCTCTATGAAATCTGTTTTGACAACTTCCTATAATATTTAACCAATGACAACAGGCAAGCTAGAGAATCAATAACTAAACCTTTGGTGCGTGTTGCAATCACAGGCAATTATTTACATGTCATGTTGAGTCATTTGGATGGTGAATTATTGTTCTGATCTATCATCTAAACAGACAACTGTATATATGTGCTTTCAATTGGCTCCTTGGTCCCTTGGGACTTTAGTTGAATTATTCTGATGTGAATATTCATAAGGTTTGACAGTACTGTTTACCACTTCATTATGGCAAAGATTTAAGAGTTGCACTACAATTCTTGGAAGGGAGTAGCCATGACATTTGGGAAACAAATAGCTAGGACTATGCTACCTGCATAGCTCATATGTGGAGATGCTGCAGCTGCACTAAGACGGCTCCGTACATCTGTGCACAGTGGGGTGATGGTATTCATATGGAAAAATCAATGCTTTGTAGTGGTATCCAAGAGCCAACGGTTGTAGGGAATCCCATAGACTACCAGGTCTGCCTGTTGGGCAGCCACCTAGGGCAAGTTACAAATGCACAATTTCAAAGCTTACCAGCCCACGCCTTGCGGTGCTGTGCTGATCTACTGTGGGCCCCTAAGGTTGGGTCTGACTGCTCTGGCTGCTTAGTGTTATCAGCTCTCATTCAGCTGCACTTCTCACTTCTTGGCACTTTTCAACATGAAGTATCTCCAACTGAGCAAATAAAAGCTGAGGTATGGAAAATCTCCAGGTACCTTTGAAATAGCTGGATGTCTAGTTCCGCTGATCAAAAAATGGTCAAAGTAATTCTTGCCCCATTTATGTAATCCACAGCTACAGTCTCGTTATTCATAAAGTGCAGAGACTTTTGAGCTTGGAATTCAGCAAGTCATGATAGTATTATTTTCACTTTTTCACAAGTGCAGCAGTTGTTTTACAGGCCTCCCATGTGGCACAGAGAAAGTTCCAAGAATGGAAGAAGCAAGTGCTCAGCACCTCTGCTGTGATTTAAACTAGATTAAAGTCTAAACTCCTGAGCTGGTAAATATTTACATTATTGTATTGCGACTATATATTATAGAAGTTGCACAACAGTGCAATGGGTTACAACTGTTATCAGTTTGATTTTTACGCTGGCCACAATAAGGGACTCAAGACAATCTTTGAGGTTTAGGAAGTCACATCTCAAAAGCTGTTTTGGCTTCGCTGACTGTCAATGGGACATCATAGACTGCTAATTTATTTAGTTACTTCTGAAAATCTGTGCCTATATTAGCTACTAAGTGGACAGAGATATACAGCTTGAAAACTTGACATGTCTCACTCTGAGTTTCACAGACTGGAGGATTTCAGTCTCATCAGCCATTTTTTAAATTCTTGGCTAGATGGATGTTTTCTAACTGTGCCACCAGTACCTTTGTAGTAAACGAGGTTCTTCAAAACAGGAAGAGATGTTACCCAAGGAGCTGACAACCCTGTTCAATGGGTGCACAGGGTCTGGAGGTGGGAGTCAGGATTGTTGCTACAGGTGCCTTTGGTGAGTCATAAACCAGATCCTACCAGTGCAAACCCTTCTTAGCATCTCTCTCTTCCTTTTCTAAACAGGATCTCCTGAACATTTGAAAAAACCCAACCAACCAAACAAACAAAAAACAACCACGAAACCACCAACCAACAAAGATCAGCAAGTGGCTAGGCTCACAAAGGCAGATAAAGATGCCTTTAAACAGTACAGTGTTTCAAGGAACAATGGCTCTTTTATGCTGGTTAGATCAGAAAAAAACCTCTAAAAATCTCTCCTAACAGTCAATATGATACAGTATTCACTTGTCTGAAAACTAGAAGGTCAGGAAAGTTGAGTGAAGAGCCTGTGGAGCCTCACCTATTGAAAGCCTATTAATAATAGAAGAGATTATTCACTGTTATCAAATACAATTAAAGGCACCAAAGACCCTGAAGCTGAAAGACCACCTATTTAATATGCAGAATAAGTAAATGTAGCTGTGTGACATGCTGTTCTGCAGCATTTTAACACAAGGCTTCAGGCGGCAATATAAAGCACATTACTAGAGCTAAAGTAATAATCCCATGCATGTATTTTACGTGGACAAAATACTTAAGAAAAAAACAGTCACCTTACTATTTGTGTAATCTTAATACATTTCAATAAGTATCTTATTTATCTATACATCCGTTTATGTCTGCAACTTCAGACCTAGGGACCGAAATATTCTGCAAGCCATTTTTACAGATTCTTTGTGTGCTCAGTGAACTAATTGCACAAGCACCTGGACTGGAATTTGTGTTTCTTAATCTGGAAGTTAAGCTACAGCTAGTGCCCAGTGTCTGGATCCAAACACAATGATCACTGGAATTAAGTGAAAGATTACTGCTGACAGGTTTGAAGCAGATCTTTTGTGTTGAAGGAGTATCTTCACAACCAGACTTAAAAACAAACTCAGATGGAAAAATGTGGTTCGCAGGGGGTGTCAATTTCTGTCAAGTATTTTACCTGACTGGTTCAATCTTAGGTCTTTCCATCCTCATCACTTACACTAGACATACATTAGTTCATTCTTGAGTAAACTAACTCATAGAACCATAGAATCATAGAATAGTTTGGGTTGGAAGGGACCTTCAAAGCTCATCTGGTCCAACCTCCCCACAACGAGCAGGGACATCTTCACCAGATCAGGTTGCTCAGAGCCCCATCCAGCCTGGCATTGAATGTCTCCATGGATGGGGCATCTACCACCTCTCTGAGTAACCTGTTTCAGTGTTTTACCACCCCCTTGTAAACAATCTCATGTCTAACCTGAATCTCCCCTCTTTTAGTTTAAAAACATTACCCCTTGTCCTATTGTAACAGGCCCTGCTAAAAGGTCTGTCTCCCCTTTTAAGTGATTAAAGGCCACAATGAGGTCTCCCCAGAGCCTCCTCTTCTCCCAAGCTACCTGTCCTTTCTTCCACCTTGCTTCCTTCTTGTGCTTAAGCTTGTCCAGGAACTCCTTGTTCATCCATTGAGGCCTCCTGGTGTTTTTGCCTGACTTCCTCTTCTCTGGGATGTGTTGCTCCTGAGATTGGAGGAGGTGACCCTTCAATATTAACCAGCTTTCTTGGCCCTTCTTCCCTCTAGGGCTTTATCTCACGGCACCCCACTAAGCAGAGCCCTGAAGAGGGCAAAGTCTGCTCTCCTGAAGTCCAGGGTAGTGAGCTTGCTGTGCACCCTCCTCACTGACCTAAGGATCTCAAATTCCACTGTTTTATGGTCACTGCAGTCAAGGCTGCCCTTGAGCTTCACATTCCCCACAAGCTGCTACTTCTTGGTGAAAACAAGGTCCAGCATAACACCTCTCCTCATTGGATCCTTTGTCACTTGGAGAAAGAAGTTATCATGAATGCATCCCAGGAACTTCCTGGATTTCTTATGCCCTGCTGTGTTGTCCCTCCAGAAGATATTGGGGTGGGTGAAATCCCCAATAAGAACTAGGGCTTGTGAAAGGCATGCTGTTCCTGTCTGTATATAGAGGGTCTCATCTGTTCAGTCTTCCTGTTCAGGTGGCCTGTAACACATCCCTACTATAATGTCACCTGTCCCCACCCTCCCTTTAATCCTGACCCATAAGGTCTTGGTCAGCTCCTCATCCAACCACCAGCAGAGCTACAAGCACTCCAGCCAGCCATGGACATGGAGGGCAAAACCCCATCCTTGTCTCCTTCCTGCCTGTCCTTCCGCAAGAGCCTGTATCCTTGCATTTCAACGCTCCAGTTATACGAGACATCCCACCACATTTCCAGGATGCCAATAAGATCATAGCCCTGTTGTTGATTCCCCATACCATGTGCCTTCGCATAGAAGCATTTAAGTTAGGCCCCACATGAAATGATGAAGCCAACTTACTGGCTGAAGCAGGTGGAACTCCTTCGTGCTGCTCTTCAGGTGCTCTCCTGATAACCTGTGATCCTTTTCCAGGCTCTGTGCACCTGTTGCTGGCACTGGTATCAAACTGGTAGGGGTGGGATGGAATGAGGCTGCTCTCCCCCAGAAACTTTAGTTTAAAGTCCTCTTCACCAGCTTGGCAAGCCTATGACTGGAGATGCTCTTCCCCTTCTCTGACAGATGGACCACAGCAACCCCTAACAGACCAGGTTGCTCAAAGCAAGTCCCAAGTTATAGACACCAGGTCCCCAAAACACAGATATACAAAAAGCTTGACAAGCAACACAGAAAAGCAGAAAACAGGTATGATAGCTTAATGGTTTTGAGACAAAAAAAAAAAAAGTTATATTTGCAGAAGCAAGGCAGCATGTCTTTAAAGGGCATAATGGGCTTCATTTGTTAGGGCCTTTGATTAGAGGTCTTCCACGGTTTATAAACCAATGAAAGCCTCATTGGACACTAAAGAAAATTATTAGTGTTATTTTTATTTTATTTTTATTATGTATTTATATTGCAGTCACCCCCTAAGAGCCCCAGACAAGGAGTAACAGCTATCCAATAAACAAAAAGAACAAAATAAAATAACTTTAATAGCAAATGTCTGAGTCACAAATAGCTTAAAAATGAGATAATTCACTACATTTCTTCTACCAGATACCACCCATATACACACATATATAAATATATATGAAATTTCCTCCATTAGAGAGAGTGAGCAGAACAACATTTTTTTCTAATTAGAGGATAAAATATATGTCATAGTTATTCTTGTTTGCTTGAAATCCATGTGCTTTGTTATTATCACTTACCACTTCCAAAGCTAGAAATTCTAGCTGAACTAAGGGGTACATGTGGGACACACAGAATAATATCATATCTAGCTATTAATTTTGTATGAATTTTATGAAGTGTTGTAGAAAACCATTATAAGTTCCTTCAGAAGATTTTGATATTAACAGTCATTAAAGCTAAAATAAAATCTGACCTTTTTTAGAAAAGACTTTGTGCAACAATATTAGCATCATATTTTTTCATTTTGACTTATACAATCAATTTTCCCCAACACCTCTTTGTAGCATCTGGCAGAAGTTACTGTGTAGTATTTTTATTCCACAGGTTTTATTTATTCTGCTTCCTATGGGGTTTTAGGAGCTGCAGTATGAAGGGATGATGCAATGACTATGACAACTGCACCAATATAGGCAAAGAATGGTATAGGGAGTTGAAAAGGGAAGGATATTTTTAGAGGATCTGAAAAGGCTAAAACTACTGCTAAGCATTCAGGCTAAAAGGGTTCCATAAACGTAGTAACTGAGTAGCTAAAAGTTTGTCCTTCACCAGTAAAACTGATAGCAGCCCAAAGCATTGTATGTGAAATGGCAAATAAATAAGGAAATCAGAAATTTTAGGTTGTGGTATTCTCCAGACATTTTAAAGACAGTGGATTAGGATATTCCTTTTCCTAAGGATCTTAGACATATTTGTCCTGAGTTAAAGGTTAGTAACTGTGAGTAAACTGAGAGACTGATACAGCCTTCAAGGGGAACAAAATGTAAAAAGCCAGGTCCTTTGCTGACAACAACAATCACTACCGACTCCAGCAGAGTGACTCTGAATTACACAGGCTGAGGATTTGGCCCAAACTTAGGGTGACTTTCGAATTCAGAGATGTTTAAATCAATGATCAAAATGGCCATAAAGAAGAGCAAACAGGGGAGACATGGTATGAGAAAGGGAGAAAGAAGAGAACATTAAAAAGTTCTTGCAGAAGACAATGGAGAGAATACAGCAGTACAGACAGGTGATTAGGTGAGATGATTACCAAATCATTAGACAACTAGAAACAGGACCAGGCTTTGTCATCTCACCTGCTGTGATGACTGGCCACGTCTTCCTTCTTTGTCTCCATTTTGAATCATTTTACATCCCAGAAAAGACAGATGAAGTCCCAAGTCAGAACCATCTCAAATGCACATAGAGATACACAAGCCTGAATTATTCAATATAGAGAGCACTTCCTACCCCAAAATTTTACAAACTCACCAATGCAGGAAATTACCTGGATGAGAGAGTCCAAAATGTGTCTTTTTCACTAAGTATTAAAGGTGGGAGAATCTTAAAAGCAAGTAAGGTGGGTGTTCGTTTAAAGAAACGGGTAGGAGCTGAACTGATTGAGTAAAATTCTGGAAATGAAATCCCAACTCTTGATTTAGACAACATCAGCATGTCTGAAAGAGAAATGAAACAATGAAGGAATATCTGAGGTAAGCCAGGATGTAACAGAGTGGGAGGTATAGCAGGAACTGCTATAGGCAGTCACGGTACAGAGCCTATAGCTTGTGTAGCAGGAGTCTGTGGGAGTTGACGGATTGCCACTTCACAGCTGCTGAGAAAGAGGAAATCTGGAGTCTAGCATCAGAAAAGGTATTGAACTGGATATCAATGACCATGTTAGTTACATATTTGGAAGAATGAGACCAAGAGCTAATCCAGTGTTAGCTGTTTTGGGCTGCAAATAAAGAACAGGACTGTGGCTTCCAAGGCATAAACATTAAAAACAATAATACAACAGGACATAACTAAAAGCCCACGTGAGTTTTTACATAATGTGTCCGCTTTTCTGGTGAATTCTTCTGAGACATTTGCTTCATTACCAGTAGAAAATAAACATGCAAGGAGAGGAAAAAAAAAGTGTTCTTAATGAATTAGTCTGATTACTTTAATTACATTTACAGTCTGTTTCTTTTAGCACATTTTTTAAAAATTGCATGTTTTATAAAGGCTTCTGATCTCTTGTTGAGTGTGAATAGGAGAGTCTGATACAAAAAGCCTGCAAGCTGTGTGTTTGTACAAACATATTGGTTATATACATACGCACATATTGGTCATTGTCAATTCATTAAAGTTGTTGGGTTTTTTTAGAGTTCCTGCAATCACCTTTTAGCTGCTGAGACCGAGAATAAAATGATTGTTGTCACTGGAGACAGACAAAATTTTAGGAAATGTAACAATGAAGTATGTAAGAGATAAGGCAATACAATTTTGGGGGGACGTATATGCAGAGCACAATCCAGCTACTGAAAAATTGTGGAAAGCTGTTATAAAGTTTGTTGAGTTAGATTCTTTCTTTCAAGTGACTTTTATTGGCGCTGTTGGACACTAAAACTATGAGAAGAGCCACCCACTCTGTCCCGCTGCCCTGGCCGGCAGCAGAGACGAGTGCAGGCATGGGGGCTCCGGGCTCGTGGACTCAGAGCGCAGGTAAAACCCCAGCTGTTCTGCTTGCCTTTTACTCCTGACAATTCCTGGGAAATATGCCAGGTTTATGCTTAGCCGTCACAGGCTTTTCTGTAGCGACTGTGGGGAAAACAACAGTTCTCTGTGGGTGAAACAAAGGCAAATGCACTAGGGGATGCTGAGATGGAAAACTCAGAGACTTTGCGTCTGTCTTCCTTACAGCAGAGGTGCTTTAAGGCTTATTCTGCATTACAGTTGGAAAAACACTGAGTTATATTAGGATGGTGGGATTTTATTTTTTTGAAAATGATCCTTTTAACTTCGTGAACATGAGCTTCTAATGAAAAGTTTGGGGTAACTTTTTTTACTCTAGAGACTCTCCAGAAATTGTTCTGTTCTACTAGTGCTGGGAACATTTACCTGGGGAAGACAGAGCCTGGGTGAGCTATAGGTATGTGATGTGCAGTAACAAGAGCCCACCACAGGGTCTGCTTTCCAGGTAAAGAGCTAACAGATGTGCCGTGTGCCCCTTCCAACCTGCATTATTCCCTTCCCATAGGAATCAAGATTTGGAAGAGGGATGACGAGTTTGCAAGTACCTACATCTCATCCCAAAATGAAGTCTTGAAAAACACTTCTTCATCCAGGATCTGGAAAGTTTTCCCAGCTCCCTCTGGGTAGACAAAACCTCCAGCAGCTTCTGGATGGAGTTCATAAGCACCATGACATTGCGTGCGTTCTCTAGGTGGATTTCTTCATATCTACCCGACACCTTGCGGGTGGCCACGTGAAAACTTCTAGTGTAAATATTCTAGGCACACACACACCCACCCACACATACTCCTGCAAATATCTTTCATGCCTTCTTTCCAATAATATTCCTGTGAATGAAACCTCACTGGAGCAAATATTCACACAAAGTAAACAGAAGTGGTTATAGTCACTGTCTGAGTGAACTCTTTTTTGATGCTAAAGCAAACTTTAACTAGCACTGTTCATCTTGTTACCCCAAGGTCCTTTGAGTCTGTAAGAGTTTTGTCTGTACATGGACTACTGAATTTGGCCCATAACTCTCCCTTCAGGAATTACAGATTAATCTAAAAGTCTAAACCAAATTATTTTAGCTGTGACATATGCTTATTTCATTAAAATTTCCAGAGAGGCCTCTTTGCAGAAGAAGAAAAAAGACTTTGAAAAGGTACTGCCTGAAAGGTTAAAATTTACATAAGTCTAGCATTATTATCATTATTAATACCTACACATACCCCTCACAAGCCTCAAGCTGCTTCACAGAATTAAATTATGCCCAATTTCAAGGAAGTGGGAGAAGTCCTGTCACCTGCATGATCTGAAATGAGATTTTTCAAATCCCTTAGAAACATTCAGATGGAAATATTTTTGATCTACTGCAGGCACAGAGAAGAATAGCTCACCATTTTTATTGACCTTCAGCTTCCCTGCCTGTGCTCTAGAGAGGCCCAAGCTAATCGTACTTGTCCCTGTTCCCTTTTTCTTGTGCTCCCTCCCAGAGACGAGGTTCCAACTAAGCTGATTTGGGTGAGGCCATTCATGCTACAAGGTCTGGTGTCCTACTTTGTGGGAACAGGTCAAGCTTAGATGGACTATATGAATGCAGTCTGCAACACCAAGTATTGGTTGGTATCTGACAGGCAATCTTTGACCTCTCAGTTTTCCCCATTTCTCACTTTTGGAAGTGTTGTTGGGGACAGATTTTCTGGTTTTTTTTTTTGTTGCCATGGTTGGATTTTTACAAACATATGATTTCCAAACCTCTAAATTCTGAATTTGGTAGGACTGCTAATCCAATGTAATGTTGTTAAAATAGATCAGGATAAGAGAGATCCCCAGAAGGAGTATTCTCTGAATGAAGGTGGAATAAAAACTGCTTGAAAACAGAAGGGTCTGGATTCTCTGAATAACTAAATACCTAAAATGCAGTGTTGAAAGCTCACCATGCTATCACACAGAGCTATCAGTTAGTGTAGCTGAACTCTCCGTGGAACTAACAAACAAGTTTAACTTAATTGTAGCCCATGCAAATCCCTTTACATAGCTTTGAAGTTAACTCTCCTTTATACCTTACCCTGGTTTGCAAGGAATTTTCTTTCTCTCCTTTATTATTTGCTTTTGTTTGGTATTATTCTGTATCATGGCACAATCTCTGCTGTAGGAGGGGCAAATTCCACATCAGACAGCTGTTCCAACCAAAAAAAAAAAAAAAAACCAAACCAAAAAAACACACAACAAAAACACTACCAGATAAACAAGCCTCTAATCTGGAAGCATATGAAAGTTCTCCAGACAAAGTCTGGTCCCTGCTTGGGGTTCCTTTTGCTTTCTGGTTCTCATATACAGAGGCCTGCTTGGGAAAATCAGACAGACTATGTCTGCTTTGAATTTATCAGGCGAACACACACAGAAAACAAGAGTGTTTAGACTCCAGGCTGCTGGTGAATGCTCAGAATTCCCCACTGTCCCAATGACTGTAGAACTACTTGGCACATCTTCAATAAAAAATTACATCAGTGATGCTCTGGGAACTCAATTGAGTTATAGGAATGACAAAAAAATAAGCAAATCCTCAGTGAAAACTTTGGCAAAAATTCTCTACTTCGTTTCAAATGTAATAGCAATCCTGGTCTCTAATTTCGATTTTATTTTTAGTGACAAATGAATTACTAGTACAGCTCCTCAGAATCTATTTCTTTCCATTTCTCAGGGTCTTTTGGGGAGTGATATAATTTTAGACTATAAAAATATAAGCCATCTGGTTTATATATAATTGAACCACTTGTATACACATTTTTAGATGTAAAGCCATGTCTTAGACACAACCAGAGAAAGTCTGTGAGAAGTTATGCATTGGTAGGAACCATTCTGACTCTCCTTCATCGCCTCTGTAGGCATGTCTCCCAACTGACCGTGGTGTAGACTCACTGGAAAGTGTCACCTTGGGTGAGAGATATCACAGAGGCAGAGGGGACATCCGTACTGTTCATGGAAGTCGCTATGGTGTCAAGGCAGGCACTTAAATACACCATTTTGGGGCCACCCAACAGTATACAAGATTAAACATTTGAACAGAACTACTGATTTTATTGTGCCCTAATTGCTCCAAAGCAGAGGGAAAAGTAGTACTGTCTTGACTCTTTTCTGCCCCATCAATTCATGGTCAGTAAACTGGTCAGTATGACCAGCTGGTTAGTGAGTCCAGCATTTAGGATTGGTAATAATTGTGATATACAGGATGAAATGAGGTACCTGGAAGAGCCAACTGCCTAGTTTTCCTCCTGCCTTACCCCATTTTCATAGCTCAGTGCAAAGGTGCTTCCTGCTTGTGGGTGACAATACCCACAATCATGCACTGGTTTGGATTTACATCTCTGCCTCAGGATCCCCATAAAATGCTGTGGGAGCTAATCAGTGAGTAAAGTGTCCATTCCCTACATTTTTTTCCCTGCACACCTGGAAGGGAGTGATCCCAAATGTATTCCCTTTTCCTCAGCAGATAGCCTAATGATGTTATTTGCTGTTCTCCTGTTAGCAGCAAAGGAGAAAGCTGTGAAGTTTGGATCTGGTTCCCAGTTTGATCCCAAAGATCAGAGCAAGCAAGTGATCAAGGCAGGAGCAAACAGCACAGTCAAAACAGTGAGCAAATGTGCTGAGTGTTAGTAGTTAATGAAATACAGTTGGCTGCCACTGCCATTGGGCAAACACAGATTGGAGGCTTTCAGCACGGCAATACTATATTTGCTCTAAATGGCTTTACAGCAATAATTGAAACACAATATGCAATTAAAGCATATTTACTGCATCCACTTGAAACTCGTGAAACCAATGAGGAACACATTCATTCAGTAAATCTACCTTGCTCCGTTTGCACTGCTAGCTGGGCTAGAAGAGACACAGACAGGCAAATTGCTCTGAAGAAAACAGCTCTGCCACTGAGAAATGTATATTCCATCATTCTAAATGCCTACTAATGCAATCGCTAGGACAGAATCCAATGAAACATCGAACTGATACTGACTTCACACAGTTTTATACATCTGCTACCAATCTGTTGTCCATTTATGCCCCGCTTATGGCCCAAGGGAGCAATTTCTGTGTGCAGGCTTTACTCACCAGACTACTGCTTTGGAGAATGGCACTCTAAGGGTGCGCATTACTTGGTACACGATTTTTTTATCTTATATTCTGCTCAGAAACAATCTAATGCACGCTCTGGAAAGATAGTTACTGATATTAACATGCATTAGATCAAACTCTAATCTATATATGATCTGGATGCTGGCAAATAACTGGGAGAACTCCTGCAACTGTTTGCAGAATTTACAATCCCTTAATTTCACATTCTCTCCTATCTTTGTATTTTCACTTCCAGTCAGTGATCGTGCACTTCATCTTAATAGTTGAAACCTATCTAGAAAGCTGACTTGGATTTGGAGTGGTCACACTTGCTGAGAATGTGCACCACGTGCTTTCCATGGACATGTGTGGTCAATCTCTGATGATCACAGACACGCATTCCTTGCCTAATCAGGAACAGGCACACTTGATATTTTGCCCAGTGGCAATAATCAATAAGGGAGATGCTTGAGAAAATGTAGAGCTGCTCATGGCTCCATAGGTGTCTGAAGCCTGAAACACAGAAACTTCTTTGTTAGTACAGTGCTCTCTGCTCTGCCTCTCTAGCACTATTTCTCAGGAGCTTGGCAAGAGATCTTTGTGGAACAACAGAGTCTGGGAACTTCTCTAGATGTTCATCCTCTGTACTTTTCAGGCCCCAGTCACTACAAAGGATGAGACCTGAGGTGAACAGGCGCTGCAGAACATTTAATGTGCAATGTCACCACAGGCTTCATGGACAGGGATGCTCAAACTCCCCCCTGCTGGAAGATTCCCAAATGTTACGTTCTTGGATGATGGATTTGTTTTTTCCACCTTTTCCCATCATTGTCCACAGTCAGTTATAGACTGAATAATAACTTAATCAACCACAGAACAAGCCAATAAGGCAAATAAGTCCTTTTCCTTATCAAGTTACATTGCAACACAAAAGAACAGGGGACAGTCACCTCCAAACTGCTGACCACCATAAAGGGATGCACAGATGTATGCATAAATTCCACCACCTTAGGGACAATTCTGATTATGCACCATCTCCACTAAGCATGGCCCCATCAGTTCCTAAATAAAAACAACAACACATGAAACCTTTACATAAACTTATTTCTCCTTCAACTCTGGCACTGAATTCCTCCCACTGCAATACTAGACTGAGTGTTAACAATGAATATCATTAATTAAATTGTCTTTTAATGGCTCATGAGGCGAAATCTCTAAAGTGGAGGAAAGGAACAGAAACTTGGATCTAGAGAATAAAAGGATTCATTTCACTTAATTTTAACCATCTAAAGGAAAAGTATCTGGTCTAAACTCATTATTTGAGTTTCTATCAACCCTTTTCAAACAAAGGAGAGAAGCAGATGATTACAGAAGATAAAGTTAGATTACCTTAAGTGAAAAGTGATTTTGAAACACTTTGATATGACAAGGACAGACTATAAGAACTATACAGAGAGCACGGAAATGTAATTTTTCACTTTACAGAAACCTAAATATGAACAGATAGCTTCTTAAGGCTCCTGCCTTCCTCAGGGTCTTGCTTGCCAGAATTTGAAGATGACTCCAACAGTTGCAGGTACTACATGCAGTTCATTGAAATTTGGAACTAGTTAAATGCACTTGTTTAATCTGAAGAAACAGCTCGCTTAGACACTTGCCTCTGGAAGCCAGGAGCATCTATAAGCAGAACTGCAAAATGGGTGCAATGTGGCAGAGCATAAGCCACAACATTGTACCGTGGTCCAGGAATGGAAAGACCTTTTAGAGTTCGGGTCTCATACAGGTGGAACGCATACGAACAAAAGTAAGTCAGAGGCACTGACTTAATTGCCTGAGCTTCTGTGCTGGTTTTGGCTGGGAAAAGTTAATTTTCTTAATAGTTGCTAGTGTGAGACTACAGTTTGGATTAGTGCTAGAAACAGTGTTGATAACACAGGGTTGTTTTAATTACTGCTGAGCAGTGCTTACACAGGGTCAAGGCCTTTTCTGCTCCTCACCCCACCTACCAGCGAGTGAGCTGGGGGTGCCAAGAAGTTGGGAGGGGACACAGGTGGGACAGCTGACCCCGACTGATCAAAGAGATAGTCCGTATGATATGATATCATGCTCAGCTTATAAATCTGGGGGAAAAAGAAGGAAAATGAGGGGCATTCAGAGTGATGGCGCTTGACTTCCCAAGTAACTGTTACATGTGATGGAGCCCAGCTGTCCTAGAGAAGGCTGAACACCTGCCTGCCCATGGAAAGTAGTGATAGAATTCACTGTTTAGCTTTGCTTGTGTTTGTAGCTTTTGCTTTACTTATTAGTCTGTCTTTATCTCAACCCACGAGTTTTCTCACTTTTACTCTTCTGAGTCCCTCCTGCATCCCTCTGGGGAAGGGTGAGGGAGCGGCTGTGTGGTGCTTAGTTACTGGCTGGGGTTAAACCACAAAATCTTCACGTTTCTCCACCAGAAATATCACTTGTTCAGACTCTCCTATCGAATTAGTGAGATGCTATTTAAAATCTATGAATTCCTGCCAGGACTTGAATGCATTTTTTAAATCACCTCTGAAGTCTTTTGAACACAAGAATTTCACTGACATCATAACCTGTGGTTAATTTATTAAATGGTTAGCTGAGGAACATTACAGAATGTGAAATGAACAATTTAGCTAATAAGGAAGAGTTTAGACTATATGATATGAATTAACTGATCATCAAAAATGCATACATATGTGATGATTTCAGTACTAATGAGATTTTTATTTGAAATCTGTGATTCTCTGGCTGTCTGAGAAATTATAAGAAGCCTTTATGACTGATGTGTCTTCCTGCCCACATACCAGCTGCTTCTCTGACATCTGATACGAGGAGGGTGAACACTCTCTTTAAACCCATCTTCCATTAACACATCTACATGAATAAGCACACAGCTTCTTATTCACAAATACAATAACCTGATGAGGCCTGTGAAACCATGAAGGGGAGAGAGGTCTGGCAAAACTGCCAAAAGCATAATAAGAGCAGACAATCTAAAAGATAACTAAGAAGCAGTAGGGGAACGACTTGGAGTGTGTGGTGATGCTGTAGTAAGTGTGAAATAGAGCATTTTCACTGCATGTAGGAAATCCTGTGTTGTTTGTTTGGGCCACTTATGCCTTTGCATAAGACCTTTTGAAGCAGTAAATAAAAAGCATTCCTGCCTACACTGAAGTTCTGCTGGCTGGGAGGCAGAAACAAAGTCAAAACCTTTTATGTGGTCCAGTCAGCAGAGGTGGAAAAATGCCTCCATATTCGGTTAATGTTAGAGTTCAGAAAAAATGCCTCCCGTATGCTTTTTTTTTTAAAATAGTTTTAACCTTTGTTTTGTGATGTGGAATGAAACTTTTGAAATGAATTTATGAAAGAAAGAGTTCAGAAGAAAATATTCGGAGAAGGAGCCCAAGCAATAGGATCCTTGGGATAGTCAAGCTCCTCCTTAGATAGGAAATCTGGGTTCAAAGCCTTGACAGAAATTTATGTCTGTTTAATTAACATGGATGGAAGTCTGTTCCCTCCCTTCATCTCATCCATACCTGTAACTTTACCCGTCTGTAAATCATTAGGCCATTTACAAACCAATGTTTTCCAACAAAAACAAAGGTCAGTTTGAAGAAACAAATGGGAGGGGATTATTCTGCAATTCTGAATGAGTCTTTGCAGGATTCCTCACAATTCGTTTTCCCAGCTGCATTGGATGGCTCCTCTGATCTCATCAGAGATGTGGTGAATAACAAAACTCTCCTCCAGTTACCCCATTGAAAGACGAATGCCTAGAGGTAGAAATGGAGAGTTAGGACTTGCAGTTCTTTTCCCAGCTTGGGATGAGCTTCTGACTGCATCTCTATCTCTATCACACCTGGACTCACCTTTCTATAACTTCCTTACCTCATCTGCATATCATGAGACTCTGTTCTTCCAGGTCGTAGTGCCTTATGGAAAAGTGAAACATTATGTATTGTGACTTTATTTTTCAGTGGAAATAGTTTGGCAGACATCTCTTCAAGGACAGCAACAATGTCTGTGTTAAGTTACCATTCTTTAGCTTTAACTTGTCCTGTCAGTTTTCTGGCCGACCACAGTAAACCTAAAACATTTGGAGTCGCACAAATTATTTTCCAGACTGTCCTGTCGCAGTTCAGAGCTGGAGCATAGTAAGTAAACAGATGTGACTTGGAACTAGAGTTGTACTGTCGGACCAGCAACCTGAGCTTTGACATTCAAAAATATGCTACAGGTACTTGCTTTGAAGTTTTGTCCTTAAGCTGTGTCAAAGCCAAGGCGATATTGTGCTGTACTGTGATGATACTGCTCAAGTGAATAAACGGACCTTTATTTACATCATCTGATAAATGTACCTTGTGCAATTACCTTCCTATCCAAATAAACAAAGATGTTTAACCAAATGTACTACAGGTTTGCTTTGAAGATTACTTGGCACCTTCAAATGGGCAAGATTACCACAAATAAAATAGGAATATGATGCAATGAGAAACAATTATTTACTTTCTCAATAGAAGGAGATTGTAAAGAGGGAGTTAGGATTACTTTTTTAATCATAAACGGAAACAGAACAGATTACCATCTCTAGAGAAGACCTGTGGGTTTTAGGTAGGAGCACACATTGAGTAAGTTTCTTCTGTTGTCTCTTTGAGGAGTAAGTTATGAGAAGTAGTAACTCATTCCTAGTAAATATAAGATGACAACTTATTGAAGACTGGTGATTTTCTGATTTAAGGACTGGCTATCCTCCCATTTTGCAGCACGTAAATATATATATTTTTTTTTTAAAGATAGAGAGAGAGAGGATGCATACAGTTCTGGGGTTTTGCCTTTAAAACAAAACTTCTAGGGAAAAAAATATCACATTTCCAGGTTGTATACCCTCTGCTAAACTCCTGAGAAATTTAAAGAAAAGGGGTAGTTCAGTTCAGCTTTAAAAAACAAAAAAAGTGGTCTGGGTGAGGAGCCATTAAGGAGTTCTCATTTCAGATCAACTAGAAGATAAAAATTGAAATTAAGAGCATGGAGCAGAAGCTGCCTCTGAGCCAGGACACATGTTCCCCTATGAAAACCAAGAACAAACAGCCTTGTGGTGCTTTGACTAAGATCTGCTCAGGAACTCTTTGCTGCTATCAGCCCCTGCCCACTGCCTCAGAAGGAAATTCTGAAACAAACTGATGAAGGTTATGAAGGGATGATTCTGAGAAAGAGATTATATAGGATATTAAGTGAGTTTCTGGAGGCTTTTGGTTTGTCTAGATAAACACGCAGCCATGTCACCCTCACTCAAAGTTAATTAAGCTCTGTGTGAAAAAATCAGTACACCAAAGATAATGGATGACTGTGTAGGTGGGTCTAGGACAACTCTTGAGCACCAAGCCCCCTTGGTATTAAGGAGTCTGTGTCCATATTGTCAAATTCTTTTCCTTACAAATATATGGTGGCTAAATGCAAACAGTCTGTTGGGAATGACCCCTCGCCAGTGCTGACATCCAAATTGTGTGTAGGACCTTTTGGGGAGTTGGAAGTTTTGGTGCAAATCATGTCAAGGGCCATTCTAACAATTTAACAGTAACAACAATAAAGTTCTAATGGCCAGAAAACACCCTTGGGCATTGAATTTAAGGGTAGGGCTGTACACCGTGAAAATCAGATTATTATGTGCTTTTCAAAACCATAAATCCATGCGGCAGTCCTCACCCCTCCTAACCCCATGATTTCTGTGGGAGATTTTTCTGCACTCGCTCACCTATAGCCTTTGAAAGCTGATCTGAGCATGCTCCAGTATTCTTGAACTGGCCAGTATCTACAGCAAGATAAGAAATAAAAACACTGGGAAGAAAATAAAAAGGAGGGCACGACGCCAGCATAGCACAGCAAGAATCATGAGATTTTTCTTCAGCAGGGCTTCAGTCCTTGTGCCACAAGTCAAAAACAGTGAACATCTCATAACTTACTCTCATGAAGAGACTGGAGAATGGGATCCTCAATCTAGTGAAGAATCAGTCTCTCTCTTTCTCCTGATTTTGCATGCTACAAGTGGCTATGAGTCCACTTCCAGCACAATCTGCAATAATAATCCACAGTATACATCAGACACAGTATCAGAGATACGCATCAAAATCCTAAAACACACATATGGCAAAAAAATACTTTGACCTCTTTCTACCAACATCCAAAGTAATTTGGAGCATTTCATGTATTTAAATAAAGTTATGGAAGTCTTGCTCGATGTCCTTTATGTTTTCCTAGTATTTTTCTTCCTTTAGTTGATGGAGTTCATCTATATTTTATAAACTCAGTGCTGCTGTAGGAATAAGGTTTCACACATTTAATAACTTAGTAATGAGGTTTCTATGAAAGCTTGACATTTTCTCCTTACAAAGAAAAAATTAATGCAACTGATGAAGAAAGCAAATGGAACAGAGAAAAATATTCACTCCAGGAACAAGTACTTCTAGTATTAGTCCTTTTCCAAACAGTTTGAGGTCAAGGGAGGAAAACAAATACATTTCTAAAAGCTAGCTACTCAGCTGATACACACTGGTGCAACTTGGCTAATGTTGGTAGAGCTACATTGGAGTTAATAGAAGTGGAAAAAGCTGACCTATAGCACCAACTTTGACTGATGAGCAGACTTAAGTCTTAATAAAACCTGAAAATGTTGATAATCTTGCAATAGTGTTTATTTAGATGCATATATTAAGGATCGCTTGCCTTACTTTCCGAAGTGCTGCAAGAACTGTGTCTCTCATTGCATAGTGGCTCTTCTAATGTAGCTAGAACAGAAATATCTACAAATATGTACAGAAGAATGTGTATATCACATATATTACATGCAAAATTATGGATATAGATAAAGACTAACAATTTGATCCCTATATGTAGCATGAAAAAAGGTCTAGGCAAGACCATGAGACACAACTTTTGCATTGTTTATAATGTTACAAGCAATTCTGTTGCTATCCTGCAGGTCATCACTATCTGGGAATTTTCCTCCTGTGAAAACCCCCAACAGCAAAGGCGGGCTAAAATGAACCAGTTTTTTCTTTGCCCCATGTTCTGCTGATGCTCTGCAGACGCATTTCAGCAGAGGACATCTATGCTGGGGTTGACGTAATCCAGAGAGTTTTCTGTGAGTGAGGGCAGACACTGCAGAACACACTTTGGCCAGAAATAAGCTTGAGTAAAAGTTTTGCCATGTTTTGGGCAGGTTAGGAGACCTGCTGGTTATGTTTCCAAGAAACAGTAGTTCTGGACAAAGTTCCTTTGCATGTGAGCTACAAGGAGTTGATTACAACAAAGCAGTAGTGTGCTGAGGCGTGTACCTCTGCATCTTTCCAGATAAGTGTATATATTTATATATATATATATATATATGTACATGTATATTCAAATACACATAAAAGTCTTAACATACTGAATTACTCTTCTGAATGCTGCTATTTATACAATAAATATCTACACTGACCTGCTGAATCATATTTTACTAGGAAGGAACCTAGGCAGATCACTTAGTCTCTCCCAAGGCTTTGAATTGGGATCAAGTAATCTTTGAGAGAAGTTTCTCGTATGTGGTCTTAAATATCTGTAGAGGTAGATATTCTGCAGTCATTCTTACAACAATTTTCAGAGCTTAAGGTCATAAAAATCTCATTCCTGAATCTGTAAGAATCTCACAGCACACAGTTCAAATTAATTCCTCCAGAGCACGTTAACTTTTCATTCGCTAAAGTACAGAAACTCCTTGGCCATCAGAATGACCACTCACTTGATTTTATTACATCTCTATAAAGATCTTTGGTGTCATCTAGTAACACAACTTATGTAAATATTTGCATAACTTTCCATATTTGCTACTTCACTGACCACTAGAGTCTGCTTCTTTCAAATTTCCAGTACACCTAACAAATATAATGAATGTAATGTAGACTTTTAGGCTATCTAGTGGTTAACTTTATGCTGTACTGAAAAAATAAATCGTTATTCTTTGTTTCCAACTTTTTTGACGGTTCCGAATTCATGAAAGAGCCTGACATCTCATGCATGACTATTTCAATTCTTTAAAAAGTCTCCTGCAAAGATTCTTCTGAGACCTTTAGAAAGTTTGATAAATTATAACTACTGCTGTTCATTTTTCCACTCTTCAGCTGGTATGCTCAGATGTACCTGCCACTATTTCCTTTTGCAGAAACTGCTTGTATTAATCTAGATCATATGAAGTTCATGAAGGTGCGTGAAATCCAGTTTCGTATTTTTGTCTCAATCAGTGCTTTTTCCAGTTATTTTTTATCAACTTTTAAAAATAATGACATTTGAAGGAGCATAAATGTCTTCAACCTGTATTCTGCTTTTTTTACAAAAACCTATACATGAAAACAAGTGAAGATGTTGCTCTTTGAATATATCTGCTTTCTTTTACATTACATATCTTGTCTGGATAACAAAGATTATATAGACTTGTCTACACAGCATTTCATAAAAGATTCAAAACCAGAAAAACAAATAACGAAAACCTGTTCCAGTGTTTATTAATTCACATCAAAGTATTCATGTTTAATTCAGATACCTGACCAAGGACTGGGAAAGGGGAATTTCACGAAGCAGTCGTATGCCCAGATTAACAACTAAAACCTCACAAATCACCATCCATTGCTTAAATAAGACTTGATATCATAGACAAATCAAAAGACAGAAAAAAAAATCTCCCGAACACAAGACTTTTTTAAAAAGTTTAAAATGGAAAACAGTGGCTTTTAGGCCTCCTGGTAATGAAGCACAACAGAGCAACTGCCTTCATTTGCTTCCTTCTGAGTCACCTCCAGCGTTCCTCTTGTGTGGGCAGAGTACAGAGAGTTTTACCCAGAGTTTGGAGCTGCAGTTTGGCACTGCCAGAGATGTGTAAAACATCTCAGGGGCTGCAGGCCTTCGGAAGTTCACTCGGTGCTGCTCACGTGGTAAATTACTGGCTTTTGCATGTCAGAGGATTTGCCTGACAGCCGGTGTTTCTCCCCTCCAGGCTGCTGCCGGAATTGTTTTGCTTGCTTACGAGAACATATGCTTGAAAAACCACCACCCTTCTCTGCTATTGGACACCTAAAGCCTTATTTTAATTTCTGGGTGCAGCTTTTCCTCTGAACATATTGTGAAATACCGGTGCCTTACCCATCTGTTCCAACTTGGTGTCTTTAGGGCTGAGTGCTGTAGAGGAAAGGTTGTCATTAACTTGCCTTAAAAAACGTGATTTGCTTACAAAAATAGTAAGTGGGGAAATTAATTGTATTCTATTCACAGTGCAGGTTATTAGTCCTCATTTTAACAAAGAGAACTTGGGGACAAAATCCTCACTGCAGCCTGATGAGTTTGAGTAATCCAAACCAAAGCCGAGAAATGTTTCCTTCAGTTTTGGTTCAGGCCTATCTTCAATGCAGGCTCTGAGGAGCCCCAAAAAGCAGACAGACCTGAGGTTTGCAGGCCTGCACACAAGTTGACTGAGCAGTCTTTGGCAGGTTTGTGGACTTCAATGAGCCTAACATAACCAAGCGAGAACTCATAAAACTGGTCCACCAAACCAAAACAGTATGACAAAAGGTTCTCGGAACAATTCCTGAAACAGCTAATACAGAGAAAGATCTAGTCATGGTAAATCAGTCAACTGAGTTTCAACTGGTTTAGCTCACTTACCTCATTGGAAGCTCTCTGGGATTTAAGTTTCTGCTTTTTCTACAGGCATAGCATCTGTGTCTGGTGTGGGGTCTGCAAATTTTGTCCTGTTATTTTTACACCCTTGTATGAACTTGCACAGCCTAAATGGGGTGTATGACATTGCCCTGGGCTCCTCCTGGCTGCTGGTGAGTCACTTGACAGTGTAGAGCTCTCTGCACAGGAATGTACAGGGCTGGACAGGGCTCTTTGCACCACCCAGACCAGGCACTCAGATCCACCAGAGACCTTGATATAGATGCTTGTCACAAAAAACATTCACAGCAATTGCTCCTCCAGCTCCAAACAGCACAAGACTCCAACATCCTACAACCAGTCAAGAGACCAAAAGTTTCAGTGTGTCCCAGTAATGTCTGGAATTATTTTAAAATTTGTTAAATAGAAAAGTCCAGCTGATCTTGGGAAATAAACCTCACCTCCTACTTTAAAAAAGGACAGAAATTCCCCTGAAACATTCTCTATCACTGCCCTTGTGACTTAGGAAATTCTTTCTCAATCACACATCTACAGAGAACTATGATAAGATTTTGTATGTTTTTCAAGACTTTATAGTTTAAAAAAAAATAAAAAATATTTACATGTTCTAACTCTTTAAATACAACTATATGTTGAAGTATGTGCATGTATAGGTGTAGATGCACGCATACATCACATATGTAAGCTTGTACGGGTCTGTGCATGTGCTGGTGGGTAGATGCTTATGGATGTGAGTGCACTTTTTTCTACCAGTCAGTGCAACCTGATGTAATGAAAACAGGGTCATTTCAAAGGCATTATATTCCCACAAGTGTTATGAAAATCAGAAACTGGGTGGAGCAAAAATAGACTGGTTACATCTACAGTAGTGAATTAAACGTGCCCTGTGCTGTTTTCTGCTCCTGAAGCCAGTTGGCACAGAACAAATGGTTTCCATACTATTAAACTCTCTCACCCTCCTGAAAAAGGTGACCGTGTCCAAGTTCCTATTTTGGTGGACCATGGCCTTTTCTAACTCCTAAGCAGCTCCTGGGAATTGTTTAAAGGAGTGCTAGTTTTCTCTGGTCAAAACTATGCCAGCCAATATTCTCACAATTTAACAGTATAGTTGGTCAAGTTCCAGTGCTTGGGAACATTCCCTAGTATTGTTTAATTTATTAGTATAGATGCAGCTGAAGTGTGCACCCAACTGAGAAGCAGGCTGTTCTTTAATTCAGGCTTTACTAGACACCAGATTATGCCCAGAAGAAAGGTGTTGTGAGTACCCCAGCAGCAGCGAGGATCTGAGCTCAGACTTTGCTAGATGTCAGAGGAGACAACTAGGTGGCACAAATCAGTAGGAAACTGGCCTGTATAACTCCCACTGCTCACAGACTTGCTTGTTCCTTCATGTAACCAGCCAGTGCATTTGCTGCAGGGAAGGTGTGCAGTCAGGGCTGAGAGAGGTTGTCAGATGGGCTCTGAGAAGTGCTGACGCTGAAACGTCTTGTGATTTCCCAGGGATAACAGAACTCCCTTCTCTGTGCACAGGCTGCTGGAGGTTGGCAGCGCAAACATCTGGCTCGTTTGGGTGTTGCAACTTCTTTTTTTCATTGACTGCTGCAGACAGTGCCTGTTCCTGGAGCACGATGCACAAAAGTGGCAGCAAAGTTGTCAAACTTATATCTATATATCATATATATATTAGCAAAGCCGGTTGCAATAGGACAAGGGGTACTGGTTTTAAACTAAAGGAGGGGAGATTCAGGCTAGACATGAGGAAATGAGTGACAAAAACAAAAGTTTGGTCTCCTGACTGCCTATCTAACGACTAGCACACTTGTTTAGGATGCTTATCAAATAGACAGAGCTAGATATAGAGTCGGAGAGACAGAGACAAATACGAGTTTACATACACAGGAGATGTTGCTGTATGGGAGCTGGACAATGAAGTTACTGCTGTTGGGGCTAATGCAAAACTCTCCAAAAGAAGACTTTCCATTGGAAAATGATCTGCCAGATCTGAAAGCTTCTGGGAAAACATCAACTTATTTGAGATGTGATGAGAAATCATAAAAATGTGGTGTTTCCAATTTTAACCTCCTTTTCTATCATAGGTTTAGCATTTGGGATGGTAGTGATTAATCCAAACAGACAGAATATTGCAGTGAAATAGTTACAGAACATTTAATTTTGTCAAAAGTTCCCAAAACATTCTCTACCTGAGTCAGGAAAACAGTGAACTGAGGTTTCAGAGATGTCTTGGTATTTTTTTGTCAGTCAACAGGGAGAAATGCACAGTCTGGGTGCGCCAATAAACCAACTGATCAAACGAGCTGCACAGGGATGTGTGGCCATACCCTTTGCAAACAAGGCCATGCGTGTACATGCCAACACAATTACTTTGCTTGGATTTGCCAGGAGAAAATGGAATGTAAAGTAGTCTGTAAATAGCCAATAAATCCTGCTCCCAGTGTTTTATGTGTTTCTACCTTACTCAGGAAGGAACTTGGATTTCTTTTTTAAAAGCTGAAGTTAATACAACTAGCTCAAATGTGATGTTTTAGTGGAAGAGAGAATGGAAAAGGTTCTGATTGTTCTGCCATTCCCTAGAGAGGGTCTTATCTCCAAATAAACCTTTTTAAGAGCTTCAAGCTTATTTCTAAAGAAAAACAAACACATCCAGAAATTTAGGAGGACTCTTTCCTGTTTAGTACAGCAAAATGACAAAAAGTAACAACAACGTTAAAAAAAAAAGACGATGGTGGGTGATTGAAACAATTGATCCTACACCTCCTCTAACTCTGTACACCAAGCAAGTTAGAGATAAACCCTCTGTACACCTACAATGAACCACTTGATGTGAAGACTAACTGTTGGTTTTAGCAGAAAAAGAGACTACAATGGGACTGTACATTCTTCGAGGTTTGGGGTAAATTTGGGAATACATCTTCCTTCCTCACCTTCATCCTTATCCCCTGCAAAATACCTCCTGGGTTTTCACAGAGTCCTGTAGCGCTGAGTCCAGATTTGTCACATATCTGGTAAATATGCTTTCTGCTCAGAACATTTTGTTCAACTCTGGGTGTAATTCTGTGTTGCTGTGTGCAGCTTAGTCAAAAATTGCCACAGTGGTTTATAGGGAAGCTCTGCTAATATTCAAGGTTGGTTTTTTTTTCCTTTCCTTGCGAGTGGAAAATATGGCTTTGATAAAAGACTGATTCCCCAATGCAGCCTTGAAGGCTGAATTGACTGTAATGTATAGTTGACTTCAGAAGCCTAAACTGTTGGTGTTTTCATCTTCCTGCCAGGACATTTATCTTCTCCAAAAACACTATCAGTCTGTTTGAATATGTGTGTAGCTGTAGTGTTTGAAGACACCGGGTGAAGTATCTTGTATTAAACATTCATAATTGTTTTTCACTGGACTGTGAACTGAATTTAGTAACATCTGACTGACGGCTACTGCCAACAGGATATCCCAATGAGTGAGAGGAAGATCCTGTGTCAGTGCATTTGCTGGAGTTATACAAGCTGAGTTTCTCTTTTGTTTAATGTGTTCAGAAGGCTGCAAGGAAATCATCTGCAATGGGGAGAGTGCCAGAGCTTATCAGAGAGATAAGAAAGCTGTCTAAGCTTCCTGGACCTCTCCATGCATGGGAACACTTGTGTGAGTATGGCATACACTGACAGAGCTGGGACAGTAAAAGCAACCGAGTTTTTAAATCTGTCTTGTTGGACACTGCACAGTTCACATGTTTCCTGTTTCTCTGGCACAGATGACCCTTTAGTCAGGATCAAGAGATAATGTGAAATAATATTCCTGTGTTATTTTTACCTCTGCTCCTTTTCTCCAAGGTGGCTTGTCTTTGTAGAGAAACTTGGTACTATCAGACCTTGTTCAAGACTCATTTTCTGATGAGCTGGGAAGAACTGGAATGTAATAGCCATTAATTACTCTTTTTCTTCAAAGTGCTAGTGGTCAATTCCTTTGGCCATTTCTCTACCACATTAACCTCAGAGAAATGTTATATGACAGGGAGTACAAAGAACTTATGTTTGATCTCCACCTGAGGACTTCGTAAAATCCTTTAGGAAAGGCATACGGTTTGTCTGTTTGCAGTAGCAAGAGACTGGACTCATAACCCAAAGGGCACTGACCTGTTTCATGTTCCTAAAAAAGCAAGAGCAGATCTGCCCTAGCTGGAAACCTTCTTTGGTAAAAACACTGTCGTCTTCCTACAAGGCCTCCAGCCATGTGAGGGCAAAGCGATTGCAACAGGATGGTGTGAAAGTGAAGGACCTTTTAGTGAACCCTTGTTTTGGACTGTGCACAGAGTTTGATTCACATCCATGTATTAAAAAAGGTCACCACATTTGTTAGGAAATAAATGAAACATACGTCTTTGCTCTACTTAATTGTAAAGCCAAAAGCTGTTGAGAGGGACAAAGTTGCATCAATTTACTGTTTTGTCAGACTGGTGAATTAACAGTGTAGACTAAAAGATGATGAGAAAAAAAAAAATGGATCCCTAAAATATAAGTATTTCATTGGTATGATTACTTCAATTCTGCTTTGACAGGTTAAAGAACCCCCAAAATAAACAAAATGTTTTCCACCCTGAAATGTTTTGTTCTACCTGAATTCCTTTTCTTACTGTTTTCAGAGCAGTTACCATGCAAAAAATAAAAGCGAAACACACTACACTTTTCCTGACATTGACTTCATGTGTTTGCTTGAAGTATTCTTATGGCATTGCTCTTCCCTTTTCCAGTCGATGAGCATTTAGTGAGCAAAGAAACACCTTGTCCAAAGCACACTCAGATCAGGGAGCAACATAGTCGATCAGTCAGATGGCAGGTCCAGAAGCCACATGACAAGGTGATATAGCGTATGTAGCACAACATAAATTTTGTGCTTACAGACCTCAGCTTTTTAGTTTACAGCAGCAATGCACTTATAAAATGAATTGTCCAATTTTTTCCACTTGTAGCACTCTTTTTTGCATTGCAGAGTAGTCTCAGAACATGTGATCTGCATTTCTTTTGACCAAAACAAAACCAGGTGATTCAGTCTGCAAGTATATCTCGTTTTCTCCAATTGCCAATTGGTGTTCAACCAACAGGGCAAGAAAAGTGCTAGTTTGACATAAGACCTGTGAAGTATATATGAATACAGGCTTCAGGAACTCTGCACCCAATGTTTCACTCTACAGATCTGCTGAATCTAGTCTGAATCTGTACTGGTCCCACTAAGCTCTTTTGGTTCATTGTAGGTGTACAGAGAGTTTATCTCTAACTTGCTTGGTGTACGGAGTTAGAGAGAGGAGCTGTAGGATCAATTGTTTCAATCACTGATCATAGTCTTTTTTTTTTAATGTTCTTGTTCCTTTTTGTTGTTTTGCTGTACTAAACAGGAAAGAGTCCTCCTAAATTTCTGGATGTGTTTGTTTTTCTTTAGAAATAAGCTTAAAGCTCTTAAAGAGGTTTATTTGGAGATAAGACCCTCTCTAGGGAACGGCAGAACAATCAGAACCTTTTCCATTCTCTCTTCCACTAAAACACCACATTTGAGCTAGTTGCATTAACTTCAGCTTTTAAAAAAGAAGTCCAAAGGAAAGATATAGGAACTTCTAAGACATGAGTCATCTGACCAGAATTTTTGTCATCTCACATTTACATATTAAAGTAATTATGTTATAGAAGCGCTCAATTCTCTCCCCTGAATAGACAGCATAGACAGAATAGACAGTAGACTCGGAGGTAGCTATTCTTGGTCAGAGGAAACCCCCTTCAGACAATGTGGAAACCCTAGTACATTAAGAGAATTGTATAGTCTTGAAGCCTGCTAACTTATTTATCAAACACTTAAATTCATTTGACTGACCCTCTCAGTGACTAGTTTTACCTATGTGCCCTGCCTGCTGTAACCAACAGACCAGTCATTTGTCACTCAACTAACTGAAGCATTTGGCTATCTAAACTCCTTTCCACTGTCTTGTAATCTTCCCATGTGAAGCCTTGTTGATGATAGCAGATCAATTCAGACTTAAATCAATGCTAGCAATAACTTAAGATACACTAATGTCTTTGAAAATTTCAGAAGTCTTAAAAGCAAAACTAGTTCTTGTTTTTAGGGATGTGCTACTCCTTGGAAGACTCAGTGGGAAAATGCTGAGGGGAACGTACTAGTGTTTCCTAGCACAATTAAAATATATATAAAACTGTTTTGCCCTACTGGCACATTTATACTTTCTGCAGTTTTGATCCTTGCCTCCTCCAGAAGAACCTGTCTTCTTTTTTATCAAAGTGTGTTACCCTTTCACCCTCATCCTCCCACCATCCATTCATTCCATTACTGTTGCCCTTCACCAGTCAGATGGTGTCACTGTTGAGCAATTCAATGCTTCTCTTACTTTCTGAGAGAGGATCACACTGATAACCAAAGTGATTTGCTCGTAGCACAAGAAGTAAAAGACTAAAACCTGTAGTGTCACCTCTGTGTTTGTAGTGCGGGAGCACTTATCCCACTGATGTGACCCGTTTATTTTTCAACTGTGATTGATACTGAGAAATTACATCTATCTCAAACATGTACTGCAGAACACCTGTTAATAACTCAGGATCTGACTTGACTGTAGGCCAGAGCTACAGGAGAGCACTTCTGGGGCTGAGGTCAAATGGGTTCCTTTCTCTGTGGACAGAGACAAATGACCCATCATCGTGACTACCACAAAACAAGCAATGAAATGCATTCTTGGAAAATGGTTTTGGATGAATTAGCACATTTTAGAGTCAGAAAGTACAGTTTTATTCACAACAGTATGGGCAGAAGGTACTCTCTCAAGTTGACCACATCAAGCTTCTCTACTAGAGGCTCTGCCTTCTGCAGGCACACTTTAGTGTTGGGTCTTAGCCACAGGAGAGCCCAGGAAAGAACTCTTTTCACCGAGATAATACTTAAATGAAACAGGCCACTAGGGACGGATGGGGGATTACTAGATCCTTCTGCCTGTTATTTCAGACTCTCATATCCTTGGCTACAGACTGTTCCCTTCTAGGCAAAATATCTGGCCAAGATCATTGTCTTCTACCACAATAAGCATGAAGTGCCTTAATGGACTCCAGCCACCCTCTGTATGGTACTAAAGTTCACGTTCCACTACTGATGACTGCGGCTTCACAATTAAATTTCTATCACAGATCAGCTAGTCTTGTTACAGCTCCACCATGTTGTACTTTTTTTTGTTGATGCTGCTGCCAGTGGCTGGCATTTTCCTAAGATGCATCCTGTTCCTCAAACTTGATTTCTTTTTTCAGACTATTTCTGTTGTAGGCCTCTATTTTGAGTACTTTTTCGACTGGAAGTGAAATACAGCAGGAGCATCTCAAAACCTCATCTTTCCAGTTATTGCCTTACTGGGTCATATCTAATTCAGACAGGTGTTGCAGGGTAAGAACGGCACAATTTATGTCCGTATGCAAGAAAACATACTTTTGGAGACAGGGAGATGAGGTACTGCAGATCTGATAAAAACATGCACGAACTTCGTCATGACAATCTCTAATTAAAGTGGGAAATGTCTCATTCTTTTTAATTAGCCTAAGCAGTTTTTATATGCCCGTACAATCTACACTGTCCCTCCACATTGACAGTGTAGTTACAGCAAGAAGGGTTCACAGTTCTCACCATTTGACACAGGGGCTGACCAGGACTCAATGAAGAGTGAGTCAAAACATGAACATTCCTGCACCAAGAGCACAGGTTTTTTTCACCCTGAAGATAGATTTGATGTCAACAGTTTCTGGGGTTAAAGCTGACCTGTTTCAAAAGCTAAATTCAGGTGCAGGAGGAAAAGTGAGAAAGGAAGAGAGAGTAATGTTAAATGACAGGCCAGTGCTTTGGGCACTCACCTTGCTAGAGAAGGCCACAGTTCACATCCCTTCTCCAAATTGAGCTAACTGGCACCAGAATCTCTGACTTTGTGGCCATAGATGAATGCCCTAATGCACACTTACGCCTAGTCTTGGTTCTCATCTTCATGAACACTTCAGGGNAAAAAAAAAAAAAAAAAAAAAAAAAAAAAAAAAAAAAAAGTGTGTATCATTTGTTTTTTTTCCCCTACCTTCAGTGCAGAATGAAAACCGCTTTTGAAACCATGTTCTTTTTTGCCTTTTTAATTTTTTTTTTTCTTTCTTCCTCTCTATTTTGTGAAGGAGAATTCTTATTTTCAGGCCAGCCCCACCTCCAACTCCGCTTAACACCATAGGCCATTTGACTTGCGATGGAGCAGAACTGATTGCATCTCATAGAAAGCACAGACACACTGGTCTGCTCCTGCTTACAGGATCCAGGGGGCTGATCCTCTGTGTGATAAAGGCCATTTCTTTCTCAAACTTCCTTTTCCTCTCTGCTGAATGAAACAGCACTGTCCTTGAAGGAAGTGAAGCCTCAGATTACCACTTACTAGCATCTGATCCCTGCCGGAAATAACACCATTATATATTTTCTTGTGGCATTGCTATTGCCCAGGCCTCTAATTAGCTGCACCCCTGGACTGTTTCTCTACCGTAATGGGCCTTAGCTGAGGCCACATGTCTATTGAAACAGGCATCATGCAAACAGATCGCAAATTACATGTTCTTTTTTCCCAAAGAGTAATTTGCCAAAGGTCACGCAAGAAATTACAGGCAAAGGACAGAACCCAAATCTCCTGTATCCTCAGACCAGTCCATTAACCAAAAGGTCTCCCTCTCATAGTAATTCCTATGGCTCAGTGATAGTTTTTCCAAAACACTCCATGCAATAAATTATGTGTGAGATGGAAAATGTGCGTTAGTGAGAAGCAGAGCTAGGTGTACAACTGCATGTGTTCATAGGAAGCTTGTTTTTGTTTTTTGCTGACACAGATGAAATGCAAAGTAGGAGAAATCTGGTTAGCCTAGGATGTCACCTGATACAGCGAGAAGCAGATCAATAAAAAACTTTATGTTAGACCTTGCATGCCAAGACAGTAGCTATGAAAAGACAATGGAGTACCACAACAACAACAAAAAAAAAACAACACGTAGTTAAACGGGTGACCGGAAAAAGGACTTCATGAAGGTTATTGGACAACTGAGGAGGATTTTACTGAGAGATGGAAAAGAAATATGTTCCAAAGAAAAATGACGAGGAGACATTTTTACTGGGAAAAAAAAAAAAAAAAAAAAGAAAGAAACCTTCAAATAAACCCCCTCCTTTCTGCCCAGAGAAAGAATTAGCTTCATGTTCTCAAGCAGACAGACAAGACTAAAGTATTTAGATCAATAAAATCTTCATCAGCTGAAAGGTTAATAAAGGTGATATCATTTTAAAATAATCTCTGGGCCTTGCACAGGTGGGACATAGTAAATTCTAGACCATCTCTATGAAGTTTGCATACACACTTTTTCAGACCAAATGGGGTTTCCCCTTCCTCTGGGCAAAGTCATTGTGAATCACATACATGAGATTCTGAACCGTCAATCCCGTGAGCAGAGAAGGGTAAGATTAACAGAGATCTTGTAGAGAGGATACTTATTGATAAAACCAGCTTGAAAACCATGGACAGGATAGGGAAAGCAGCACCTTTCAAGCAGTGATCCAAATTAGAGGAGAAGAGTTTGAGTCTGTATTTTCAAATCAAAATTTACCATCACCCCACTACAAATTCTCCTAGGATGATAAACGCCTCTATCCAGAGCACATTTTGTCTCTCAGTGCTGCTCGAAGATGGAGAAGTGATAGTATTCCTGCTCAGTAGATGAGGAAACTGAGATAGAGACTATATGAGCTGTGCAAAGTCACACAGGAAGCCTGGGGCCGTGCCAGGAATGGCAGTGGGACTACAGGACTCCTGAGCCTCCATCCAGAGGTTAAAACCAGGGCTGTTATTTAACTAAGGTTAATTTTTAGGTTTGCAGCAGCATATCCCTCAGTGGTCCACCAACCCCAAAATACAAGGTTTCCAGCAATGAGTCACATCAGGAGGCACACACTGAAGGGTACACTCGTGCCACAAAGGGTCACGTACTGCAGAGAAGCAGTGGTCAGGCATTGCCATCCCAAAATCTGTCTAATATCATGGTCCTCAGCTGGTGCAGAGAGCACCACCACAAACCTTTGAGATTAAGCTGGAGGGCTGTGTCATTAGTTGTGTTTGGTAGGTGGATCTTACATGGAAGAGGTGTCTCCATGTCCCGCGGTTGAGTGCAGAGCTGCTGCAGTGATAGTGCTGGGGAGGGGAGATCAGTAAACCTCCTATATAAATTGTGAGATTTGTCTGTTCTCAGCAGTAGCAGAACTGTAAACCACAAAAATGCTTAGGAGTACGGATCTAGCTAGAAAGAATAAAGACTTGACAGGAACCTGTCATGGTTTCCCATCACATCTTCATTTCTGAAAGCAGTGAACAAAGCATCATTTTGATTCTTATACAGGATTCCTCCAGAAATAAAATGTGTCTTTATGTTACAGGAATAACAGGTTCCCAGATTAGGTTTGAAACTTATATCAGGCATAATAGAGAGGTACATGAAATCTTTAATTACTCTTGAAAATTTTCTAATCTTCTACTGGTGATAGTAATACAAGGCAGAAACTTAGCCAGCAGCGTAACTGACTAGCAAGGAATATCAGCATATGCTAAGAGCATATTGGCAATGTTGAATGTGCATTTACAGCTGGGAGCCAGATATTCACCAGCGCTCACTGGGCAGACCATGGTTTAATACCATGCAACTCATCACATCTTTTTGGCTGTGTGAACAGCTATGGGGACAGGGCTGCATCCACCCCAGCTTCTTATGGTGCAGGACACCAAACATTATCCTCCGTCTCTCAACCTCGTTCACTCTGTCTGCATGATCAGGGAAACACTGCGCATCTATACCAGCACGGATATGGTTGTGTTTGCAATTTTAAGGTCTGAGTTGGTATGTGTGTTCCCAGTAGCATCACTTAGTCCCTCTCTGTCCCTTAGGGAAGCCAAGGCTGTAAGAGACTTCAAGAAGCAATGTGGAAGATGTGTGAGCATAAACCAGCAAGTACTAGTCAGAAGGGGAAAGATGGAGCTGACAGCTGCTCCAGAATCTCACTCTGCTGTCTCTTTCAAAATCTGCTTTGCCTCTTTCAAAAGCCTGACCTGAGGACGCTGCCTTCTTATTCTCCTTGAGGCTGAATTATATCTTTGCATAAATTCCTTAGGATAAGAAGATACAAGTCTCTCAGACTGAGCTACCTGTATATTGGTTCCCAGCACCAATTGCAGTAATTTCACGGGTGCTGCACAACCTTTTACTATTTGTCTGTACTCCAAAACAAGTGAGGGAGGAGAGGAAGGAGTGACAGTCAGACCCTTGGCTCCAGCGGTTTCCTGTGCCTTGTCAAGGCCAGAAGGGCAATGGTCCCTCCCAAATGGAGGGGAAAACATACACAGTTTCGCAGAACTGCTCTTGGAAATGGCATTTTCATGCTCAAGGGCATGAATGAACCTGCAGAACAACTCCTTCCCTTCTGCAATGTGCCCATGGGCTTCCGTCAGTTCCTACCAGCAGCCCCTTTATCTTTCTTCCCTTTCCTTGAACATGAGTGACAGAACACAGCATTTCCTCCCCAGCATCAGCGCTGCTGCTGGTGATGCTCAAAACTATTGATTTCAACTACTCTTCAGAACTCTTCAGCCATCAAGGAGTTTTACTCATTTCACAGGATGGCAGGACCACAAAAGAATAAAGAGGAAAATGGGTTTCCATATAATTGTGGAAGGAATGGGGAATGCAGAGTTTCAAAAGCAAAATTACAGCCCAAGGCTGTTCTAAGCATTGTTATGCAAATCATCAGGCAGCTAGGATTTCTCCTCCAAGTTCCTAGCAATACCCACAGGCACCAATTTTTAATTAGAAATTATCCAAAATGTTCAACATGTCCACACGTGCACTGAAACACCTGTGATAGTCCCCATTCCTCTGCTGGGTGTGACAATACACGGACCAGTGCCCAGTTCCAACATGGAGATACTCAGTGAAAAGTCTTACTGTGGTGAGCAATAGAAGGGTTTGGAGGAGTAAAAGTCACTAAAGGAGTGCTGGATGACCCATGAAGATGAGATTTGTTCCTTGGAGAACACATTCCGTGTACATGCTGGGCCCGAAAGAATTGTTTTGTTCAAGAAAGCAACAGTGATATCAATGCCTTAAAAACACTCCAAAAAGCTTCTTCAGGAAAATGGTTAATGTAAGCTTAACTTCAACCATTTTGTATGTGTATTGGCCCGGCTGAAGGCAGGGTGGTGATTTGTGCTGCTCCTTACAGCTTCTACTCCACTGAAGATTAGCTCTCGGAATAAATATTCCAAGATCTTATATCTACTAGCATTTTCATCCCTACCATGTGCTGGAGCACTTAAGGCGTGCTGAAACCTGATGGTGCAGATAATATAGCAAACCTGTAAGCATCTATGTGCTTTCAACACATCTTTTAATACTAGAAGAGTGTTTCACCTAAAAAACTCTACCAGGTGAACTCACCTTCTGCTTGACACTAGATGTGGCATCTCAAACATAGTTCTTGTTCATTCTCACAGGAACCCTGGGCCCATCCTGGAACCATAACAGAAGAGTTGCACTCACAGGCAAATAAATTATACTATACTTCAGCTCTTTTTTCCCTACAAGATGCTTCCAATCTGGAGTTCTTTCTGGAGCTGAGCACGCACTCAAACCCACTCACCCTGCTGTACCATGTAGAAGAATTTCCACATAAATGTCCCATGTGCTTTTGTAGTAGAAGAAAATTATGGCTGTCATGCACAGAAACTTTAGCTCGTTTTGGATGTGGATAGTGCATTCAACCCCAAATACAATAAAACAATCAGCTGGCAGGTACAGGGTTCAAAGTCAGCCTGCTAGTAGAAAATCGTAAATTGCATAAGGCTTAAATCATCCTGTATTCACAGTGAGTTGTACCTGACCTGCACTGGCAGGAATGTGTTGTACATGGAGTAAAATAGGTGACTAGGGAAAATAGAAAGGGTGGAAGCTAACCGTGAATTTGAATCAGGGTCGAGGTTTCTGTATGACATTCCCAATTCCAAAGCTGTTTCTAGATACCTAAACAATTACTTGCACCTCATTATTATTAATTTTATCTCCATTACATCCCTCTAGGGCAAGCAGCAGTCAGTTTCCTCTCCCAGATGGCAAATAACTATATTAGGTACATAGTAAGTGACCCGAGTACAGGAACACAAAATATCTGTAGGTCTAGGCTTTCTGCAGGTCCTTGTGCTGTCCTCCTCTTCTTGCTTCTTCTACAAGCAGAGCCGGAGCTGCAGACTGAGCCGTCCCTATCAAAACATCACGATGTGTTTGCAGACTCAGCTGCACAGTGATGTTCCTAGGGAGGCCAGGAAGGTGGCGTGCAGCTTGCTGTCTGAAGCTGCTCGTGCAACACGGTGGTGTTCTGCAGCATGCAGGGGCAGCCCTGTCCGTCATCTCCCCCTCTGACTGCCCTGGTAAACCCCACCAATTACATTAATGGAAAACTTGCATCGAAGTTCTGCCAGTGCTTTTGCTTTCCCGTGCTTTGCACCCCTTGTTTTAAAAAATAAGTGCTTGGAGGTCACCCTAGCCTGATTAAATCACAGGAATATACAGTGTCTGTTTTCAAAATTCTGTGACTACTAATTAATTTATGTCATCAAACAATTATTTTCTACCTCATTAGCCCATGAAATGTGAAGATTGTGTCAGCACTTTTGCTGGCAGTCTCATGCTCATTAGTTTGTAACCTTGACCAAAAAGAGGGAGAGAAGGAGGGAGTGCTGTTCGACAACTAGCGATGTGTGTTTGAAGCCACAGGTGCTTCTAACTGGAGTTATTTACACATTCCCCTTGGTGCTAGATGACTGAAGTACCACGACATGGAAATGCCTTTTAGTCATGATTTGATGACTAATATATCATGAAGGGGAAGAGTGGGGAAGCGGAGCAAAGAACAGTGCACATGTACCACAACAGTGTCATCATGTGCTCTTCCTGGCCTTTTTTCTCACCCTGAACAGCAGAATTCACACAAGGTATTTGAGTCAGGTGATGGGGGTTTCACTTCTCAGATTACACGACAAGGATGTGAAACACCTCTTCGCATGGGAAATTATGGGACACCACAGTTGGGGTAGCAAGTAGAAGAGGAAAGGAAGGTACACTTGATCTACATGGCCCAGCAAGGCCCTGCCAACAACCATATACTTCCAAGGAAGTTTCCTGCATTAACTATATACAAAAATGTGGTAGCAAGTAGAAGAGGAAAGGAAGGTACACTTGATCTACATGGCCCAGCAAGGCCCTGCCAACAACCATATACTTGCAAGGAAGTTTCTCACATTAGCTGTATACAAAAATAGCAAACAGTCTTGGTGATCAATTAAATGTTCATGAGCCGGAGTCAAAACTCCTTTATCCTTGACTGTTTGCTGACTTTCAGTTGCTCACCTGATTTATTTTTTCATGTTTCCCTCTCCATATTTTTCTTTACTTAATCTGTGTTAAGATGTTTCCTGACATTTTCATTTTGAAGACACATTGTTCAGCAGTAACACTGGTCTTTTAGTCAGCGCAGTGCAGAATTTTGCATGGAAAAATAGTTTAATTAGAAAACATTTTTCAAAAAACATCTGTGAGGGATATCTGTTTGTTAAGGAAATTGAAACAGTTGGGCCAGGACACAGTTTTTTCTTCTTCCTGCTGTACATGGAATCAGCTGTTTGAATCTGAGTTGCCATTGCCCCATTTAGGATGATTTTTTTTACTAGACTGAATCTTTCCACTGTTCAGGATAAAGCCTACGTAAGACAGGAAAACTAAAACACAATGTATACAAACTACATTTCTTACCGATCGTCTCAGATCAAATGCGGGGCTGATACCTCTGTCAAGAGAGTTTTTCCAGTCTCAGCTACAAAGCCACAGCTGACCTGGTCTGGTGCTGGTGACTGTCCTGCTTCAAGGAGAAGGTTGGATAGATGACTTCCAGAGTCCCCCTACAACAAAGCTTTTATGGTTATATAAATGTCTAAGTGGTACTGAACTGGCATTTCACCATTCTTCATTCCATTTTCTGTTTTGTTTTACCCTAATCTGGAACAAAAATAAATACCAGTGTATTAGAATTCCCAGAGAGCAGAATTTCTGAGCTTATATCAGAATTACTCAGGTTGTAAACAGGAATTTGACTTGTTCTTGACTACTTCTTAATGGTCATGCCCAGTGGCTAATAATTCCAGTGAACATAGTGATCTGAGGGGAAAGAAGGTCAGGAATTCGAGGTAACAGATAAGGCCCCAGGAGAACTGCCTTTGCCACAAGCTGGCAGATTTACTCAGTCTTCACTTATACCCTGCGCCCCTCAAAAATGAAAAAAGAGGGTAGCCAAATAGCATAATTAAATGCTTAGGGTCAGTGGTACGAACACTCTTCACCATGACACTAAAAGACACTGGAAGATTTTCAGTTAAATGAAGTTTGTTCCAAATGTTCATCGAAGACAAAGCACTACAGAGAGGTTTCCAGTGCATAAGGCAATTATTAAAGCTCAGGACATTCTGGACATGTCTGTTCTTAGGGAGAAAAAGACCATTTTTTGCCAATGAGTTTTTGGACATTTCCATTCTATTTAAGTTCTCCCGTCTTTTTGTCCTAAAATAAGTGTCAAATAAATACAAGTTTTGAGGTTGGGTAACTGGCACAGAATAGAATGAACAGAGTCAAAAAAATAATACTGAAGTTAAAAAATCAAGTTTTCTTAATTAGCTATGCAGGAAAATTCCCCATTTTAGTAGCTTAAAATCTAGAGGGATGTGAAACTCAGCAGTTTCAGTTCACAGAACGTAATGAAAACATTCTTAGATTTTAATTTGCATGGGGTCACATTTACAAAGCTTCTCTAGAGTTTCATATTCAAAGAAATTAGACATTCAGGTGTCAAAACCAGGGTAAAATATTGGCTCCACTTAACCCAGTGGTAACTTTGAAACTCTTTGTTTCATTGGCTGCTATTTGCTGAAACTGGTGAACTCACATTGGTGAATTTCCCTGCAAGTCTTTTGATGTTACTGCTGAAATGTCAAATGATCCACCTCATACGGAAGTCCAATAGACTGTTAACTATAGTTAAATTAATAGTTAAAACAAGAAATAAAACAGTTCCTGGTAAAAAAAGACATAAAATCTAAAGGACTGTAAGAGAGAATTATACCATGTCTCTACATTTTATGAGTTTGCTCATTAAGCTCTACAGCAGAGATAAACTTCTCTATTAAATTCTATTGTAAGACTTTAAAGAAAATCTATATTATTATATCACATTGGTGGTGGGATGTTCGTGGCAAGATCAGGACACATTGTGCTAAGTACTGTATAAGCGTAGATTATACAGCTCAATGTCTGAAAGTTAGACTTAGCAAAAAAAATCTCACCCTATTTAAAACATTTGAATAACTGAATTTTTCACTCAGCTATACAATGCTCATATTTGTTTTTAGCACTAAAATGATAAAAAAACATACTTTTATTAAAAGCATGTACTTTAAAAAAATTATCTGCTCATGTGTTTTTTAAAGCAGTTTTACCTTTTTGCAATTTCTTGCCCTCTCAGGTTTATGTAAACATCCAATAGCATGTCACAAACTCTTTTACAGGAAGAAAATTCACCTTGGGGCTGATAGTATGCCTAAGCAATATCATTCCAAAGAACATCTTTGGTGGCATGATAAAAACATCTGAAAATATGAAGTTAAAAAAATCAGTATCTCTTTGACCACAGTACAGTGTCACTTCTCTTCTACAGTAGGTGTTTTCTTCTTGTGGAAAAACAGTCCTTTTTCTTAAGCAGTGGTATGCTTTTAGGAATCTGTGGGTGCTATATTAAAAGCCCACAGGCTGGCTTTTCTGTTCCTTCCATAAATATTTATTTCCAGTAAATAGGCAGAATTACCCAGAGTCCCCAAATAGTAATGGCAAACTAATGAGTCTCGGCAGAGACTGATGTCTTCGGCTCTGGAAAGTCAGCCAGCATGAAAGGGAGATCCCCTTGTTTTAAATTATGAAAAACAAGAGAGTTAAGAAGGTTGGTGTCCCCTCCCCCACAATGTCCCCTGCTCCACCTCCAACTCATTTGGTAAAACTGTGGTAAAGAATAAAAAAAGAAGTTCTGTTTTCTACCAAAAGACTTTGAACTCACTTCAGTCCTCCTTCGTGTGTATATTTTCTGATTCTTCTGAGCTTTGTACTTCCTGAACCACAGAAGTGCCTACACATTCGGTTTCCTGTCATTGAGATGTGAATGTAACCTTTTGCATAATTTGAGTGATCATGCCTCTAATGGCCCAAATTTCTCTCTTGCACCAGATCTATCATGCTATTATTGTTCAGATGCTGTTGAGTTTAACCACTGTAACTAGCATTAGAGTCAGGCCTAAAGACTTCAGGTGAACCAGCCTACATAAGCTATGCTGTTTATAGCTATTCTTACTTCCGACACACATCTGAATGCATGTGATGTGGTTCGGGGTGAGGAGATAAGTACGCAGCATGACGTCCCTGTTGGAGGAGTATTATTTTAAGCTTATTGCTATGACCGATTTTTCCCCTTCGGCTGTGAATTTACCAAAAGGTGCTCCAGCCCATAAGAATTGTTTCAAGGCTGGTTCCACACAAAAAGAAAGCTGAATTACACAACTGCTCTAAATGAATGGGGCTGGAGGTGGAACATGTTTCTCTCTGTGTCTTCCTGCTGCACGTGCAATGGGATTTACTGTGACAGGTTGGTCTGTGGGAGGTTAAATGACAAGAGCAGCGATCAGTGCTTGCTCTGATTCTGAGGCTACCACCCGCCAGACGCACAGAGATAAACAAGATCTCACCAACGGCAGATGTTTGCTTTGGAGATATGACTTTCATGGGTATAAAGCAGTATAATTCTGCTTGCTTCGGTAGAGTTATGGCACTTCAGTATGAGAGCCAGTTTGCAACCAGAGATGCATGGTTCAAGGAGGAGAAGGCCTGACCATGACCTCCTCTTCCCACTCTCTTTCCTCCCTCACTTGCTCATGGAACAGGTTTACTCAGGGTGCCATGGGATGGTGCGGCTCTGGACCCCAACCCTTATATACTGGAAAATCAGCAGGAAAATACTAGGTAGTATTCCAGTATATCTATATCTATCATGGTTCTTTCAAATGAATTCTCTCATTAAGTTTTGAAACACTAAAATTATATCTTCCAGCACACTTACCTGAGCAACAGGAAAAATTAAGCACTGATTATCATCTACATTTTATCTGCTCACTCACCTGCAGTACGGGATCTTTGTAAAAGAGCAGGTAGAATATCATTAGGGATTTTTATCTTTTTATTTAACGGTGGTGAAGGACAGGAGAGCAGATATTGCCAATGAAGAAGTTTAATGCCTGTTATTCAAGGCATTTGGAGAGGTCGCATAGATAGGTCCTATCATGTACAGAAACACTCCACTGCACAAGCAAAGACCGGTGATGTGGTACCAGATGTGAGCTGTGTCAAGGCTGAGCAGGGATGTCAATCCACTGTGGCATTTGCATTTCAATGCTTGCTTGAGTGTTTGGATGCAGGATGTTGTTGGAATTGCTTATTGGATATGTTATATAGATACACCTATAGATGCAGCGGATGCTAATGGGATTCAACAAATTCTCTCATCTTTCGAAAATTAAGCCATTTTCGGAAGTCACAGCGGCTAGACTTCCACCAGAAAGCTTTGGGACCTTTGCTCTGCCAACAATGAAGGAGAAATACATTCTCAAACGATATCTACTGGCTGTCCACAGTGTCTTTGTAGAAGGGAACTTCACTAGCATAATGGATAGCATATTGCACCAGAGAGGGGACAGAACTACAGGGAAAAGAGTTTATCTAACTCATGCAAGTGAGTGTGCTTTTGTAAGTTTTCCTGCTCTGCAGTGAGACACAGAAGACTTAAAAATCGTTCACACATAAGTCAAATAGTGAATCACCCTACAGCATTGCAGTGATGAGAACATCTGCCTGTGATGTTAAATTCCAGGTTTGAGGCCCTACTCTGCCTAGTTCAAAGCAGAAACTTACATTTCATTCCCATCCACTACAGGTGAGCACTTTAGACACTGAATAATTTCTCTAGGGCAACAAATGTTTGTTTAAATAAAGTAGGAAAAGTCCTGAAAAGATACTTGAGAAAGACACATCTCAGAAAAGCTTCATAGTTTGAGTACACATCTAAGACAGAAAAAAGCAAGTTTACATTCTGTTTTGAAGTAGGTAGAGCAGGAAGTTGGACTGGACTGCAGGTTTAAGGGGTACATGTTGTTTCGCCATGGAAGTCATAGAAAAGTTTCAGCTACAATGAACCATCACATTCTACAGGGATAGAACAAAACAAACAACCAAACAAAAAGCCAAATGTCTACAACTTCCTTGGAAGAAGTCCAGTCAGTTCTAGTATGTGCCTGATCTACACAGTCTGCTGAATACTGTGGGCATATTTCTATTGACCCAAAAAATGTTTTTGATCAGGCTCAGGTTAATCAAATATGGTTATTGCAAGAGGATTGCACAGAGGAAGAGACATAGAGAGCAAGGAAACTAGTGAACCTTAAAATGAGGTAGTATGGTCAATCACTTGGACCATATTTGAGGCAAGAAATATGCATTAGGTGTGGAGAAAATAGAGATCACTGGACTCCAGAGCACAGTACTCTAAAATTCCCAAGCATTCTGAAAATCGTTTAACTTTGAGTCATCATGTTCCAGCTCTTGAAAAGGAATGAATAGTAGATGATGAGGAGTAAAATGAATGGTTTCTTTGCCTCGAAACTATCCAATCCTTCTCCCACAGTGAAGGCATGCATGACTAACAACATAAAAGAGATGAGAGTTTAATGTGTAACAAGGAAGAGGAGCATTTGAAAAGCTAACCTTTCACATAGATTGGGCATGACATTGGAAAGCTCAATGCACTTCATTCATCAAAGTTGATAGCGAGATAAATACTCAGAACTGACTCTTCTAATAAAAGTATTTCCTTTTTATTCACAGTGTGCAAGAGCATTACAGAGGAATCTCTCCAGCCTTATCCTTCATATTTGCGGTCAAAGCAGCTTTTGCCATCTGTCTCAGTGGATTGAGGATGAGGTCTACTGAGTCAACTTTATGGTCCTTGAGTCCACAAGAGTGTAGAGCGTAACCACTAGGCTCTCCAAATCAGGTAGTAAAAGCTGGTTTATTCATGAGAAAAATCAAACAAGTAGTCAAATACGAGAAACAGGTCAACCGTGAAAGTTCTGAAACATTGGTCCAAAAGAAAGCCTGAGAATGGAGAAATACCAAAAGCTTGGGAACACTTCAAAGATAGCTTGCAAGGCTCAGCATTGCTGTTGCCAAAAGCACTGATTCATTGAAGGTAAAACGATTTGAGAAAGCATTTCCAGGAATATTCGCATTGTTTTGCTATCAGTTCAAGCCAGTTTCATGCCAGTTCTCAGGCTTCAACTTTCCAGCCTTACAAAGCAGGGGATCCCTAACTTCCATTCATTACAGAAGTGTCACATGGAAAAGGAGCTGGAAGGGTCAAGGACCATTCAGGCTTTTGCAGACAGCTAAGAAAGAGTGACATTCCCCAAAGTACTCACGAGTCAGGTACTTATAGATACTTCACAAATTAAGACAAAACTTACGTTATTAAAAGTGAACTGGGTGCAGCCAACTGAAGAACTGCACAACTGACTTATACTTAAATCATTGTACGATATAATGAAACTTATTTGTCTTAAGTTTTGCTCACATCACAAACATTGTTCATAAAAATTGAAAAATACACTTTTGGTTAATAACAAGAGAAAGCCTTATGAAAATTCCATTAATGATTGTAATTTTTACTTCAGCCTGCTACTGTTTCCCAGGGAGTCTAAAGTCTTAGAAGACCAAAGCATCAAGGGGTTTCAAGAAAGAACTAATGGGAATGCAATACTAGGAGTGCACCAATGCCCTGTTGCCAATGTAGAGAGACAGAAACAGCAGAGTTTAAGGGACCAGCATCAGTTCATGCCAGAAGCTTGTGACAGAACAGAAAACTCTACCCATTTCCTGAGTCAGAGACTCGTGTTTCACCCTCAAGACCGGCATTCTTCCCTATAGATACTTTCCCCTTATCTCCTGAGGCTTGGATATGTTTCAGTGGACAGAATTACACTTTTACTGTTCTGCTTTTTCAGATATTCTCCATGAAACAAGATGACCATGTGTTGGAGGAAGGGTCATATTGCCTAATGAAGTGAATAGCAGAACTTTTAGTGATTTCGGTGATGCTGTATCACACACTTAATGCTTCCAGGAAACTCCTTTTGCAAAATGTGTAAAGAAATAATTTATCCCCGTCACCTCAATTTCCCACTCTATACCTTGAAGGAAAGCAGTGTTTCCTTATAGACCACATCCATATTCCAGAAAGAAAATAGAAACAGATCACATAATTGAATTTGGGATTATTATTCCTATGAGTTTGTTACCACTAGGCCAGGGGAGGGGAAGGTTTGAGTGGATGGGCAGCTATTAAACTTAAATGGGGGAGAGTTTTACTGAAAATGGCTGAAATTTACTTCAAGCTCATGGAGTACTGATTTATATCAGGGTAGAGCTATGTCTTGGCTCCGGGGGTCTCCCAGGAAGAACAGGATGTTTAAAAGGACACAGCCCCCACAAAAACAAGGATAATAAACTCATAGCATCCCCACCTTCTCCTCATCTCCTCCCAAAATGTGCGCAGTGTATTTTATGCAACCATGAAAGCAGTTCCTATGGAGCTAAAGAGGTATCCTAGCCTCAACAGGTTTGCAAACACATTAATTAGAAGAAACAAACTGCTGTCCTAGTGCAAACATGTGTGCCTATGTATGTTTGCACTATGTGTGCTCACAGGACTGGATTTTCCCTAGGTGTCCTCTAGCCAACAGAAGAGGAGACCTTCACCCAGACAGACGGACAGAGGAACAGAGCTGCAGGGTGCTCCACGCTCCCCTCAGGGGCTGCTCATCTCCACTGATGATAAAAGGTGTGTACATTGGCTTGTAAAAGGAAATGTCGCCATTACCTACAGTTCAGTTTTATGAATAACCCTAGCAAAGCATAAAACTGATTTGTAAAAGGGAGAGATGGTTCGGAGTTTTTGTGGCCTGCATAAGTAACGCCTTCTGTCTTCAGGCAGCAGGAAAGTGATTTTAAACTCTGAAAAACACTGAAAACAAAACCCACTGTACGAAGTCACAAATACAAGGGCTTGCATACAAACAGGGCCATTCCTTTGCATAAATTCTGGAAAGCCAGGTTAATTTAGACTGAATTCACCACTTTGCGAGCAGCTAACACACAGAATGCAAAGCGGGATGAAAACAACTGTGCTTGCACAATTGTCAGCTGTTGAAGAGCCCTAACCAGTGGATCAATAGAAAACAACAACTTGGTGTGTGTATAGGGAAATCACTCCAGAAAATCCTCCATGTTTTGGATTTGTTTTGTGAAATGGGAGTCTTGTTCTGTAGCACCCTTACTGAGAGTGCCATTTCCCTCTGCTCCTCATGCTTATGCAAATACCCACACCTGTAAACTAGGCATTAAATACCAATAACTCTTTTACTGGACACATTCAAGTGAAAGAATTAAAATGTTTAAAAGAAAAAAAAAAATGTTTTGCTCTTTCTCACACTCCACTCCAGATTTCTAGGGAAGGCAGGAGATAGATAACTTTGACCTATACTTGTGTTGCTGCAAGTTTCTTTGACACATTAGTTCCTGTTGTCTCTGTCTTTGTTTCAGTGATGTGTTGTGTAATGTGAGCAAGCACAAAGCCAACTATGCACCACCAGGAAAGCCGGAGTATTCTGGTTTTTGGCACGATGTGATGTACTATGAACTAGCTTTTAAGTATCTGACAGTGAGTCCTTGGAATGGGCAGCTGTACAGTAGAGACCAGTGCTCTGAATAACCTAACTCACAGCACATAGCTGGGACCAAACCGTGGCTTCATTCATCCCCTGAGCACATGTACTCAGTGCAGGGAGCATTTGGGACTCGCTCGAGTGCTTGTCCTGTACTCAAGGTCGGCACCACACTCTGCCCATGGCACATGCTGCAGAGCTGAGGCAGGTAGCTCCACACAGAAAGACATGTGCCACACGGACGTTAGAAATGATTGACAGATGACAAGGACTTAATTGTGTCTTCACCCTGTTCCACAAACATATACCCTGCTCTGTCACCTGGGCACTAAAAGCTAAGCACTCCAGTGCTGGAAATATTTAAAAAACAACAACAACAACAACAACAACAACAACAACAACAAATCTATTGACTCTGCTGTCCAATCACATGTATCAGTGATAGTACCCCAAAGCTGTAATGTTGCTGTTTTCTGACCAGGCACCTTCAGCTTTGCTCCCATCTGTTCACTTTACCTCCACTGTGACCCCACTGCCTTGGGTTCAGCCGTGTCCTCAGTTACAGACTGAAAGGCAGTGAGGAAGGAAAGGCTTATGACCCCATTTCCTACATAGGGGAAAAAATATATTTAAGAGCATTTACCAGCCTAAACAAACCAGCCTAGCAGACAGCTGTGAAAATCTCACTGTGTTTCTCTGCATCATTGGAAGCCGAGATGTCAGTTCCTCATCAATAACAGGGACCAGCAGGATTTCCTCACTTTCCAGGAACCTTGTGAGGAGCCCAGAGGCTGTGGTAACAGGGCATCTTAGATGACAGATTGACTTATTGTCTCTGGTGGGAAGAGCATAGGACAATTCTAAGCCACATGGTTTGTTTCTCAGCCGATTTACTGTGTTTTTGTTAATGCAGTTCTGCTGAGGTACTTGCTGTGACTCAACCAACCAGCTGTGAAACAAAGCTCAGTTCCATGGGATTTGACCAGCTACCTTTCCACTGAGTCAAGGATAACTGGCACTGCACTCTGAGTGACGTCTCAGTCTATGCCTTTTCCTTCTTGTATCAAGGAACAGTCCTGCACAGAAAAAACTGTACAAAACAGAAACTCAGGTGTGTTGTTTTACATGGCATGTGAAGAGAAGGCCTCCTGAAGCCAAAAGCTGGCAATGCTTTCCAAACAAAGGCTCAGGTACCTGCTGCAGGGTTCCCAAAGAGAGGCCATCTCATCAGACACCTGGTCCTGGACTACGGCATTCTCCATGCAACCAAAAGGCCTCGTACAGCTGTAGCTCCTGCCCAGTTGAGTCCCCAAAAGCACATGTGCTGTCAAGGACATAGGGCGCTCAGGCACAGCAGCTGTCCCAGCCAACAACAACTACATACACCACTCCCTTCCTAACTGAAGAGCCAGACTCTTTATACAGCTGCAGCCCCACTGTACCAAGAGAGATAGCTTAGGGCAACCCCACTGCAAAATTTGGTCAAGTCCATTTCATCCTTCCAAATGCATATTGCAACACAGTCAGCATTAGTAGAGCTTTAGTCATCAGATCACAACTGAGAACGGAACTGAATTACAGAGGTTCACTGCTTAGCATTTTGAATGCTCTACAGCCAGCATCTAGCCTGATGTTCAGGCTCTACTTTTTTTGAAAGTTTTGCAACCTTATTTAACATGGAGAAGCTCTGTCAGTTCCTGCAGGGATTCCTGATGATCTCTGCTTGTCACTGGCAGAGCCCTGTGTAACTGCATTAGTCTGGTTTGCTTTTCAATTAGCTGTCAGTCTGCAACCAGCAGAAACCTTGAAAGAATTGATTGAAAGTCTCACAGTCAAGCAGTATCAATATGGAACCAAGGAGGAGATATTTTAATTCAAAACCCACAGAAATAGAGATCAGAATGGGAAAAAAAAATCCAGCACTACAAGTTAAAGGTAATTGAAAAGGATGTTAAACTTTGATAGATGGATTCAAGCAACAGGATCTATGTTTGCAGTTTACACGTTTCTTTCCTGCCAGAAGGCAGAAGTTTTAACTCATCTATTAGAAATACAAATGGGATGGTGCATACAGTAACTAATTTTGCATTTCTTAAGATAAGAGACTTCCCAACATAAATGTTATATTAAAAACTATTGAAAAATAATGAAGGATATAATAAAGTCTGTATTAATAGTTAACAAGAGAGACTCAAGGCAAAAACTTGCATTCATTCCCACATCACTGCTGTAGAGTGACAGTCTTTAAGGTTGTTACACAACCACCCTACGAGGAAGAAAAGAAAGACTATTTCTCATTTTATTCATGCACAGAAGTGATTCCCTTTCAGAAAGGGTGAAGCTGTATGCTGTAGATCTTGGTCTTCTTTCTCCCAAAATCATCTCCCAGTTCTTTGCCAGATCTGATGATCATCAGACTCTTTCATGAACCAATTCAGTTCACAAAATCAGCAGAGAAGTAATACTGAAAAAATAAGTGTGAATACTTTTCTGCTGGTTTTGTGAGTTGAACTGTCTCACTCAAGTGTCAACTGAGTACCAAAGTGTACAAAGAGAAGAGGAAAGCCTCACATGCAGGAAGTGGAGTTAAAAAAGAGGGAATGGGTCTTATATCTCCTGGCAGCAATGAGCTGCTGGATCAGCTCAGCTGTAATAAGCCAATAACTTCACTAAGAGATGAGGGAACTGGATCTGGTTCGTGCCCTCAACATGCAGCCGTCCCACATTTCATGTTAGTTATGGCCAGGGCTTAACCTCTCGTGGTCTGAGAAGGATGTTTTATGGTCTGAGATTGGAGGTTTTGACTGGTAGCTGGAAGATTAATAGACAGTATTACTTCATGTGTGCAGGAAGACATGTGCCTGAAGATACTGCACAGCCCTGAGCAGAAGGGAAGTATGCATTTCTGAGAAGAGACGAATGTAGTCAAATACTGAAGCTTACTTAACTCACTTACTCAGTAGCTATTTATGTTCAATGGCTATTTTACACTCTAGAGAGAGTGTAGAGACCTTTTGTAAAATTGCATTAAGGTGTTGGTGTGACAATACTCTGAGAGTGTGATTACCTGAAACATGCAAAATGCCTTTTTTTTTTTTTTATTGAGCATTATTCCAGTGCAGCACATCATTGTGTGATCATCCCCGAACAGTCTTATTGGCACAAGCAACATGACAGCAAACAAGCAGCCAGACTCCTAATCTGACTTTTCCAAAGTAGACAACATTATCATGTAATGACACACAAAGGAAGTCACACAGAAAACCAAGCACATCCCAAAGTCAAGTAAAGCTAAGAGGAAACTGTGCTTCACAATCTCACTGTTTAACTTAATAAAATCTGGGGAAAACTTATCGAATTGTGCCAAGTACTCTTAAAATCTTACAAAGCAGGAAAAAAAAAAAAAAAAGACATGACGCAGTGTTATTCATTAAAATCGCCTTTAAAAAACTAAAGCAGTGGAATGCATTTTCCCTGCACAAAACAGCACAGTAAAGAGGTCGTTTCAGTTTTTCTCACTTTACCAGGCTTATGTCTTGGAGCCTGATTTTCTAGCCTTTTATATCATGCCTGTAGCATAACAGCACTTGGTAACAACATCATGTGCACTGTGCTACTACAGTCATTAGCCCTTTCAATTAAGCCACAATGGCTTTAGAAGAGAAACTTGCTTTCTTCACTGCTTTCTGTTTCCTCCTAGTTTTTGCATCAAAATAGCTGTGCATTGCAGCTTCAAAATTGCTGGTCTTCTGCCCTTTCAGACTTCCTTTTCCTGCTCTGCAATGCTGTGCCCAGTTCCCGCCAAGCGCCTGTCACTGTGGGATTTGGGTGCACGGTCCTTGCTTGTGGTTCAGCAGCTCTCAGAGAAGCTGGGGAGGAAGAAGGAGTAGTAAGATACAAGCTTTTTCAAAACCCTCCTGCATTACCAGGGTCCCCTAGTCAGTGCAGAGCACTTACCAGTTTACACCTGCACTAAACAGAGCTGGACACGGCAGCCAGATTCCTTCTCCATCAAACCAGGCATTGCTAGAATGCACACCCCGATGCTCAGGATGAGGATTTGCCAGCTGTACGCAAACTAGGGTATCTCACACCCTTGCAGGAGCTCATTTAGTCTACTGGAACAAAACTTTACCTCCTTGCTGTCTGCAAATGGTATCAAAGGAGTTGTAGCGAATGTCTGGCCCTGAAACCTTTAGGATCTAATCCCACATCCATAGTCTTACTAGAGTCCTCTTAGCTACTGTGTAACAGCTTGGATGAAAAGCAGAAGCTGCATTTTCTCTTTTGCCCACTGGGAGAAGCCTAGACAATATGTTCCATTAAGAGAGAATCACAGAAACATAGAATCGTTTCAGTTGGAAGAGACCCTCAGGATCATCGAGTCCAAACATAACCTAACTCTAGCTCTAAACCACATCTCTAAGTCCCTCATCTAAACATCTTTTAAACACCTCCATGGGAGGTGACTCCACCACTTCTCTGGGCAGCCTGTTCCAATGTCTGACAAAATTTTCTGGAAAGAATTTTTTCCTGATATCCAATCTAAACCTCCCCTGGTGCAACTTGAGGCCATTTCCTCTTGTCCTATCACTTGCTACTTGGGAGAAAAGCCCAACAGCTAGTAGCCCAGGTCTACCTGATTTTACAGAGGCATTAAACTAGTAACAGAGAACAACTTGACCGTCTGCACTTGCTGACTGAAGGACAATTGGTGAAGAGCTTTGAGAGTCATAGAGGAAAGATGCTCTATATAGAGAAAACGATATGAGTGTTCCTTGTTCATCAGTCTTTGACAAGCTATGACTCAAATACACATGTCAAATGCTAAACTGAGTGAAAAGGTGCTTTCTCTTTCTCAAGATTTCTTTTTCCTTCTGATAAATGACAGCTACACTTTACTCTCTAAAGTTCTTATAGCACTGTTCAAAATTAAAACCACAGCTGCAGTCATGCTAATAGAAATGTCCTGCCTTTTTACAGTTTATGATCCCCTCCTGTGCAGAATATAACCTAGAAGGTGAGCATTTTAGCCTTTGTTATGATGGTAGACAGGTGCAGAGTCACTGTGCTTTGTTTGCAAGTGACAGAAACCATACAGGGAAGAGAAACAGAACAAAAGGCTAAATCAGATCATAAATGCAACCTAAAAAATTCTAGGACAGGAAATGAAAAAACGTGTTAAGGTATTTGATTTTCTTGAAAGATGTTGATATGTTCCACGTCATCTATTAAAATATGCCTCTTCCTCCCCTTTCTTCCCACCATACTGCAGGTACTGCAGCCACTCAGTCTGCAGCAATGCCATTTAGACAGAAGTCACCTTTTATGAGCCCTGTGACTGCAGCCTCCCAATGTGGGCACTTCACAGGCACCGAATGAATCTTTTCTCATAGATGAGAGACAAAAAGTCAGTTCAGATGGATGGACTGAGCAGGACCAAAGTGATATCAGCCTGACAAGCAAAAGTAGCAGTATATCACAAATCAAATTGCTTTTGAAAGTTTCGTAGGTGTTACGGGGAAGATTTTATGCTGTGTTTTCATACTGGATGTTGTTTGACATTTTAAAGAGAGGGACTCAAAGCTGTAGTCCCTTTCTCAGAGCACTAGTACATGATTTAGCAGAAAGAGCTCTCTGCTACCTGCCAGCACCACCCACCAGCCTCCTGGGCTAGATTCAACCACCACTTCACTTAAGCCTATTACCCCTGTTCCCCACAATATCTTTAGTAGGTGTTTCTCTCTTCCTGTCAAATGTCTCTTTGTCCCAAGAACTCAGATCACTACAGAGTTTTATCAGCCTTGCAGAAAAACAGTGAGGGAGCTCACAGACTTCCTGAGTCTTTTCTATATTTATAGCGAAAATGTTTTGGGGTTTTATTATTATTAATTTTAGATAAAATCTATTTTATTTTTGTTTCTGAAAAAAATAATATATTTTCCATATTTGGAGAAAGAGTACTGATCCCATCACCTGATTTGGGAAACAAACATTACTTTGGCCTTTCTGTCACGTATTGATTAATCCTTTTAGCAGTAAACTGCTTGAAGATGACCCTAGGGAGCTTGCTGGGTCCTGGTATGTTCTGAGAGGGTCTTGGGAAGATGCCACCTCTTCAGCTATTGCTGAGGACTCTTAGCATCAGCCATTATCATCACTGAATGAGAAACATTCTCGTCTCCTTTTAGTCTTCTTTGGACATAGGTATGAGGGAAGGTAAAATCCAGTGGTCTCCACACACAGTGACTTTTATGCCAATTGCACAAGGAAGGACATAAAGGTCTTTCATAACTCAAGGCAGAAACTTGCTAAGACAACTTGGCTTTGATTTGTTACTTTCCAGTCTGATTTCAAAATACTTGATGATGACCCAAAGAGAGACTTCAACTTTGAACATCCCCTTTCTGTCCCTACTTAGGTTTCTTTAGGCTGCATATGTTTTAAAAAATCCTATGTTTGTCTTGCATAGCAGGAGTTTCTTCCCCAGCAGGTATTCTAATGGGATAGGACCCAAGGGAATGGCAGGAAGATGTGCCAGGGGAGGTTTAGGTTGGACGTTAGGAAAAGGTTCTTCACCCAGAGGATGCTGGACACTGGAACAGGCTCCCCAGGGAGGTGTCACAGCCCCAACCTGACAGTGTTCAAGAAGAGACTGGACAACACCCTCAGACACATGGTGTGAACTGTGGGGTTGTCATACACAGGGACAGGAGTTGGATTTGATGATCTTTGTGGGTCCCTTCCAGCTCAGGACATTCTATGGTTCTATGCTGCATTTTTTATGTCACCACTGAATTTAGCTCAGTTTATCTGATCATTGTATTAACTACTTGGTCCTTTTTCTCACCTTCAGATAAGTGAATTCCACTAATTGTGAAAGGGTCATTTCCCTAATTATACCATTTTACCCTTATTGCCCACACCACACCTCCAGAGTTTAGCAATTAGTATGAACTGGAGAGTACAGATGAATCACCAACAGGTTCAATAGCTGACTGACTTTCTTTGTTTGACTAGCAAGAGAGGCTCATACCGCACCACCAGACCTTCAAACCACTCTTCAGCACAAGTGCTGCTCCACGCAGTGCTCGGTTTCCTTGTCAGGCCACGGGCAGCAGCGTCTTGTTCGTGTAGGCTGTCCCTGTTTTCACCTTGGATTGCATGCTGCACCAGAATAGAAAACATGAGTCACAGAGGTTAAGGGTTAAACTGTTAAAAACAAAATAAGAGAAAATTCATTCAGAAAACTGTGGTTTGTAACGGGTGAGAGGAAGTACTGTACAATTTCTTGTAAAGTCACAATGGCCAGTTCATCAAAGGAAACACCTCCTCTCAGAGGCTTGCACAATGCCTCCTGAAGTCTGAACCTCTGCCAAGCCATGACCATGCAATTAAGAGAGTGTAACAAAGAACTTTAAATCAAGAGCGTATTTCCATCTTCCTGTCCAGCTAACTCCCAACTCCCAGTCTTCTCTTTCGCCCTCAACTTTGCATTAATATTTTATGACAACATCAGCTTTCTTAGTGATTTTCCTCTTTTTTTTGCATTAGTCCTCTGGCTTTCTTACAAGCTGGAATGTGAGCTTCTCTACATGGAAGCAAATCCATTGTTTACAGAAGACATGGTGATCTATTCCAACCACTCACTGATTTGACTGAGAGATCCTGCAGCAGCTGCCTCATGCTCCCAGCTTGACTCCATGCTCTTACTGCTTTCTTGGAGGCTGGAACTCACCAGAACCCCTGTCCACGACCTCATTAACTCAGTAGTCTGCTCAAAAATATCACAGCAATAAACTGCAGCAGCTTTCTGCTGGGTCAGCCCACAGAGATGGCACTGAACCTCAGGACCAGCACTGGGCTGGGGTGGGACTGTGAGGCTGGAGGCCAGAGATGGATGGCCACAAAAATCTCTCCCTTTTGGTTGTCAGAAACCAGCAATTCAGTGCAGCTCTTTAGGAAACCGCAGTTTCAGCATGTCTGTGATAGATGCTCATCCTAGATTACAGTGTGCTACGGTCAGCACACTGTTTACATACACGCATTTAGTGAAAGGCTGACTTTGAAGGCTCAGAGATGGGGATTTTCCTGGTATTTCTATCTTGGTAGAATTTGTGGAATAATCACTTTAAATTGTTTTGTCAGACCTCTCATTTCTTCCCTTTCAACTTCCTCTTAAAACCATTTTCTAACTCAGAGTTCCCAAAAAAAAGCCAGCGTTGATCTCTCTTGACTGTAATTTGCCCTAAATCACCAAAGAGTTGCACATCCTTGCCTGATTGAACCCATGTTGGCTCCTCGTTGTCTTTTTTCACTATTGTAAGCTCTTTAGAGTACAAATGGTCAATTCCAACTGATATGCTTGTTATCCCATGATTTATTACTTTAACATCAAAAATCAAGTCCCAGAAAGGAAGTTACACGGCAAAGCGTCCTCTCCGCACCCTTATTCCAAAGCTGGTGTTAGCCTAGGCATAGGCTTTCCTCACCTGGTTGTTTAAATATGTTCAGAGATGAAGTTGCCGTAGCCTCTCCTACTCATCCATTCCAAACCTTCGCACTTCTGACCATGAGATTGTCCCAACATCCAGTGTGATTAATATTCAGATTAATTTTCTGTTGCTGAATTCATCACTTCTTGTCTTGTCTTCCACAGATGTGGAAAATAAATTTCTTTCCACCTTGTAGCAGTCTCTATATAACTTAAGACAGCTACTTTTCACCTCAGTTTTCTCTTCTTTAGGGTTAAAGCCCCGATTTTCTCGAACTTCTCTTGCAAGTTCATGTTTTCTAGGTCTTTGGCTGTGAACAATGAAATATTTTGAAGCTTTTCTCTGGAAGCTTGTCAATCAGTTCACCACCTTCTGAGTGTGCTGTCATGATGGACACAGCACTTTCACAGTTAAGTAGATAGAATAGTTATCATAGATTCTAATGTGAAATATGAACATAATATCTCTTTTTTTTCACCCAACAACAGGACACTGTCACCTTATGTGCAGCTGAGGATGCAGTCTAGTTCCAAGACATTTTTTTTCAGAATTGCTGCACGATTATTGATTTTTCCCCTCCATGTATGTACCTATTTCTATATGTATGCAGTAGACTGCTCCTGAGGGATGACTCCAAAGTGCACTTCTCCATGTTAAATAGCATCCTGTTTACTCTGACAAGATTGCTTTAAACTTTATTCTTGTTCTCCACCACATTTGTAGCCTCTTCTAGCTACCATGATTGGACATCTATTAAGTAGATTTTATTGCAGAAGATATGCATGTCAACAAGACTGAGAACAGCCCACACTTAGTATAGTCTTCCATTTAGAAATTAATCACAAATAACTGTTTTCTGAAAGTAGTTTTCCAGATAGTTTTGCTTACACCTTACTGTACATCTATCTTGAACTATCTGTATGCTATCTATCTTCTGTTTTCTTGTCCTCTTTTATTTATAGAAAAGGCATATGAGTCAAGATGAAAAGCCTTAGTAGAAAATTAGAATATTTTCTGCTTCACACTTATTCCCAAAGTGCCTTACTCTGAGATGGAATAAGTTCAAAAGTGCTTGATATATTTTGTCCAGTTTTATTTCCCTTTCTGTTCCTGCAAGATACAGCACGGTTAATTCCCGAAAGGAAGTATGTGTCCCCAAATTGCTTGAAAGATGTACAGCAATATTGATTCACTCCGTGAGTGCTTCTCATGAGACTGTTTCATGCACTTCACAAGCATACCCAAATGAAGTAGAAAGCCATATAACTGGTATGCTGACAATAGTCCCAGGTTTTCCATGACTCATCCTAAAGCAAACTTCTTGGACAGCCCTCTGTTAAGTTATTTTTAGCTTTTATCAACTCATGCAATTTCTTCTTGCAAGCTGAGCAAATTTTCACAGTCTCCTCAGAGCAGAGGTTGCAAATATAAAGATGATTAAAAAAAAAAAAAAGGAAGCGTCGAAGATTGCAAAGATTGCATAGCAGATACTTTTTAGACAGAGAATGGTGTGGAGGTAACAAGAGAAGTTGTGTATCGTATGTAACCTCTAATGGTTTTAGGGGTAACAGCTCAGTTACTGAGATGTATGTTGTTTGGTTATTTTTGTTTCGTTTTAATTTCTAAGGGAAATCAGTGGGATTTGGGTGAAAGTTCAATGGCAGTCAGCAGTCCAGGTTACTGCATCAGAGTCTGGTCTTCATTTAAAAAATAAAAATACAATCCTGATTCGGTTCTGAGCATCTCTTGCAAAAAAAAAAAAAAAAAAAAATTTCACTGTCTTCACTGATTCACTGATTCTACAATGATTGACATGGAATTATTCTTGCGTGTTATCAAGGAGCAGTTACTCAAGAAGAAATTTAGAGCAATGATTGAAATAGTGTAAGTTCTTTTCTAGGTCTTGACATAGATCTCCTTGAGAGCATTGAATAAATACCTTTGTCTCTTAAGCTTCCCAACTGTGATGCAGATATTCCTTTTCTTGAAGTTTTTTAGGCCATTTCACGTCAAAGATTTTTTGAAGTGAGGGTTATATGTTTTTGTCAGAATAGAATAGTTCAGTTGGAAAGGACGTACAACAATCTAGTCCAACTGCCTGACCACCACAGGGCTGGCCTAAAGTTAAAGCATGTTGTTAAGAGCATTGACCAAATGCCTCTGAAACACTGACAGCCTTGGGGCATCAACCACTTCTCTATGAAGCCCGTTCCAGCGTTTGACCACCCTCTTGGTAAAGAAATGTTTCCTAATGTCCAGTCTGAACCTCCCCTGTTGCAGCTTTGAACCATTCCCACATGCTCTACCGTTGGATACCACGGTGTGGTGGGTTGATACCAGGGTGGCTGGGTGCCAGGTGCCCCCCAAAGCCACTCTTTCACTCCTTTTTCTCATCTGGATGGGTGAGAGAAAATACAATTAAAGGCACGTGGGTTGAGATAAGGACAGGGAGAGACCATTCACCGATTACCATCATAGGCAAAACAGCCTTGACTTGGGGAAAATTAATTTATTATCAATCAAATCAGAGTAGAGTAATGAGAAATAAAACCAAATTTTAAAACGCCTTCCTCCCACCCCTTCCCTTCCTTCTTCCTAGACTCAGTTTCACTCCTGATTTCTCTACCTCCTCCCCACAAGTGGCACAGGGGGACAGGGAGTGGGGGTTGTAGTCAGTTCATCACGTCTCTGCCGCTCCTTCCTCCTCGCATTCTTACTCTGCTCCAGTGTGGGGTCCCTCCCACAAGAAAGTCCTCCACAAACTTCTCTAAGGTGAGCCCTTGCCACAGTCTTCAGCGTTCTTCAAGAACTGCTCCAGCATGGGCTCTCGCCGTGTGTCTTTTCCACGTGGTGCAGCTCTTCAGGAACAGACTGCTCCAGCATGGGTCACAAGTCCTGCCAGAAGCCTGTTCCATTGTGTGTGGGCTCCCGTCTCCATGGGTCACAAGTTCTGCCAGCAAACCTGCTCCAGCATGGGCTGTCCATGGTGTCACAGCCTCCTTCAGGCACACCTGCTCCACCATAGACTTCCATGGTCTGCAGGGGGACAGCCGGCCTCACCATGGTCTGCAGGGCATCTCTGCTCCAACACCTAGAGAGCTTCCTCCCCATCCTTCGTCACTGACCTTGGTGTCTGCAGGGTCATTTCTCTCACATATTCTCACTCCTCTCTTTTGCTGCAGTTGCACAGTTTTTTCTTTTCCTCTTCTTCAGTATGCTATCCCAGAGGCACTACCACCATCTTGGAGCCGGCTGGCATTGGCTCTATTTGACACGGAGGAAGCTTCTATCAGCTTCTCACAGAAGCCATCCCAGTAGCTCCACCATTACCTAAAGCTCTCCATGCAAATCCAATACACAGAGAGAAGAGCTCAGCACCTCCCTCTCCTCTTCCTCTCCTCAGGAAGCTGTAGAGGACAATGAGGTCACCCCTCATCCTCCTTTTCTCGAAACTAGACAAACCCAAATTCCTTAACCACTCCTCACAGGACATTCCTTCCAGCCCTACCAGCTTTTTTGCCCTCCTCTGGACACATTCAAGTACCTTAACATCCTTCTTAAATCGTGGGGCCCAGAAGTGCCCACAGTACTCAAGGTGAGGCCACACCAATGCTGAATACAGTGAAACAGTCACCTGCTTTGACCGGTTTTCTCTGCTGGGTTTGATGCCCCCCAGGATGGGGTTTGCCCTCTTGTCTGCCAAGGCACACACTGCTGAATTGTATTGAGCTGCTGCCGACCAGCACTCACAGATCCCTCTGTGCAGGGCTGCTCTCCAGACACTCCTCTCCCAATGTACACTTGAGCCCAGCATTACTCCATCCCAGGTGCAGAATCTGGCATTTTGTCTTGTTAAATTTCCAGCCATTGTGTATGTCGTTTGTTCATACACCTATCACAAAAGGGCCCTAGTATTCAGTGTTTCTGTAGTATGACTGTGTAACAGAGGTCCAGGCACACATCAGATTTTGGAGGACCAAGGCCTGAACAAAGGTGAGCTCTGCAGCTACAGACAGCTGTTGGTGGTGCAGAGGAATAGGATGCACCCACTGGATTTCAAAAGAACAGTATTTGCCGTATTTACTAGTCTCACAGTGACTGCAGGTGACACTGCAAGGTCAGCTCTCAGTGTCTCACACGAAACAAAGCCCTTCTGCTTAAGCTGTATGTTTGTGGAGGTGTGTGCTGAGGCGGGACCTTCTCAGTGTGCCTGTGAGTGATGTGGATAGTAAATGTAAGCCCAAGTGAGAAGCACACAACAACAAGAAGTAGGTCCCACGCTCGTCTTCTCAGGGTTTAGTTGTGGCAGGGAAGGAGGAAGTGGTGCTGGTGTTACTGACACGAAAGTGCAAGCCAATTTTTTTTTGCTGGAGTTCCTCACTGAAAAGTGTCTTAACAGGCCCACAGTTTCAGCCTTTTAGCTTTAAGACTCTGCCGCGTTACCCGCAAACTCAAGCTGTTTTAAATACGACCTACGATCTTCATCACCCAACACCTTCTCTCCGAGCATCTCATCTTGTCAAGAGGGAGCATTCCTAGATTCACATCAGGACTGCTTTACCTCTTTGCCCCAAGTCATATGTCAGGTCTTTCTTTCATGAGATAATAATGAAGAATTAATGAACCGTTTTCTTTTGTATTGAAACCCCAGGATCTAAGGAAAACTGAGGTGATTTCTCCACTGTTTGTTCCATACAGTTAGAATAAATTCACGCCAGCTCACACCAAATTGTGTTGGAACAGGGCTCACTCCCTGGTGCAGCACACAAAGGTGATTTAAAGGCATCTTCTCTTTGCTTCTGGTTCTCATACTCAGTCTTTCCTTGCAAACCCAGCAACCCCTTTGCATGGATTTGATTCTTCACTGCTTTGATGCTAATGTGGCCATGTGGAAAGACGAGAAGATGCGTATTAACTACTGTTTGTGTTTTCTCTGGAATTTACAAGGGACAGTAATTTCTAGGCTAAGCTGACAGGTTTGGATATTCAGAGATTCCTGACCAGCCCAATCTGGGGACCAGATTTAAGGTGGATGGCAGCATGCTCCTGAACACACTTGGAGTTTAAATTGACCCCAATCCAACCAGGGTGTTCCCCCAGCAGGCTAACCTTGACTAAAGTGGAATCGATCCAGGGTGAGCTGTTAGATGTGGGGTAAATCCAAGTTTAACTGCCAAATGGTAGGGTTTCCAACAGTAACACATGTGGTTATGACTTGGTAAGCCTGCTCTTGGTGTCACTAAGGAGTCGCTGTCACAACTACTGGGATTTGAGGCAACCTGGAAAAGAAATTAAAAGAAAAACAAGTGGAGGTCAAGGAAGATTTCTCTGAGAAATAACGAATCAGCTTCTGTACTTAATCACTTACTTTCATGTATATGACTAAACCACCTCAGTAATATTAAAGAAAGGTGTTCAGTGTGATGTATAGCTGAACAGGATCTTTAAACAGCAGAAGGTAGACTTAAATAAATTTTAGTTCATAGATTGTTGTTGGACCATGTAAATAGAAAAGATAGGTTTTCTTCTGCCAAAATTTATGACTCATCCAAAGCCAGCAGAATAGATAAATTGATGTGTGACTTATCTGCAACAAAGAAAGCGATTGGGATGAATTCCGAAACATGTGGTTATGGGAACAATGCAAAAGCCAAGGTGTATGTACACTCTGAAGGAAGAGCAGGTTGGTTTTGGCCCAGATTCAGCAAAGCCCCTCCCACAGGTAAAAAGGAGTTACTCTGAAACAGATGCAGTGACGGGAAAAATAGAGTAACTACCTGGAATTCAGCCCAATTAGTTTCTGTACATTCTGATATTCTACATGTACCAGGAACGTAATGGAAGCGACACACATGCGGTAACACGTTATCTCAGCCTCAGTCAGCTGGGGCCTGTGCACACAAATAAGGACCGGAAAAGGGTGAAGCAAGAACATTTTTATTCTCTTTTTTAGATCAACCACAGAAGTCTGTAGGTGTCAAACCTCATGTTTTTTAGAACAACCTGATATTCTCATTAATTTTTTTTTTTTCCGTTTGAGAATAGAAACAATCTGTTAGTTTCAAAAGGTGAATGTATTCATTTGCATTGTTTAAGCAGCATGTACTACTAAGTATTTTCAGTACATTTTCATAGAAAACAGAAACTTACAACAAAGAGAAAAAAATCCTTCCCCATCATAGGCAAATTTATTAGTACTTTTCTTAAGTAGTATCAAAACGAGAATCCGTTATGGGTAGATTCTGAAATGGCATATATCACATTCAGCGTAAGCAATTTATACTAAAGGGGTTTTGCATGTAATTACATGCAGATTTAGTTAAGTTATATCTTACTTAAGTAATATACTTCAGTGCTGATACAAGAGAGTTAGTGTGGGGCTGCAAACCCTGACATTTCTCACAACCGGGGAAAAATCATTAATTTGAATTTGTTAAAAATAACTGAAAAAAATCAGTCCTAGATGGAGCTGGGTATCATTGGACCAATGGGAACTAATGGAGAATGCATCAAAAGGGAGGGTCCTGATCTGTGTCATTTCTCGTAACGGCCAATCCTTGTTAAAAGTTCCTTGCTTACTTACGTCACCCTGTGATTTGTACCACACAACCCGGGTTTTTACAGGATGCCAAGGAGCAGACTTCCCCTCAGATCTTGGCAATCCTTTAAGGTTACTGTGCCAAAATGTAGTTTTCCTCTCCAAATAAGTTTGTTGGTAACAACCCATTGTCCGTCAAAGAGATATTACCCAATTAGTCCCGTTAACGTGATGTTGTCTTTACAAGAAGCAGCAAGTCCCAGCCTTGGCCAGGGATGCAGGGCTATACAGCAGGCAGAGCCTGAAGTCTGCTGCCTGTTTTTGCGATGTCCCCGCAGCAAACTCCTAGCCTGAGGTGCAAGAGCTTCCTGCAGACCCTCCGTTGTAGGCATCTGGCTCTGCTTCCAGCTTTCCAGAGGAGCACAGCCCTGAAGCATGCTCTTGGGTGGGTCAGGAGACTTCACAGAGGGACACAGAGGCAAAACATTGCAATTCAGTACTTCTTATGGCCTCGACAAGAAAGACAGCATGTTCCTAAGTCTGCATTTGCTGCATACACGTCATGACTCGCCATGTCACCTTTTCTCTGCTCCTGAGGGGAAGGTTTCTATAACTCATATCACAACCCATCTTTTTGCAGCCACCTAGACTTCCACTGCAGCTACACCAGCCCGGCCCAGTTAATGCAGGGAATGCCCCCCACAACACCTGCTGCTGAAGCAGGTGCAATCTGAGGCCTCTTGCTGGTCCTTGCATGCAATATCTTCCTTGTAATTCACGTTAATGGAGGATTCTGGCTATTAAATTAACAAGTGTGAATGGCACAGCAAGGCCAGTACAAGGAAAGGCAGAGCTGTTGCTAGATTTAAATGCAAATTATTGTAATTTAAATGCATTTTCTTTGCGGGACATAACATTGCTTCTTAGTGTGTTTTATAGGAAACAACTTTAACTGACAATGAAGATTCTAGCAATTGCAGAAAAAAAGGGTACACAGGGAAGCTGGTTATATCTGAATAGTAGAAATGTACTTGATCTTCAATAACTCATTAACAACAGGGTCACACTGTTTATTTTTTATTGCAGATGTGATTTTTAGGATTAGGCCTATCAATATTTATTCATGTTTAACAGAAGGCAAACATCCGGTCAGTTCTGGCAAATGTTATCCCCTGAACGGCAATTTCGTGATGGTTTAGTCACAGAACAAACAAAGGTTCGGTTTTTAGCAGGAAGGTGAAAGTACAACACGGGGAGAGTTGGTAACAAGTGTGGCTAATGCCACCATAATTAATCTATTGCAAAAGACTTATGATGTTCTTAGTGATCTCAGTTATCTCCTGCCAATGTCAGGGGCAAAGTTTCTGTTCCTTACGCAGAGTTAGACTGAGCTTTTACTAGAAATGGGGGCTGGATGTCAGGCTGTTGTTTCATAGATCTGGCAAAAACATCTATAGAAACCAGGGGAGATTATTCTGCAAACTGCAATTTCTAGGTGAGGTTCCCCTTTCAGATAAATAATCTTGGTGTTGCTCAATGGGATTGGATTGCTGAGAAGTCATTTCGGTCCTTTCAGCAGCATTTCTCTGTAAATTGGTGCTGGAGAGCCCTCAAAAACTCTGTCTATTGCCAGAGCTGCTCGTTTCTCTGTAGGATCCAATATCCACCTCTAAGGGACTCTGAACTGATCAAAAAGCTCTGAATATGACTACATATTTAAAAATAGCAAAGCTAAACAACATATATATCAGGTGGAGCCTGCTGAATACGAGACAGATTTGCCAGAGTAAACTGAAGGAAGATTTGAGGAGTGCTCTACAGACTTGGCAGTATGTACAATTCTTTGTTGTTATGTATCTTCACAGCATTTGAGAAACTGCCAGTCAATTTGTCGTCACAACACCCATGGGATGTGGCTTCGAGCCCCTGTGGGGGCTGGGGAAAGGGAGGAGGTTGAACAACCTGCCCAGAGGAGCTGCAGGGTTCCCAGCCCAGCGGCACAAGCTGTTCTGCCTTGCTGGTAGCACTCCAGCCACATCACCATCTGGACTTACAGTCCTGTCATAGCTCACCCCCATCACGGGTAAACACAGGTGATTTCATGTAAATGATGGCAAAAATAATAAGGGAAATTCTAGGAAAACCTTTCCAGCCAGGAGGCATAGGCTAGTGAAGCTAGTCTGACTTCAGGGGTTTAGAGAGGTTTAATACAGTAGAATTTCATGAACAGTAGTGTACAAAGTAAAAACCACTAATAAAACGAACAAACAAAATAATTAATTCATTTTTGTGATTTCCCAATACTGTTTCTCTGTCTTATATAAACTGTATACTACTCAAGGCAGACACTACTTAGAGTCTGTTGCATTTGTTGTATTTCATGCAAAAATTAATGAAAAAGGAAATTAATGTCTTCACTTACTATTCTGACTATCAAAAATACTCAGGGAGGACACAATAATGTAAGAACCGACATTAGATTGAGGAAAAAATGCAACATATTCTGTACATTTACTTTCATCTCAGGACAATTTTGACCACAGGAAAGTATTTGCCTATGACAGATGAATTGCACTGCCACTCATGTTAATATAGTACTGTTTAATGATTTTTTTTTAATACTCATTTTAACACTGTTAATGTTTACTTAGCAGGACATTAATAACGCTGAGATATTTATCATATAGGAAATGGCTAATGAAATCTGCTTCGTCTGTCAGTGGATGTTTATGCTTTGAGGCTGCGCTGGATTGTTTATGCAGGATTTAGGGGAGAGTGGTAGTGCTTTGTAAGTGACTAATAATAAGAGGGAAGTTAAATGGCAATTAGTATATATTATTATTATTAATAATAACATTACATTAGGACTCTCTTGGATTTCAGATCAATGCTTGAAGCAGCTCAACTGTTGCTCAAAGGCGTAAGAATGAAACAAAGTATGTTTGATAGTGATGGGAAAATGGGACTGGGACTATCTACCTACTGCTCCTATGGTGAACCCTCCTGCAAGTAGCCTTTTGGCTCTGACATGTCTTTCAAAGTAATGGAGTTTATACGATTTCTGTACACCACATGCTCATATTCAACAGTTAATCCAGGACCAAACTGTGTCTCCTGCTTTGAGGTTTTTGGAAATACTCTACTCAATGAGTTTTCTCCTGATGAGTCTCCAAATTGAATGCACATCATGATTTTTAAGCATAACATATATATCTTCTGGGGAGTTTTGCAGATCTCTGCCATGTAAGAACTGGACCCTATGGCTTGAACACCAGTGGATTTGAGGGATTTCCTTTTGAAAGGCACAAATGCTGTTGCAATTTATAAAACAAGTAATGATATTTTCCTTCTTCCTGCAAGTCAAGGACTGAGTTCATTATTTGATGTTTTCCTTCCTTTCTTGCAAAAAGCAAGTACATCCTTGTTGCAAGGACATGTGAGAGCTGCTAGATTGCATCACAACAGGGACAGGCAAGAGCACGGAAGGAAGATCCCAGAAGAGCTGGGGAGCTGCACTTGTCTTTGGCCATCCTTTGTCAGCCCTAGGCTTGTTCTTCATGAGCAAGGGTGAGTATTAATGCCCCCCGCTGATAAAGTTCATGGTTCTTGTTCAGGATGCATGTATGTGCATGTGGAATTTGGACCAGTGTGCCACTGACTGATGTCCAGTGATCTACTCTTTTTTCTTTTCGTATGGTAAAAAAAAATTTGCAGATTGAAATCACCAGAAAATTGAGTCACTCTGGCTATGTTAATTTCACTGAAAGGAAAGTGTACGATCTTATCAAAATATTTTGCTTTATTAGTTGCTTCTAAAGAATGAAATGCAAATTCCAAAGGCAGCTCCCTTCCTCCTTTTTCCCTCATCCAGAAATCGCAGGAAGGACACAATATCATTCACAAATGCCAAATCCAACCTCTGCTGCACCCCTGCAACTACCTCCAAAGTCAATAGGAGTCATGGCTGCATAAGGAACTGAGTGCCCCACCAACATACTGCACTTTTTAACCATTAGTAAAAGTAAATCTCTCTAGCACCAATATTTATTCCTGCTAAATATGAAGAATGTTTAGGCTTATGAGTCACCAGTTCTTTTCCAGTTCACGCTTGCTCTACCACTTCCACCCTTGAATGGAACTAGAGATTTATACACGATATCAACACACAAAGTCAACTGTTAGGAAGAAGCAGCCACAGAATAACAACTGTGGAGATAACAATGCGCATCTGTCAGAGCCAGCGCGCTCCACTGTTGTCATTTCTCTGCTGTTGGTTTTGCAGCAGGCTCGAGTAGCAAATCACAAAGAGCATGAATAAGTACAGCAGGATTTGCTTGCAATCTGTTCCATGCAAGCTCGAGGTTGCCATGGGAGACAGGAAGCATTTTCAGGCACTCCCACAGCCATAAACTGTTGCTGCTTTATTAACAAGTGGCAGCACGCTGTGTTTTGTTCGACACCAGGCCCATGAGCTGACCAGCAAAAACGTTGTGGGTGGAAAGGTTTTTTTCCCCACTTTCACTTCTTACTTTGGATGCAACTCAGGGTCCTGCAAAAAAGGGCAATCTGCCATTTGCTGTGAGGCAGTAGGTTTAGTTGTTTCCAGTGGATACAAGGTCTGCATAATAAAAACCCACTCTGCAATGTGCCACAGTAGTCCTAAGGCTGTGAAGGTGTTAAGGAGACACTTGAGGAAGCAGAAATCCAAAAGCTGGTTTGTGTTCTTCACATATATTATGTAGTGACATATTGCGCACAGAAAAAATAATGCTTTCAATTTGATCGTAGCACAAACTAGTGGCTGTCAGCCCAAGACGAAGGTCTGCTGTGCTAAAAGGTCTTCAGTTCATTAAGTGGGAACGAGTGGTCCCTGGAGAAGATGTAGTGTTCCTGTTTCCTAGGGTGAACAGCCCACCTCAGTGTTCCTGTAACTCTGGGTGGTGACTGCAGGAAGGTGGTGAGAACCTCTCCTTGGTCAGTGAAGATACCTTGTTTTAGAAAGCACCACTGTAATCCTGTTCTTCTGGGAGAACAGAGTGAGATGTGACTAATCACTGGCTGAAAAGGTAAACCAGAGGCAGGTAGCAGGAGTTGTTGGCTGTCTTTATTGAAGGACTGAGAAACAGAGTTGAAGAGCTGCAGAGAGGAAACACAAGAGAGGCACACTTTTAGATAGCTTAAGAAACTTGGCTTCTTATCTGAAAGATCAGGCCTTGTAAGGGCACTGTGAAATCTGAGTAGAGAGGCACAGTTCCCCAAGCCAGAGAGACAGAAATAGAAGTCCTACAGCTACCATGAATCTCTGACTTCCTAAAGTGGTCCCCAAAGGTAAGAATAAAAGCTGACAAGCAGGATATCTCATATTGCTATTGTCTTTATACAAAGACATCACTTTCCCGGGTCAAGATAACATGCCTTGAAGAAATAAAGTATCTTCTCTTACTTTATCTTTTTATAATCCTCTTCCTTTTCTATACTCCTCCCTGAAGTGTCAGATATTTTTCCTGCCTGATGGTTTGGCTTGAGGGGCCATGTATTCTCACATGTCCTCTACTGTTAAAACTGCCCCAAAGGAATGGTTTTGCCTGGGTATTACCAATACTTGGAAAATGTTATTGCAGACAACTGATTAATATCATGTATTGCTCACCCCTGACTGTTGCTCTATAATGAGTAAATGCAGAACCATGCTTTTAAGAATATCTCTGTTTTGAGTGATATTTCCATAAAACTGCAAGATCAAATGCTAATTGTATTCTTCACCTGAAGAACAGAATCAGAGAGCAACATAGGAAAGGAGAGGAATGCTAGTTATTTATTTTTTAAGATCTACCAATCCTAGAAATGAAGCAGAACAAAATTTTATTTACACCTGGATATTTTAAATCAATTAAGCTTCTTCTGTGAAAAGACTTAAGAAATGAAAACATCCTTAGAGCTAATTAACATGTCAAAGTCAACATCAGAACAACAGCATAAGAACAGTCCCCTGGAGATAACACATCTACTTAGAGCACACGGATACAAAATTAAATGAAAAGTTTTGTCCTTTCCATCCTATTCCTTATTCACACTTCGTGCTAACAGGCACTGCATTGCCTTCTCCCAGCTGATATATTCCCAGAAGGTAACAGCACCAAGATCCCAAGTCCTGTTTATACTTATAACTGCAGTCACAGTAGTTCTGAATCTCAGAGACATCCTGCTGATTAGCCACAGTGAAGCACAACAGAATACTCTGTGGAAAATCCTTCATTACAAACCAAACCAAGGTTTCAGGAAAGAAATGTCAGTGAGGAGAGGAAAACTGCACAACACTCTTTAAGATTTTCCAATCCTCTCATTTCAGAAACCTCCCAAACCTTTTCCCAGGGAGGCACTGACTTCTAGGTATTTTTTTTTCTCTCTCAGAAAAGACTTCTTCAGAGTTATCCTTAACTTAGCCTGTGGACACAACCTAAAAACCACTGTCCTTCTCTAAAGACAGAGTAATCACTCTGAAGTTGCACAAGAGTGCCACAGAGCTGAGAAAAATACCTGCCGCTGAGTCCCTTGTGCTAAACATCCCACCACATTCAGCAGCAACCACAGTTCCCTTGTTCTGTCTGTGCACTGACTTCCCACTGAGACATGGGAGTTCAAGATGCGTCTCGAAAAAAAAATAACCCTTCTTCTTTGTGCACTAGATTAGAGTCTTTTTTTCTTATCAGTAAAGAGAGGTTGTTTCTTCCACTTTCCTAACAATAGACCTGGTGCGCTATAGACCACAGCTAGTCTGCTCTGACTGCTGCGACAGTGTGTTTAAAAGCACCGGGAGGAGAGTTTACTTTTCCAGAGACCGTTAGAAATCTCACAAAAATAAGACCACATGAAATGAAGAGTCTTTCAGAAAATAGCCATCCGAATAACCAATGTGGCACTACTGAATCGAGTGTAAGGACAGAGCAAAGGCAGCAGAGTTCAGGTGCGTGATTGTCCCTGAGGCTGCAAGAGGACTATTACTTGGTCTCCTGGGTCAGTGGAGAGAAGCTCTTCCCATGTTCAAACAAGCAAAGAAGAGAGGAGGTACGAACTGTCCTCTCAATGTGCCTCTCTCTCTCTCTCTACTGGAGAGGGAATCTGCAGGACCAGCTTAGATTAGTCATTCTGGTTTAGCTTCAGTTTACATTTTACTGTTTATTGGGCATGAACTTCTATTTATTGCTTTATAACATAATTAAAGTCCATGTGACATTTTCCTTTTTTCTTCCTTCTCCTCTATCAGCGACAAAATCTGTTTTGCTCTGCCAACAGGATATGCAGAAATTTCAATGAGTCCATTACTGAACTATTATTTTTTTCAATGAAGAATTCCGTTGCCTGACCATGACTAGTCCTGTTTCATAGTTTTCCACCAATTCCACAAATTGCATCAAAGTTTCATCATTTCCTAATTCAGGTTTTCTCAGAAACATTACTCATCGTTGAAGAACGTTCTGGTCATTAGGAAGGTTAAGAGATAATATTTTCTTACATTTTTGTGGCTGTTTTCTCTTTTGTAGAGAAAATATTATGGGAGAGGAAGCTTCCCTGCTGATTGCAGTTGCTCAGATTTCCCATCTCCACTTTTTGCTTCTACAATTTTTCCAATTCAAAATTTAAAACAAGTTGCTTTACCAAAAAAAAGGGGGGAAAAAAAAAGAAAAAGAAAAAAGCTTGAAACTGCAAAAATATTTTACTAAGAAATACCATTGGAAAGCCTTAAGGGATAAACCCTCCTTTATCCTTCCTATGCTCAAATTGAAACTAAGAGGCAGGAGGGTATTCGAGGGTTGTGAGTAATGCTCTGAGGTTCTTCCGTGGGTTTTGGAAGAAGCATGTGCTATCATCTGAGCCACTGCTGACCACAGAAAGGAGAAGTTATGGGAGGAAATGTTCCATGCTTGCCTGCAGCAGCTGGACATCAGGGAGGAGCGGTGCTACACAGCTTATTTATCTGAGCAAGCTGTGGAGCTCACCCACCGTTAGACATTTCTTTCTTCTCCAACGTACACTGCTAATCTTTTCCTCAATAATTCTCTCCCCTTCTCTTTAAAAAGGAATCTGATTTATTATCAGACGATCCATAGCATCAGAAAAATCTCCCCTCAAGCTTCCCCTCCCTCCCTTTGTGCCAAGTTCTTAGACTTGCTCCTTTATTTTCCTGCTTCTTTCACTGGCGCTTCTCCCATGCCTTGCAGCCAGCACCTTTGAAGAAAAATTCAACCTCCTCCACCTCGCTGGTTCCCCTGGCTGTTCCTCCTGCTGTGTGATGGTGCCCTTGCTCTGAGATCTGCTCTCCTTTAGTGAACCCAGGTTATCCTCAGGTACCCTCATTACCCTGGGCCTCCATTCAGTCATCTCCTTTCAGCTGCAATGTTTTCTCCTTGTGATGAACATGGGCTCATCTGGTGTTAGCAGATGTCACTGAGCCTGGATGCCAGACCAACTATGGGCATTGGCTGTGCTGCTCAGGCCTTGTGAACCTTGAGGACCTTGTCCAGATCTAGGGCTGCTGTAACTCTCCCATCAGAACTGCTGTTGTTCGGTGTGTGACACTAAGGCTGGATAACGCTGTTGGGCCAGCTCACCGTACTGTCTCCTGGGACTTCTGCAAGCCCTTTCCTGCTCTATCTGAAGCATCTTTCGCAAATTCCTACCTCATGTCTCCTACCACTCATGGTCCCTGCTCAGCCCTTCATTGACATCTGGGTTCCCCATATGTGTCCTTACCTTTGACACTGCCTCCTGCTCTCCCCAATGCCCTCTTTCACCCCTTGCGATGTTTTTTTTAACATGTTCCCCATGCTACATCTACCCCAGCCAGGCATGGTGGGCCTCCCATCCCCGCTCCCACTGGTCTCCTACTCCCATTTCCATCTCTCCTCTCATTTTCTATCCCATATTTCCCTTACAGCCTCTGAGTCTGACTTCAAATCACCTCCAGCCAGACTTTGCCTCACACAGCACAGTTATGCCAACCCTCTGCTTCTTCTTCCTTTCTTTGTCACTCCCTATGTGACCATGGATAACCTTCTTCTTTATCTCTAGAACGTTGTATCTCTTATCCCAACCTGTTATCCCTCTCCTACACACTCTTACAGCTTCCCCACCCCCTTCTCGTAAAAAGTTTTGTATTTTCTTAAGAGTCCAAGATACAGGCACTGTTCCTGGGCAATTCGTAACATGGATAGCACTAAAGTGGTCAAACAGCTTCAGAAAGGAGAAAAAGAAAGTTTCTTCAACTCACAGCATCAGGAAATCAGGGACCTTGAGTTTTCTCTGAATCAGGCTTTTCCAGGGCTCTGATTTGTACCCATTTTGACAAGGTCATTCCTGATGATGCTAAACCATCCCTTTGACATTTTGGAATGGAAAATTCCTGTGCTAAAGTCAGACAAAACCCTGTGAATTATCTATTTTTTATGCAGTGTCCTAGGCATCTGAGTGGGAAGCAAAAGAATGGTTGGCACCTCAGTGGCTGTTTAGGTGGAAAGTATATGAGTCCCCTCTTCAATCCCAAAAGACCAAATCCATAAAAAGACCCACCTTAGTCCTCAAGTGCATTCAACAGCACTGACATCAGCTTTGTGACTACACATGATCAGAAGATGCCCTCCAACCTTAGTCCCTGTGGATAACACCATTGCTGAAATACTATGGCACCAGAAATCTCAGCAGCAGAACTCAGCAATTGCCTTCACTTTCACTCAGAAACGAAGGAAGAAGAGGAGGTATTGCTCTCCTCTTGCACGATGGCTTCTTTTATTGATTCCCAAAGAGAAGGCCATCTGCGTACATCCTTTAGGTCCTTAGCCTGGGCCTTCCTCAGCCCCCATATCAATTTTTTTCTAGTTTCTCAGGTGCTACAGCCGTCTGCCAAGTTTTAAATCCTTAAGATTAGGGATGTCAGCACTACTAGTGCCAAATGGTAAAAAGTCAAGATTAAGACCTCATTCAGCAGTATAACTGTCTGAAAAGCTCAGGCACTTCTGAGATTTCCAGGTGTGTTGGCTTCGCATTTTCAACTGAAATATTTTTCAAAAACACTTTGTTCCTGGAGCTGAGACTCTACAAAGTGCTTCAAACTGTATTTATGATAGGAGTCGTTTACCTGAGTGTTTCTCTTGGAAAGGATAAAATTAATCCGGAAAGGACCTCAAGTGTCAGAACAGTCCTCCTGTCTCAGGGCAAAATCACCTTTACCCAGATTGTGAGGATGAAATTTTTCACCGAAGATGAAGCATATACAACAAAGATGTTTGCATCTAAGCTGATCCCTCAGTAGTCTTAGGAACTCATCTGTGTGGGAAATAAAGTCTAGAGAACAACTGGTCTACCCAACACCCCATGTCTAGTCTAGAATGTGGTAGATCACTGTCAGGACCCACTCATCGTACTCACTAAATTTCCACAGATCAGACTGGGAACTGAAAAAAAGAAGATCAGGTTTAGATACCTACCTTGTAGTGTTTAAAGCTAGGGGAATCATTGGCTGGTAGGGTTTAGAATGCAGTTTGTCCAGCAAGATGTTGGCATCCCTGTTGTGATGACATGACATGGGTCACACCCAAACCTCCATTGACTAACCAGTTCTCCACTGCTTTAAAGGGCAGACTGCTTGGATGTCAAAGCCAACACTGTTTTCAAAATCTTTAGTTGCTGCTAAGGGTCCTCACTTTCCCCATATGCAATTCACTTCACCGCTTCACTCCTTTTACCTGTTTCTTTTGGCTTCCACCCTACCCCCTTCAGCTCTTAGTTTTCCTCTTCCAGTGAAAGCCTATAAGTCCTTTCCCAACCCATTACAGACACAGGAAACTGAATATATCCACCCTTCCTACAGCAGTCTTTTTCATATTTAACAACTGTACAATCAAAATAATAAAATAGTACAATTTATGCTATTTAAAAAATTGGTCACTTAAATGCATGTCTTCTTTTAATGTAAAACTGCTAGACATAGCCAGAAAGCACTTTTTAGGTTTTTTTGTTTTGTTTTTATTCTGAGAATATTTCATTTCTAATATGAAAAGATAACAAAGAGAAAAAAGATCAGTTAAAAATTGTGGGAAGTTTTTTTCCAATGTCAAGATATTAAGTATGTGCAGAACCATATGTCACTCTGGAAAAAAAATGTTTCAAAGAACCCTGTATTTTCATACTAAAGACATTTTATAAGAAAATTATGAACACTCCGGAAGTCTGTCCAATGACATTTCTAGCAAATGAGGTAGCATTGTAAAGTTGTTGTCAATACCAGCTTCTGTTCCTTCTAACTCCTCTCTTACTGAGTTGATCTTGAGACCTGTACCTTAGACTAAGAATTACTCTCTACATGGGATTTTGTTGACTTCTCCAAAGAGATGTTGCTTAGCCCAAGAAAATTTAAGCTAGTGAAAATAATGCTTTCAGACATATGCATGTATTACTTTTTAAAAACCTGTATGTTTATCTCTTTAGGCATGTATACGGGCACATATAAAGACTTTCATTCACACACAGATAATACACTTTCTCCTAGAGTAATATTTACTAAGAATACAAAATATGCCTTTAAAAATCTATAGCACTCTTTCTTCTGATATTGACTATAATTTGCTTCAATCAGTATGAAATCTTTTGTATGTAATTTATTGGTAATCAACTGATTTCTCCTTGTCTATGTTTTTGTTCTTCTCAGCACTTAGCTGTGATTTTAGCCATGAGTCACTTTTATCCTGATCCTGTTTAATTTCCAGTAATTTTCCCTATAACTTGCTATTTATCAGATCAACACTGCACTGGTTGAACTTATGTTCCCTGAGGAGCTATTTACCTGGATAGATTTTTTGCATGAGAACCACCAGTGGAAACTCTAGTATTTGCAAACTGCAAACTGGTATATTCCAACCATTTCTACTTTTGAGACCATATTTACCCTGAGGTACTGACCCTTTAAATTCAGCCCAGTTTGGTTTGATCCTTTATTTTTTTGTTTGTTTGTTTTTTTCAACTCTGAAATGAACGAGATCCAGCAAATAGCATCAAAAGAAAGTTTTCAAGAAGTATGTACCACTTGTGCCTTCTCCACACATACTGCCAGTGGAAAGTTGCATATAAAACAATCTATTTCCTACTGCTAATAAACATTTTGTTAAATATTGTGAGGAGGCAACACACGCATTGCCTGTGAAAACCAATTAAAGTCCTGCAAACAGGATTCCAGAATCAGGCACACATTGTCTGACTGATACTTGAAACGTAAACTAGAAACACTTGATAAATACATCTGCATCTATTTTATCTGAGCAATCCAGTTGTATTATGCAGTAAAATTGCAACAAGATCACTTGCAAAAGAGAATTGATCAGAATGCTGCATTCTTTTTTGCAGTCCTATAACTGTTTTGCTTTCATTTTTTCTAGTCTTTTATTTTGAGGCCTACTGGGCATTGTTTTTTATGGGAAGTAATGGATTAGGTCTATGTTTACAAAAGCATTTAAACACATTCTTAATTTAAAAAAAGAAAAAACAACAAGTATTCTCCTTGAAATCAATGAGTCTGCTTCTATAATTAAGGTTAAGGATCTGCTGTAATGTTTCTTGGCCTGTGTTACAGATGGACTAACAGTGCTAGCAAGTTTCAAGATGTCATAATGACAAAAAAGCCTCCATTATATCGTTAATGTATCTAGATATTTATATGGCGCCCACCTCTACAAAAATTGAAGTAGTTATCTCAGAGTAGCCAAGAGTGAGGTCATATTATTCTCCTAAATCTAGCCTAATTACTGGTTCTTCATCACTGGCCTTGCAGGTCATTTAGCTGAGCCACCCTGAATAATTGCACGAATGCAGCTGAGCCCACTGCTGCTGGCTCCTGAAAACAATCCCACCAGCTTCGCACTGAAGGAAGAGGAGAGTTTGTCAAAGGCACGTTTGCTGCCCAGCTAAGGACAGCTTCCAGCTGAGGGATAACAGCAAAGAGTTGGAGACAAGACCTCCTTAAACCACTCCAGCCACAAGAGGCTGTCTCAGTCGGTTCTCCATGCTACATCCCTCCGAAGCGATGAACATGTTTCCTGAAAAGTTACCCCTGTTCCCACCTCCAGATTCTGTTGACTGTAAATCATTCCATAGATTGTTAGTTAGCTGGCTTCACATCCATAACACAACAAATATTTCCCCTCCAGCATCGAGTTGTTCAGGCTCCATGGGGGATAATTCCTGAAGCAAAGCAGTGACCTTCGAGACAGAAGTTGCTTTCCATTCCACAAAGGAGAAGGGTTTGTTAATCATGCAACTATTTAAAAGTCACTCCCTACCTGTGCACCTGAGCTCAGAGCCTATAATTTATAATCTACCCACCCACACACATACACTGCAATCAGATCACAGTTCCCACAGAAAATAAACGTGCTGAAACACAAGACCCAGCACTGTTCCAAGCAGTGATAAAACATTTAAAGGAAAGATACAGGATAGTTTCATGAAGTCTCTGGTTAGCACAGGGCAGGGGCAAAGGTACCCTTCACCTGCTGCGGAGGGTTAAAATGCAAATGTACAGATGTAAAGAAGAGAGTTTCCTTTGATCTCATCTCACTTTCTTTACAAATCAGGACTTGATATCATGGAAGTTCCCAATGCCAAAAGACAACCAGTCGTTTAAAGAATCTGTTAATGAAAGGGTTGAGAGCTACTCAAAAACCTTGAAAAATCAGGATCTTAATATGTCATTTTCCTCTCAGATATTACCTCTAAAATCAAGCAGACTTATAGAGGGGTGGAGGTGGGGGAACAACAACAAACAAGACAATAAATGAAGATTTTAGTAGAACTTTCTAACAAGGAACTCAAAATAAAATATTACCTTTGCAATTAACCTCCATGACCACATCCAGTGGAATGACTGAAGAGCGTTGTGACAGCCATAGATCTTGGTCATTTCTACTCATGTTCTTCTGCAGAAGCTTGTTTGGCATTGAACTGCATCCCCAGGAGGTGTAGTGGTCCCTTCCCTTGGGAGAGTGTAGTACATCATTTAACAGCCAGTTAATATAATATGCAGCTAGTTCAACTTTTTACCTCTCTTTAGGATAAAAATGAGTGCTGATATACCAGCATTTTCTAAAAGGCAGTTATTCAATTTTTTTCAATTAATTTCAAATAAAGCACTTCCAACTTCCTGCTGGCATTCTGGTGTGTGTCCTTACCAAAATAACCATGAACTTGAGCGTCCTCTAGTAGGGTAGGTAGCTGTAAAGGTTCCTGGCACTGGAGTACCGAAGTACATCATAAATATGAATGGAGTTACCCTTCCAACATTGCTGTGAGGTTTTATTACCCCAATTTTCCAAACAGAAAATTGAATTTCAAAGTCACTTACCCAAGGCAACACAGGGATTTTGTACTGGTGCCAGGACTGAGCCCACATTTCTTGAGCCCTCATCCAAAGTATCTTTTCTTTCAACCCTCTTATGCAAGACACAAAAGCAATTTTTGTGCCTCAATATTTTATGTTGGTCTGGTTCTAAGCTATTTTCTCACACATGATCATAAAAGATGCCAAAGTGAGCTCTTATTTTGGGAACAGACATAGTGCTTCCATACAAGGGGACAAGGCTTTAATTTGCAGTCTTGCTTTCTCCTTGGCTGTCAGTAAGCACAGCCCCTGCAGAAAAAAAGGAGTGTTCTGTGTTGCACAACCTACAGTGATTGCTCTGGATGATTAAGAAATTGTATTAATGCATTCCATGGATGAAGTATCCAATCTTCCTTAGCCTGAGGGATAGAAACTAAAATCCTGGGCCTAGGTGGAGAATTCAAGAGAGTTGAAGAGCATCCCTGGAGAAAGAAAATAATTGCACTGGCTTGCATTTGTTTGGCCTTTCTTTGAGTGCACTGACCAAATATGCAAAAACATACCAAATGCCTTGTAAGCAGGAAAAATAAGCAGATCTCACTCAAAGAGCCTTGTATATGTGATGTTTTCAGTCTGCTTAGGTTCATGTCTCCCAAACTTTGCAGTGAATTTATTGTACTCGAAGAGGCATGTCATAACCTTCCCAGAACTCTTGTATTTTACTTAGTTCAAGACCCAGTATTCCGATTTTCCTACTATACCATAATGTCTAGATTTGTTCAAAATTTACTCAAGAGTTCAAACAAGACTTTTAACAGACCCAGAACAAGGCTGAGATTTGTCATTCTAGGCACAATCAGAAATATGATCTAGAAGAACTGACATCTTCAAGGTGACTTTGCAGTCCTCACACTGCTGAGGGGCTGTTAAGCATCTCATGCTCAAAATAGTAAAATATTTATGTCAACATTTTAAAATACAATAATAAATTATGTATTTAAGACCCCTTAAACTGAATATGCACATCTTAATCAGAAACTGGTGTTTTAGCAAACATTGCAGTAACTTGATACTGAGATTTAAAAGCAAAATTCCATTGTTATCACTTTTAGGGGGATGGAATAATGCAAATCAGAAGTATCTGAGAGCAAAACCAGCCTGAAAATATTTGCAATTATGCTTATCCTTCATCTTCTAGATACTCAGCAGAGTTTCATCCCCACTGTCCTCTTCACTAGACATCTAAAAAAACACTTGCATGGTCTTGTGACTTCCAAGCCCGTAGCTTTTCCTGCCTCATCTATTACACACATTAAGTGCACAAAAAAGTATTTCCTAAACTCTGATTTTACTAGCATCTTCTAGCCTAATGAGATATATCCTTCTTGTTCATGAATACAGAGCTAGGAAAAGGTAAATAATTCTTTAGTTGTTTTTTTTTCCTTTTCTCAGGCAAGGCATCCCAATATCCTGACACAAATATCTTGATACTTCTTGGCTGCTGTTCAAATCAGGTTTCTGTGCTGGGTTACAATGTGGCCCAGCCCAGTGATGGAAACCATCTGTTACGCTAGGCTGTAGAATGAGTAGTCTTTAGTATTTGAGGATGCTTTTGTCCTTGAACACTATTTGGTTTGAGTTCCTCTTTCCAGCAGTTAAAATCACCCTTAGAGAAAAATAACCACAGTTAAGAATTCATACACACTTTGAACTCCTATAGGAACTGGGAAGTATTCATTTACATCAACATTAGACAGAGTCAAAGGGCACAAACTACTCCATAATGCTTAGGTCATGTGGGGATATTTCATTGTATGCCTATTAATTAAGGTGTCATGAATTAATTAGGCACAATGCCACTAAAAAGCTATGATAAGCAGTGCATCTTATATGCTAATAGTATGGGCGTCTCTTACATAAGTGAATCATCCCTATTTCCCAAATCAGTAATTACGCTGTAGCCTATGGGTAAATGCCTTTCATAGAAATTATTCCCAGAACTTCTTCAGAAAACACCTGAGACAGCACTGGAACATCATTAATTTCTCTTTCCACACTTATGTCGGAACCCTTTTGGCTGATATTTTGTGCGCTCATGTCCCCACCCCAGGTGTGAGGTCTTACTCTTACTTTTGAATTGTCTTTGAGACCACGGCCCTGCCACAGCTCCCTCCCTGCACTCTGCTTTAGATGGTGGCCTTGTACCTATGCCCAAAGGGCAGTGCTCTGCCCTCAGTGCCACCTCCCTGTTTTCAGAAAGAATACCCGGGAGGGGGCACAACTTAAGATGAACTTGAGTACTTGTCCCTTTGAAAGGTGGGTTTTCTGAGGACACGAAATAGCAAGCCGTGGTGATAAAAACCCCCGGCTTCTAAGAAAGGTACACAGTAAAGAAAACCACATCCGAGTGAGAGAAAAACGCCTAAAAAGTAACAAGGTTTAAATACGAAAGCCTCTTGCCAAGTTAGAGAGCTTGAACTGTCAAGTCCTGTCGGATATTTCAAGGAGTAGAAATGGCACCTGTAACTACATCAGCCAGGTGGGACAAGGCATGCTCCCGCTCCAGGCTGCAGGTACCAGCCAGGTGACAAGTGCTCGGCACCTCTGAAAACGGAGGCAGTCGTTGAGGCAAACAGATGAGGCTGCTTCAGCTGTGGAAGTTTCACCTTGTTTGTGTTTTTTTTTTCCCTGAGGGATTAATGAAACGACAGTAAGGCAAAAGGTTGCCATGTTTCAGCTACTGTCCTGCTATTAATGCCGTCCCCAAGTCCAGGTGTGGTGACCTAACTCATCTCTCAGGGAGAGGCGTGTTCCTTTGTGTTACCTGATGTTATGTATCATCAGCATCTCCAGAGGCTTGGAATATACTCAACTCTCCTTTCATTGCAAGGCACCTGTGGACATCTACAGCATGAGCACATGGGACCTGAGGCACTTTGGCAAGCCCACACGGAAAAAACTAGGCATCTTTGTACTATGGAGCACCACAGCAGTTAAAAAAAAAATCTGTGTGGATTTGGGCACCTATAATCTGCCTCAACTGGAACTTGAGTAAGTAATTTTTCAGCTCCCATCCAAAATGATTTGCCTGCGATTGCACAGGAGAGCTGCAAAAATGAAATTCTAAGCCTCTCAAACCGCAGTTAAAGCCCCTGCCACCAACCCATCTTTTCCTCATTTATAGCTAACTTAATCTCACTAGCTGGACTCCGCTCAGATAGGATTGACAGTGGCGTAAATTACTGCAACAAGGCCACTCAGGATGCTGCACCCAGTACATTTTTACTCTGCTCACTGCTACATCAAAGCAGAGAGACAGAAGATACAAAGAACATGATTAACATTGACCTAACTGCTTTGGCTAACAAGCATCCACAGCAAAGCAATGTGGGCTAAGGTGCTGCACACATCGCATCCCTCTAAAGCCAAATTCAGTGTGGTCTGCAGGCGTCTCTGTTGATTTCAGTGAGATTTGTATCAGACCTCTGTACTGAATCGTTTAAGAGCTGCTGGGCAGGGTGAGCTGTCAAGTAAAGGATGTACTTACAATTGCATTTTGACGAAAAAGGGAAAACAGGCTTTCCAAAGTACAGAATGTTTTTGCTGTTACCGGGATGCTTTCTAAGCCCTCATGTTCCCTCTGTGCTTTAATTCCTTTGTTACAAAAACCACAAACACCTTCCGGGCCAGGAAATCTAATATCTCTGCAAGTCATTATCTTTACACACAATAGACACAGAAAGCATTGTCACCACTTGAGAAGCACATATGACTAAAAGGTTTACACGTAGGTATTCCTGGGCCAACAGTGCAGGGTGAAACAGGCTAATGAGAGAGCTGAGAGAGAATGAGGTAGATGCTTTCATAAACAACATATTTTTCAGTCTAATCTTTGGTTTTGTCATTAAATTAGAATTTTAGTAACCTAACCAAATTAAAAAATCAGCTGGATCCAGCCAAGTCCACACACGGCAGTAAGGCAGAGCAAGAACACAAACCAGCAATGCTGCCTGTTCCATCCATGAGTGATTAGTCAGACTCTCAGTTCTTCTGTAACACTTTTCCACGCCCTAGCTCTCAAAACACTGTTTAAAGAAAAGCCATAGGTCACTGTTACAGGAGAAGAAAGAAGCTAAATCATGCCAAAGATCAATGTCAGGGTAAAATATAATCCTAAATCAGTATTCAGGGCCCTTAACTGTTCCTAACTATGCCCCTTCATAATAGCAAAAAAAGGTGCATTTAATTTCTAAGATCATAAAAAAAAAAAAACCCACACAAATAACAACAATAAAAGCTTGTTAGTAAATAACTCAAATACAGTTTTTGCTTCTCTGACTATCATTAGATGTTACCTCAGTGCTCGAAATAAGACAGTTGTCCAATAGCAAATCGTCATTGAAGAGGAGCAAGTGTTCTGCATCTCTGTTCAGCTTGTACTTTCCTTAAACGTGAATGGCCATCTGGTCTTCTGGTCTGGTCTTCTGAACCATAAGCTGGGTGCTCCACAGATGACTGTAAGAACATAAAACCTGTCTCCATATGCCCTTCTGCTAAGAGCACATAGGAGACAGACCTACAACCAGGCACTCACGTACATATAGGTCTGCAAATGGTTCACAGAGCCAGAGGCTGAAATTTAGAGTCCTTCTTAGAAAACAGAGACCCCTAAAGGGAAATGGTGGAGATTTAGCTGAGGAAAAGTGCTTTTGGTGTAAAGATATCAGAAACCAAATGTTATTCAAAAACCTATGGGTTAAAACACAAATCTGAAGGTGGAGGCTCTGCCCCGCTATAGAGCTGGAGTTGCCAAAGTGCATATGTGGGGAGACAGCTTTGGTGGATTCTCTCCCCAGCTTTGGGACCTTGGAGTTTTCAGAACCCTGCCAAACTGGCAGCCATTAGAGACCACATTCTTCTGGGACATCTGAGGCTTTGGGTGCCAGTGCTACTAAAGAAAAGCAGATATCCTGACGAGTGAAGTTTTGTTCAGAGATATTGAGGGCATCCTGAGACAGGAGACCTCTCTCTGGGAGTAATGGGAAACTAGGAGCGTAGAAGTTCTCAAAAGCATGAGTAAATCAGAAAGTTCAGACTATATGTGCTTATACATTCTTTTTCTTTTTTCTTACTAAAACATTTCAATTATTTAAAACAGAGCGTGAAAAATAGCAGTCCATTTTTTTACCTTTCTAGCCTGTAAGAAATACACAGCTTATATTTTTGTTTTGATATAGCAAGGGTTTTCCTCATCCTCAACTCTAATTCATGCCCAGGGCTATGTTATGCTAAGAGGCTACTAATTTAGTGGATAGACTCAACCACATCTTTTATTCTTTTTTTCCCCCTGATAAACTAAGCAAACATGAGGTCATAGCAAGGGCTTGAAAACTGCAGCACGGCAATGGAGTGGCAAGTGACTGGAGAACAATTTTTTAGAAAACAAGCTTGAGAGAGTCTGCTTCAGTGCTAGAATAGCTTTCATCTTTAAACAATACTCCTTGCCCAGGTCTAAATACTGACACCTTTTCTAACTCAGGGAATGCCTGAGCCAAAGCTCCCTGACAGCAGATACGAGGGAAGGATCTCTGCATACTTACCCTGTTCTCACTCTCTTCTGTAGCTATGCTCCCTTTTTTCTCCCATCCAGCCTCAGAGAGAGGATGCTGGGCTGGAGAGCCCTTTGGGCTGACCCTGTACAGCTGCTCTGATGCCCTTCTGTTTATGCCACATTTCAAAGGAAGTGATTTTCTCTTATTCCCAATCATTGTCAACAAGCAGCAAACCCCTCCAAAGACATTTTTGACAGTGTCAACCTAGGCACTTGCATTCAGAGATTAGTCACACACCACTGGAGTGAAAACAAAGGAAATGTAAACAGCTAATGCTTTTGCCAGAAGTATGCAAGACACTGTGTGGGAAAGGATATGATATAAGAGCTCGTGTGATCATACATTCTCTTATTAAATAAAACCTTTCACAACAATTCCTAACATGATTTTTTTTTCCAAGTATCACTATTCATTAAACAAAGCTTGCCTGTGCAATTATCAAATATGTAAGACCTGTGATATCAGGTAGATCCCTCTATGGGTGTATTTCAAATTGTCATTGTTTAATTATTAACTGACTCCGTTGTGTTTTCTTTCAATATGTGTTCTTTATTTCAAGAGTATATCCTGCAATATTAAATGGAAAGATAAGCTCAGTCAAGAGTCTGAGGAATAAGATGAAAATCAGTGTATGTTTTCTCACCTTCCTTTTCTCAGCTATCCCAATTTATCACCACAGCAAAGCCAGAGGAAGAAAAGAATATTCACTATGGAGAGTTACACTGGTCTTTGGGGCAAAAGATACCCCGTTCGCACATCTCCTTCTCATCCCTGCCTCAGTGATTTCACAAGTATGAAACAAAAATTGTTGTGCCATGAAGTTTTAAAGAAAACACCACCTTGGAACAGACTGCTACCATAGATGAGGGCAAAGTTTATTGTAATTTACAGGTTGTTTTTTTTTTAGGCAGTTGTTTATTTGTCCCAACACATAGTTCAGGTGATCTCTTCATAAAATGCAGAAGTCTGATAAATAGAAAAGTCAAGGAATATTTTTGTAAGTGTCAAAAGGGTTTGTTTTGACATTGCTAAAACAGAGTGTGTTGGCTCAGAGTGAGGTGGAAAAACAAGGAGACATTGGAGCTGTTATCAAAACTACCTCATGGTGAGGGATCCTCTTCTGGCATCTCCATGGTAGGGTAGCCCACCACAGTGCAGAAGACACACATTCATTCTGCCCAGAGTTTACCTGAATCAAAGGCTTTTTCTTTCTTAGAAGAGGTGCTGACTGAGAAGCTTACCGCTCTTTCTGAAGTGGTACTCTTTCATGTTTAAAAAGTCACTAGAAGAGCCACTGGAACCCAGTGATGCTCTTTCTCAGGCGAGCGCACTTATGCCAGGCTGTGACTCTGCCTTGAATGCAAGTGTAAACGTACATGACTGTAAACGAATACTTAGAGGTTGAAAGCCATTCAGTCGGAGTGGATGATAAAGCACAAGCCCAGAACACCTGCAGACCATCAGTGTTCACCTACAAAATGAGACACCAGATTTAACATCCTTGCTTCATTTGCGGCAAAAATGGTATTTATACTCCTTCAAAACATCCTAAGTGAGGATTTTAAATAAAAAAGTGGAGCTACTTTGTGTGAATTTTTGTTAGCAATCCAGCTTTATTCCCTTCCTTCCTTGTTCCAGAAAAAGCAAAATATTTCTTCATTCCTAACTTTGTTTTACCAAAGGTTAAAAAAAAAGCGGTTTCAGGTGGACCTAGAATTTTGGAGTGTTTTTAGTGTGAAGTTTCCTGAGAGATGACTAAGCCGTATAAACCCATGAGGAGTATATTTTCTGTTTCTCTGTATCTCCCGTCCCAGCAATCCAACACACACAGGGGTTCTCATGTAGTCCAGACTGCCTCCAAAGCAGACACCTTGAAAATCAAGCATCTGGAGTTGAAAGGGACCTCAAGATGAATGAAGAATGGCTCCACACCATCATCAGGAAACTTTCTAGGCGAGAGAGACTTGATGCCCCAAAAAACAAATGTGCTTAATAGTAGATACAATCCGCATTTACCTCACTTAGCAATTAAGCTTTCTAGAAGTGGAAGAAAGGCAGCTGAGAAGTTGCAGTTCCACACACCAATACCTCCACATCAATGAGACAAAATGCTTTTTCTTTTGTCTTGAAAACGTATTTTTCCAGACCGTCTTCCTTATTTTCTCAACAAATTCAAATCATTTGCACATGCTCAAAGCAGCCATGCACTGAATGTTCTCCTCTGTCCCTTCTGCCTTTTCAAGTTTCTAATTCCTAATTAAATATATAAAGTCTAAAGTACATTTTAACCATTGGCAATTGATTCCCTTCAGAACAAAAAGAAGCCTTCCTCTAGAGCACGTTACACGAAATCACTTGACTCAACATGCTAAACTAACTTCCTTTTGCCTAACCTAGCCTTTTAGTGGTTGGCAATGCTCCAGCACCTCTGATTAAGGGGAAAGATGCTGAAGAGACAGGTTTTTGAGGGTGCTGAGCACCCACAGCACATACTGATTTAAGCTGATGCTGCAGATGCTGGGGCCCTGTATCCTGCCCCATGACATCTTCAAATCACTTTCTCTTGGTGTGATGGTGTCTTACTTTCATTTGGTTTTTTTGTCTTTTCTTGGGCTATCAAAGTTAAATTCCACACAACAGCGATGTTTATCTCTTTCTGAGCTGAGCTGCAGAACAGTATTTACATTTGAAACATCAAGTACTTTACACCCACTTCTCCAAACAAAACCACCACAGGGTTTTGAGTTTGCACCTGTATTTTCCATTGCTGCTTTGATTTATTCCAGCTAAAAGGGAAAATGAAAAGTGGTGTTTCTTATTTCGGATGCTGGACTGGTCCTCTGAATGGTGGGTTCAGACCTTGGCTCTGTCATTCATTCCTCATGCAGCTCTCACACATGAGCACTGCATCTGTGAAATGAAGATGGTGTGGTTTCTTTTCTCCTGTCATTTTGCCCTTTCTCCTGCCTAGCTGGGCAATAAGGTCTGCAGTATGTGCTCAGCTGAGGTCTCCAGGATCTAATGCTATAAGCTTACAGCTTTGTTTAAAATTATATTTGGGAAGCTTAGCGTTCAAAACACTCTGTGTAACCACTGTGGGGACTTGCTACAGAAATACCACACCAAAGGCCATGACAATGCAAAACTGTCACTGGATACTCAGTCACGTTGCTATCACACATCTCGGTCAGACCACCTTTTCTAGAATAAATAGCACATGCAGAAGAAGAGGTAAACAGAAGGAAGCTCATTATGGATGGCCAGAGAGACTAAGTGTCTTTCTTACTGCTTGCTGCTGGCTGAATCATCTCCCTCTTGTTGGGAGAAGCAGAAGCTCTCAGGACTAAGACAAGAAAAAGCTTAGTCATAACCCACTGTTCTCCTATATATTTTACAGAAAGTCCATGACAGGATTTAGATTTCACATTACAAAAGGAATTTTTAAAAAGCACGAAAAAGCTGAAAAAGCAAATGATAATTCCTTAGAAATCACTGGGAGTGCCTCACTGAAAGCTATAGGGTCGGAAGGAAACACTGAACGTTCGTGTCTCCCTGTGCTTCAAAGTCATTTTCTTTCCATTTGGCTTTAAAGAACATCATTTTGGCTGGCTCCGTGGCTCTTGCGTCAGGACAAATTGTTTGCCTTTCGCAGTGATTCTGTACTGATGCACACCTGAAAGCCAGAGGGGAGCAAACTGGCAGCGGAAATGAAGCTTTAACTCAGAAAAAAATCAAAGAAGGTTTTTTTTAGCATGTTCATTTTTTTGTTTCTTTTCTCACTGATGACGGGAGTTAGGGGAAAAAAAGGTGTTTGAGTAATTGATTTTCAGAGGAAATAACAAATGAGCAGATGAGCTTAGCAGTGCTAGCCAAGGGAGCACATATACCTGAGAGAAAAAATATTGAACTTCGTTGTTGTATGTTTTGCCTATAACATAATCTCTTTCATGCATAATAACAAGTCATGGATAATAATTTTCAGATTAAAGTCAACAAATAGGAACAATGTCAATGTCACTGCAATGTTTGAAAACGCTGTAAGTACCATAAAATCTGAGGTACAGCAGTATTCGGCGTTAGAAGTGCTGATGTCGTTACTTAGCAGTGACTTTTAAATGCAAAAATTTCATAGCTTAATATAAATGAATGTCATCAGTGTGGGATAACAAGGGTCTGGAGATGACTGCTCGTTTTGTACATGCAAAAGCCCACTGGAATCAACAGAGAGATGTTTATGGATTGATAGGGCCAGGTTTCTCTTGTCCTGGGAAAATATGTGTTTTTGAGATGAAAGAAACTTGGAAGAGGCTTTCGATGTGTGACTTAAACCTTTATATATGGCTCAGAATTTGGAAGTTCTTGAAGTTCTTCTTCACTATACATTGCAGAGAGATTTCCACTTGTCCACCTACCCTGCAAGAGTAAACGGGGTCTTCTACCAAAAAAGAAAAAAAAAAGTAACTAGTTGGTACACGGATGCAAACTATTTCAGAATGCAAAAAGGAGACAGATTCCTTGCTCAATTTTATTTAAATAAGAAAATCCGGAAATCTTGCATGCCATTTATTATTTCTCGCAGGCTAAGTGGCAGAGAGGTTACGTGCAGTGCCAGCGTAAGTCAGGAGATGGCGATGTTGTAGATGGTCTCAGGGCTCCTCACCTGGTTGTGTAACTGTTAAGTTTTTGGGGTGGTGGTGCGGGAAATGCTCCTCTCTGAACTGTGGTGCAGGTCTGTCAGACGCTACCCTTCAGGCTGCCTGTGTCCCTCCTGGTGCAGGGTTATTTGCAGGTGGAGTTGCTGCACACAGGTTATATTGATGCAGTCAAAGAATCACAGAATCACAGAATGGTTGGAGTTGGAAGGGACCTCTGGAGATCATCTAGTCCAACCCACCTACTAAAGCAGGTATACTTAGAGTAGATCACACTGGAATGCACCCAGGTGGGTTTTGAATGTCTCCAGAGAAGGAGACTTTGCTGCAAACTTGCAAGAATGGGAAGATGGATGCAATTCTTCATGTGCTGGGACTCTGCTCCAGGGTGAATTTTTTGGAGCCAAGCATAAAAGAACATATGTCAAGTTGCTACTTGAGAAAATTGAGAAACTTCTGAGATGCCTTGACCGACAAAGAAGAAAAGGTTAAAAATGGACTTTGACTCTTTTTGATGTGCTGTAATATCATCTTTCAGGAGTTCATTGAGGCTGGACTGCTCTGCACCCAGCCTTGCAAGAGAGTCAAGGGGGAGATGTAGACATGTCCAGCCTCTTTCTATCTGATTATGAGGTTACAGAGGCGGCTCTAGTTCTCAAACCAACACTCCATCTGACTTGGAAGCCTTTTCTCAGATTATAGGAAGAATTTAGGTGGCCAAACACCTAGTTCTGCATCACCACAGACGTCTGGATGTGGACTCATCATTCAGTTCCCCCAGAAAAAGACCTCCTGGGCACTTGTGGAGGTTTCAGCAGAGAGCTCAGGAACTGTCAGGCTAAACTGGCAGACGCCTACAAGTTTATGTACTAACATTGCTGTTCGCGGCTTGACAGGTTTCATGTAGCCAAATTGGTCTGGGTCTAAACTGGCTCAGACCTATCCGTGGTCATCAGGGATCTGGGGGAGAAATAAGATATTATGCTCCTCACCGCGTACAGAGTGTTTGGGACAGACACAGCTGATGCTTGCACAGACTCCCAGATGCTCATGAATGTCACTACAACAACAAAATACCAGTTACCTTACACCAGATTATACAAAAAATTACACTTTCATTTGCTCATGACTGACATTGGTGCTGAGATTCTGGGATTGTTTGAACTTCAGACTCAAAGTGAAACCTGTGGGCGAACCAGCCTGGTTCATAACTAACTGAAGAGAAAGTTCATGCAGCATCCTGGGAAGGAGAACTGCCAGGTTTCACACTTCCCTGTCTCTAGCACAAAAAGAAACACCGTGAAAAAGCTTGTAAAAAGGGAATTATCAGATTACAGGACAGAAAAATGTTCTTCAAACCCTGGTTCATGAACCATTTGATGAACATGCTCAGAGGTGTAAGTCTGAAGTGCAAGCACAAATCGGTATATTTTTTCATTATTCTTGTCATCATCTTGCCAAATTTCCTGACAGCTTGGAAGAGCCCATCACTTTTGTCTGGCCCAAGGTTCTCACCCTGGGGATTACAAGCAGTCGGCAGATGACTCTCATCACCCTGCCTCCTCTCAGGATTCACCTCCACAAGATAAATCCTGCAGTAGCAGGTGGGAACATTTCCGATTAGCTCATTCACCGGAGAAATCACACACTTAGACCCTGAAGATCTGTCTTCTAAATAGAGGGCTCAGTGCAGCCAGAAACATGATACAAGGCAGGAGGGACTACCAAACTGACTGATGTCAGCAGTGGGGGTCAAGGCACCTTTGCCCATTCATTTCCTTTCTACCCCAGTACCCCCTAAGGATCAGGCCCTCCTCTGACTCTCCATCTCTTACAATACATCCTGAGAGATCTACCCTGCCCAGATAATTACTTCTAAGGGTAACTGTCTCTGGAGCAGAAGCATATTAACATCAGCTGAAAGGCATGCCCCAGAGCTCTCCATCCTGTGCTGATGCCTCAGTGGTGGGAGTGCCCAAGTCCAGCAGAGGAGTAAGGAGGGTAGTCAGATACTAGGACCCTTTACTTGTTCCCATGTAAACACGCTGCTCTTGTGAGTCAAAGCCTTTAGCCAGCTAAATCTAATTTTCAAGAGCATCAGGGTGCCTTTAAGGTTGTCTGCATCTTATAAGTATTTTAACATTTTTATGAGTCTCTGTTCCCCACCTCTAATAGGGGATAATAGCACTCTTCTCGTTTACTGGGATGCTGGGGGAATAAATATTTATGAAAGATGTTGTAATGGTGAGATTCCACAGGATGCAGGGTCCAAGTAAGTACCATAAACAGACTGCAAATATGGTGTGCAAAACAAAAGTAGTTTTAGCTTCTACTGCCTCCAGTCTAGCATTGGGAATCGAAGTTTGTTTAGACCACAGTGGTGTACAACATCTTATGAGATCAGACGCATTTTTTTTTTTTCTTCATCTGGAAATACCACAAAAGCCAAACCTTGTCATGAGCTTTCATTCACTCCTACTTCCAGTCCCAGCCAAAAGGAGGAAGTTTAGAGAAGCGGAAAGGCATACAAACCAAATGAAACTGAGCATTTGTGTGTCTATTAAAAGACTTTTGGGGCACCAGCATGGAGGACATGGTTGGGCAAGGTTTTGATTTCACCCTTGCTGGCTCCCATGCCCCTAATTAGAACTGAGCTCTTTGTAGGTAAATAACATTTAAGTGGAACTATTTCTGACCACTGGGGTCCTGCATTCTGCTGTGCAGTGCCCTTTCATTAGGAATTAGCCGACCTGATGTTGAATAAACACATTGTGTATTTTGCAAGAGCTCTGATGTGGTGTCTGTTAATTACTCTCTTTAGCCTATTGCAATCATGTGCTGCTTAGCCACACACACCGCAGGACTGCTTGGGAAGCGGAAAATTATGGGGGATGCACAGAGAAGTTCTTAAAGCGAGAGACAGCATAAAAACATTCTACGAAGCCTGTTTGAACTGGTGTCAGATACAATAACCAGTGGGTAAGAATAATAATAAATACATAGCACTTCAGGAACACTTCACATTCTAAGTGCTGTGCCAACATCAAGCAATTAATTATATGGCCGGGACCTTGTCTTTCACCAACATTCTCTTGACTCCACCAAAGACACCAGGCTGGCTTGCTCATTTGCTGTTTTTTCTGCACTGCCCTTGGCAGTGGTTTGTATTTGGAACCTCTCTCTCTCCCCTTCACCCTCAAATTACATTCTCATTCATGGCAACCTATTCCAAGGGTGCTTAGGTGCACGCTTAGTGCTTTATTGCTGAGCTTTCCTCAAAAGTGCTTAAGGGATTTCATCAATGGAAAAATAAACTTAGAGTCCACCACCCTCCTCTTCCTCAGTTCCTTGTTCTGGACCTCCATCTTCTAGATGATTCACAGGGAGGCCGCCAGCAGTCACCAGTGCAGTGGGTTCCCAGTGAACCAGGGATAGCTGTGCATCAGCAATAGCCACTTGATTTTCATTACCAGCCACTTTAATACAGTCCTCACTTAGCTCTAAGTTAGGCTTATAATCATTAAATTTGTTCTGTCTTATCAGCTTCACTGGTGTATGTGAATGACCTGAACCTCTGAAAGCTGGACTACTTTGGCCCATACACTGATGGGAAAAGTAGGCAGAAACCTGTGGGTTTTTGACAGTAGTGATAGTAGTCCGGTAAAACACCTCTCTTGTTTAGTACTGGAGCAGTCTGTCTTCACTGGGTGTCTCCAGCAATGCAATTATGTTGTAATTACAGCAACACCAACTCCTCTTGGCTAAACAGGTCCCAACTACAGATATCCTAGTTTAAGCACTCAATAGCCTTTCTGTATCCCAGTTCCCACATTGATAAAGTAGGAGACATTATTATTAACACTATTAATTATTAATATAACTATTAATATTTGCAAAGCCCTAAGGCTTCCTGATGAAGAGTGCTGGGTAATTGTAAGGTATTCTCCACACACCCATGGGCTGTTAGCAACCAATTCAAATCAAAAAAGATTATCAGATACACACACTTAAAGATATTGGGCTGATCAAGTAAAACGTTGCCATGGGATAATGGTCTCCCACTGCTACAGAAATTCTGAAGCATTACTCTCCAGTAAGTATCACAAAGGATTTGAGGTTTTTCTTTTCAAAGGAGGAGGCATTCATCTTGTCACAAACTATGTCTGAGTGCTATGACACTGTTATACCAAATCACTTGCTGAAATTGAATTATTTCATGCAACAGATGTCTCTAAAGCAGTTACAGTTACTACCTGGCTATTGTAGGACTTCTTCCTATCAGCAGCCAGAAACCCTGTGAAAATGCTGGCAGTTTCAAATTCATTTTTCTTGGATATTTCAGTTTTGGTACAGCCCTAAGTCTATGTCTGTTGGGGGTTAAGTTGCTATGGATCAGTTTAGACTACAAATAGATGTGGCATCCTCTTTGTGGGAACACTGTTGGGTTGCAGAGATAGTCACATCCCAAGTGGCCTTTCAGACCTGTTTTCAGCAACACAAAGAGGCAGCCCAGATTCAGCCTCACAGTTAGATTATAGGTCCTCTATATTCAGTGGAGACAGACAGGCATTGCAAAGGGCAAGTTAGCTCGCACGTATGATGACTTGCCCTCTGTAGGCATCTAAAGTCCCTGAGCTGTCTCCATATACTGTGTGCTGGGATCCTCAAGCATCTAGTCCTGGATTATGTAAGTCTAGGTGCTTAAAGAGATCATGTTGGTTATGGGCTCTCAACAGGGTGGCATAAACCTAGCACGCATTGCTCAGGCTATAATGAGTACAACCAGACCGTTGCATAGAAAACTTGCAGGAGATACTCACTTGTCAGTGAAAACAGTGTCAGGATCCACTATGGCACTGACACAAGCCGCTTGTGACAGAATGACTACAATAGGTAATAGGTATAAGCCCGTTCTCAAGACTTTCCACCACTTTCCTACTGTGGTGCGTTAATCTTGGCTAAAGGCCAAACTCCCACCCATCTGCTCAAAAGAGCAAGAGGAGAAAACAAGATGGAAAAGCTCATGAGTCAAGATACAGACAAGGAAATAATTACCAGCTACTGTCCCGGGCAAAACAGGCTCATCTTGGGGAAAATTAAATTTATTATCAATTAAAATTTATTTGAATGGTGAGCTCCTGCAGGAAATATCCCCGGGCAGCAGGGTGGGTCTGTGCTCCAGCGGGGTCTCTCCAGGGCTGCAGGGGATCCCTGCTCCGGGCCTGCAGCACCTCCTGCCCTCCTCCTCCTCCAGCCTCGGGGTCTCTCTGCTGCTGCTCCCTCCTTGGCTTCCTCCTCCTCTGCCTGGGCCGCCTTGGGCCCTTTTGGAAACCTGTTTTCCCCCTGGTGCCCCCAGCCATGTCCTGCAGTGGGGCCATTGGAGCCTCCTCACAGAGACCTCTGCAGCCCCTCTGCCAACATCTGCCCAGGGACATCAGATACGCTCGCTGTCAGCATTGCTGGCACACAAATTTTCAGTGGTCCTCATCTAGAGCTCTGGAGTTAACTTAGAAATGCAGAACCTGTGAACAGACATCCTTAATGGGACCAGCTATTCCTGTACATCTCCAGAAAGCTTCATCATAATGCTCAGAAAAGCTCCTCGTGTTCTGCAACTCAGGAGTGGCAGATTTCTACCTGATCCAAAGACCCCCCAAGCACAACACGGTCTTTGTGTGGGCAGACTTGGCTAGCTAATGTAACACTGAAGATGGAAAGCCCATCAGGGCTCACCGTGTGTCAGCATGTTCTCAAGACTGTTCTCCATCTTGTAATTTAGCTACATCTTAAAAGTCAGGTGGGACAATCCTACAAACAGCCATCTCATCTAAGCTGCTGCCCACGTGCACTGTTTCCTTTGCGTGGCGCATTTATGCCATTTCACCTTGACATCTGTCCATTCTCTGGTCTTACCACAGAAAACTGAGAAACAGTTCTCAGACTCCTGGAAGAAAGTGATGGCTTTGTAAAGGGATTGAAACACTCTGGTCAGACTTTGCATTCTGTAACAAATGGCTTGCGCTAACCTTATAAGTAGGATTTGAAGGCTGCATGCATGCATTTCTGCTTTTCGGACTGGTGGAGCTAATTGATTGCCCACAGCTCTAGCCTAGAAAGCCAGACAGCTGGAACCATCAAGGACTCTTCTGCCTAAATGAATTAAGTAAATGAATGAAGCAATCAGACACAAAGGAGTGGGCGTGTAACAATTGCCTATCGTTTGAAATGCAAGGCACAAGTAATTGATTGTGCAGTTATCGTACCACACGACATACATATACATCCCCTGCTCTTATTTGTATCCTTGCAATGTGGGAAAAAAATAATTGCAAGACACAGATAATAATTTGTCTTCACCTGTGTGGTAGCAACATCAATAGTCATTATTCTAAACTCTTCTTTCAAAATATGCTGGGTACTTCAACAGAAATGCAATTCCTTGCCTGAAGGGCTCACAGTCAGTGCTGGATTCTGTCCCAGTGGAATAACACCTAGCTTCATCATGGAGGTTTAATGTAGGCAAAGCAGTCAGATACAAAAAAAAAAAAAAAGAAAAAAGAGAGAACAGAAGTGAAAACAAGACAAGCAGAAAGAGTACTTGGTTATTCTCTGCATGCTACCTGGTTGTTTTTATAGGCTATGTCTTAGATATATTGAGGCTGGCAAGTGAGGAAGAACAGCAAAGCAAAAAAGAGGTGACAATTATGGTTGTGGCAATTTGGCCATTGGGATTTGATGACTGGCATTATTGACAGAGGAGATTGCAAGAGTCCCCATGGAAAGAGACGATGGAATACACTGAATAAATAAGACATGCTGAGAAAAAGTTATGAGGCTATATATCTTGGTATACACACAAGAGCATCCAACCCAGCTCTCCTTAGAAGATTTCTACTAGCTTTATGGAAGCTAGATGGAGACAAGGATATTCGTACAGAGGTCAAGTTCTTTCTCATATATCATTTTTGTTTAAAAGTTGTTTCTTTCTGGAAAACAGTAGCTTGTGTTTCCAGTAAATAGAAGCAGAATTCTGTGAATACACAGAAACACTATTTCAATGTGTAGCTTCAGAGAAAAACAGCGAGATAGGTAGGGACTGAAATTATGTCAATTTGCACATAAACCCATCATTTTTTAAGGACAGCCGGCCTTTAGTCATAGGCCATAAAACTGCATTCTCTTCTTCTTACATTACCACAACTGAAAATAATTAAGAAAGATTTAACAAACACCCAAACAGCTCTGCTAGATCACCTTTCTATGAATTAAATCTTTAAATGTTGGTTTCTCCTGTCCAAATACAATTTTATTTCTACCACCATAAGTTCTGCAGTAATATCTAAAGCCCAGTGCAAAGCTAGGGCTCATTTCTTAGACACAAGACAATCTTCAACTTCCAAAACTGAAAACATGAATAGAAAAGTTAGACAAAGGTAAGAAGAAAAAGAGTATTGTTATTTTCTATGTGTTGGACTCCGAGGCCCAAATGATGATATATACTCATGACCAATAGATCAATTTACGATAACAGTGAGGACTGAACACTGCTGAAGAGAAATCCTCCATTTCAGTCACCCTATTTTCTTCGTTTTACGTGACTACATTGTAAGTTACTCAATGTGTTGACGCGCAGCCGTTGAAAATAGCAAGGGCAAATGACCTGACCATTATGGCAGAGAACTTAGATACAAGATGGTGTGTGTTGGAAGGAACAGGACAGTAAGTCTGCGTAGGACAGAAAGCATTTGTGCTCTGCAGGCCTTGTCTAGACAGGTGGGATGGGAGGGATTTGATGGGAGCAATTTGATTTTAGATAGGAAACATCCAAGTCCTCATGCGTAGTTTGAGAAATTAATCTCAAAGACTTCAGGAGCCTGGGGCTTAGGTTTGGTTATGGATTTCCTTAATTTGCGTTTTCTTAAAGTCTTTGATATTTGGCCAAACTCAAACAAGAATTCAAACATCCTTTGCCTTGCTAAGATTTCTTATGTATGTATGTATGTATGTGTGTTCACATACAGCTGTGTGACTTGTTTTCTCAGGGATGCAAATGCCTGTGGGATGAGGAGGACTCTGCCACAGCTGATGATCCAGCACAGTTTGTCATCCACCACTGGGAGACAGGCTGGGATGAGAATGGAGCTGCGCTTGCTTTCCATAGTGCAAGAAGGAACTGCCCTGACCTCAGGTTAAAACAGAAAGGAAAACCATGTATTTCTTAAGACAGGGAGAGAAAGCGAGTTTTCAAGCCCATTTAGAGGGGTGAAATTGTGTCTGCTTTGCCAGAAATTGGAGGTAAATCATTGCAGTGTCCTGTCTCCCATAAATACACACATGCTGATAACACAGGGTGGCCTCCAGCCAGTTCAGCCTGCACAGTTGGAACCTTTGTTTTTAGGGTTCGGTCAAAAGCAGAGTAAATATTTGCAGGAGAACATTTTCCTAATAGGGACACTCTCAAAAGTACATTTGCTGGAAAAGAGCTCTGCCATCATCGTCTGTCATTGTACAGTCCTGCAAGCCCAGAGCAGGCAGGGACAGAGAAATAAATCAAGTGCTCTGAACCTGCATGTTCAGCCTTTACAGTGAAGCCATGTAAGGGCGGCTCAAACAGTAGAGTGCTGATAAGGTGACCTGACTTCACAGAATTTTGAAGAGCTGTCCTTTGAACTTTGAAAGCCTCATTTGTAAAAGATAAGATTTACGGCCCTAAAAAAGGCAGGAAAGAGCTGACAAACTGTTGTCACCTGGGGAAGCCTTCCTGATAATTTTCCTTTCCAGTTCCAAGAACAGAGCATTTTAGAAATACGAGTGGACAATAACCTTTTGCTGAGTCTATTTCACTTTGATTCCAGTCAAGTTGACATTTTAGGCTTTACTTAAGTAACTTTGATGTGCTTTTAAAGATTATGTCCTGATAGCAAACAAACCTGTACACTTCAAAAGTTTTTTCTTTGTTCAGATGCTAAAAAAATGTGGGGAAAGCATCTGCGTGCTTTTGAAACTAGCTTCGTCATTTGCTAGATACAAGTATTATTACTATTTTGTCAGCTTTCATATTTCACTTGCAGCCCTTGAGGAGATCAGGACCCTCTGTGATAAGTATTGTTTATTAATGAAAGACTGGATTAATCTGAACTAATATCAGACATTTAATTGAGAAGTCTAATTTAGGACCAAAGTTACTTGAGGTTTCTCCTATAATCAATGGCGCACTATGTAGGGTGCTTCAGACATTTGTCAGCCAGTTGCCCTCTGGAAGTGTTTCTCTGTCTTGCCTATACATAAATAGTTTAGACACCTGAAGGGTTGAAAGACAGGTAAGATAAACCTAGGCCTCCGTTCTCATAGAAGGGAGTACAGTAAAAAAAGTAAGGGAGAAAAAGAGCAGAAGACTGAAATTGTTAAATTCCTACCCTACACAAAAAGTATGAGGTACAGAGCTTAGGTGATCTGCTCAAGGCCAGAAAGCAGGAGACAGGTCCAGGTATTGATCATGATCCTTTGAAAGCAGTGCCTTAATTATAAAAACAGCTTACACCTCTGACAGTGGCCTCAAGACTTTCCCTAATATAGAAAAAGATACTAGAGCTGGAAAATGCTTCAAAAATAAATATTAATTCAAATTATTTATTTCCTCTTTCAAAAAAAAATACTGGAAATTATTATAAAATTTAAGAGTTGTCAGTTTTCCTGTGAAAGTTCTCAGGAATATATTTTTCTTTCCACAGGATATCATGTATCACACAAAGACTAATGTAGCTATGCTGAAATCTGTTTCTCATCTACTGTATGTAATAGTTTTGGTCATACACACAAAGTAGCAAGACTCTAGAAACTAGTCTTGTCTCTGGAATAATTGGAGTTGTGTAGCATATTCCTGCCCCTAAACATGACAAGAGGTTCAAAATTTCTATAATTTTTTATTTCCTTCAAAAATTATTTCATTTTCGTTTACTGAAATTTTGAAATGAAAAATTTTCATGTTACAAAAAATAGAAATGTTTCATTCAGACAATGACAATTTGAGGATATTAACATTTTTTTCTAACTGTTGTAGATTCCTTAGAACAACCCAATATCATGAAGTTTTACTTCTGATTTTTTTCTTTTTCCAGGGGATAGATACACACAAATAGAAGAATGATTACAGCAGATCAGAGCAAAGGTCTGTCCAATTCAGTATAGTCTCTGGCAGTGTCTATTTTTCATTAAAAAACGCCAACTAGATTGAACAAGAGAACTGAACAGCCAGAGACACAGTTGGCACAAATAGCCTGTGCACAGCAAATGGAATGAAATATTCATGCATAAAATATGCAACAAACAGTTCCAAAGTCATAAACAAATACACAGCAAACAGAGTTAGAATGAAACTAATGAAATAAATTATTTGCTATAAATACTTTGGCTGTTTCTTATGGACATGATTTCTGCTTCAAAGAAGAGAAAGAAAATTTCTGAACTATATTTATACAACAGAATCCAATTCGCCAGTTGACAGTAAGAGTTTGAAATGGTATCATAATAGGAAGAAGGAGTTCACAGCTTAGCAAAAAGAATGAATATTTGTTGCATGAGCAGTAAAGGATGGAAAGGATTTTTCTGGACCACCCTACCTAGGTTGGGTGCCTACACTTTAAAAAACACATATAAAGAAAAGAGATGAAGGATAAAGAGCCAGCAAAATTATGTGAAAATTACAGAAAATGCACTGCTGTGAGGCACTGAAAGAGCTGTGCTTGCTTAGCTCTTTCCTCACACAGAAAACGAGCAGTGAAAGACCTGACGGTGGAAAGTTTAACCAGTGGGAGAGACTCCTAAGGAAAAAGACAGATTATCTCTTTCTTGATTTCTTCTAGTCGATGTATGCGTTAGCCAAACACAAGTGAGTTAACTCAGTGTAGTATTGTGTAATACGATAATTCAAGCCAGATGCTGCAGATATTTGTGAGGAAGATAGTGTTTGTTTGCTCGATAAAAATAGGATCTAAACCGACTTCTCCTTGCTGATCAAAATTGGGTATCCAGCAGTCAGGGTGCCTAAAAGCCTGGCAGAAAGGGGATTTTATGTAGACAAGTTATTCTTTTTGCATGAGACAGGGCTCATCACAATTGTGCTCCAGAGGGTTCACTGTGCTGCTGTACTGGAGTTTCTTCTACTTCCAAGCACGCTTCAGCCACAGGTGAATTTGCAGTAAACAAGCAGCTGATCACAGGGAACTTTGTTCTGTGTTGACGTCAGAAATACTCTTTGTGCCAGTGACCTAGAGAGTAAAGAACCCCAAAAAATGACAAAACTGCCAGATCACTCTACCACAGTCCCATTACTAAAGTCTGAAAGCACAGAGACCGTTCACGTCTCCAGTGATCTATTCATCCTTGGAAGGCCAAACATATGGATTGCCCGAATAAACACTGCCTTTTGAAAACAAAAACAAAGTCAAACCAGGCTACACAGTCCTCCACATAACTACTCAGGAAAAGCATCCAGTTCCTTAGTAGTGTTGGTGCTTCTCACCCATCCAGTGCTCAAAGAGCACTTCCACCTGTCTGAGAGGACTTGCCTTTCCCACCTCACATAAGGTGCCCTCAGGACCAGGCTGATGGGGATCTTAGCACTGTTACTCCAAACACACCTCTGGAAACAATCATATATTGGAAAGGAAAGTGATTAAAAGTCATGTGTCCGCTGGAAAAATGAAAGAAGACTTGAGAAAGGAGAAAGAATAGAGGAGAAAATAAAGCAGCCCAGCTCTCTGGGTCACTGTTTAGTTTAGATTACTGAACTAGGGAAAGGGATATATGAATTCATTTTCCAGCTCCGATTCACATTCCAATATTTAGTACAAAAAAGAACATGAGCAACTGAAGCCACTCTAAGGTCACATTAACTGAGGCTTAATCATGCACTGAGAATGACCACCAGATTGTGACCTTCAAGAGAGATCTGCAGGTAACAGTTTGTGGGTTTTCTGAGCATCAGCCAAAGAAATCTGATGATGCCCTTCTTCAAATCTCTATTCAGATAGATCCTTGGGTCTTCACAGCAAAAACTGAGGTTAGATACCTAGAGGCTGTAGACACTTCTAGGCTGGTAACAGAGCAGCCGTCTTGAGGATCTGAATTTTGGACTTGGGCATTACAAGTGAGAGTTAGGAGGCAGTTGCACTTTGTAGAGCTCCAACATTGCATGCTTGCTTAATGTGTTGAATAAATAATACTGCAATGAAGAGCTTCAACCTTTTGTTCTTATTATCTTTTTGAATGGTCCTGCCATTCCATCACTTCACAGTTAAAGCTAATAGTTCTCTCATATTTCCTACTCCGTTTGAGTGTCTACTTTGCTCAGCTAGAATTGTTCACAATGCTTCCCCTCCAACACAAAACTGCCTTGATGTCTTTTTTCCTCCATCTTTGCTTTCAGCATCCTTTTATCCTCCCTTTTTTACTCTTCTCTGCAAAATATCCTTCCGTATCAACCTTCTAGATGTCAAAAGCAATTTAAAAATCAGCTACAGCTGAAGCTAATATGTTCAAATTACTTTAACTTGCTGTACGAGTACACCGATAACATTCTCTTCCTACACATGTTCACCTAAAGTAGTAGGAAGTTACTCCTCAGCTGTCGCATATGTGAAATTATAACAAAGTCACCTTGCACAGGACAAGAGAGCAGAACGGAAAAGTATTTTACATTCTACGTGAAACCTCGAAGTTCTGATACTTGTGGCTATCTGAAATAAAGACTAAAAACTTTAAAATTGTCAAGATATGTTGCAGAACAAAAACGGTATTTACTGTAGTAATGCTGAAATGTCATGATACCTCTTCTTTGGACGTGACTCACCACCTCTGCTTGCACAATTATAGCACAGAACAACTTTGTCCTCCTCTGTAATCTGGCCGGATTTCAACTCCGTTTGTTTTCCAGGGCCACAGGATCCTGTGTTACTCAGCAAAAAGTCAGATAGGCAGAAGACAGGATCCCACCATATAATGAAATAGTTATCGCTTCCCATGCTAGCTTTTCGTTTCTTTCTTCCATCTTCTCTGTGTGTTCGAATCAAAACTTTGAATTATTCAGGGCACTGTCTGTTTCATAACTGACTTGTATGCTGTTCAAATAAACAGAGCAAAGTTAACTATAAATGAAATAACATCTCAGCTAAATAAGCTAGGAAATCATTCTGCTGAAAGCAATTCCTACAATCTTTCTTTCCTTGACCAAAGTAGTGAAAACTCTAAAGCAACTTATTCTCCTCAAATGCCAGGATAGTATATCAATGTTACATCGCTTATCTGCTCTGCCAGCTTCCCCTACCAAAGTATGCCTTTTAAGGAATAGGAAGTTTTATTTAATTTTTACATTAATTTTATTTAAATGTTTCATAAGTGTCAAATACCAGTAGTCCTGGTGTTTGTTCGCTGTGGCATGATGCTTATTTGGACTTCAACTTATAATTTCCAGATGACGTTGGATCTCTGCAGCTACATGCCACCTTTGCAAAGGACCATAGCAGCTCTCCCTTCTCTAGTGTCATTATCTCTTCTCTGTTATCTTCAAAAGCCATCATTTATAGAATAGCCATCTCATTCTCCTGTCTAGTAGGCAGAGAAAACACCAAGTCATGTTTCTTTTGAAAATAAACGTAGCTTCTCTCTCCTAAAGTGAGCCATCTGTAGTGTGAATATCTACATCTCAATGAGCTACCTAAGCTCATTTCATAGACATTGGAAAGAAATGGGCAACTACAGCATGTGAGATTAATCTTTTTCAGCCATCCAACTGAATCCCCTCCTCGTGCCTGTTTTTCCTCACTGGTTGTGAAGGTAATTAATAAGGCTAGTTCAGACAGACTCTGTATTGGAAACATTTGCAGTAAGACAACATTGAGTTGCTCAATACAACAACTTTAACAAGAAAATGTTGTGTCGTAAATAGTAAAAACGAAATTCTGAATCTCTGTCGGATTCAGAACATGTTCAGTTGCCTTTTATTGCTGGGAATGTAGATTTCAGTTATGGTATTTCTGAGTTATAGCAACATCCACAAAATAGGAGCCAAGTCTTTGATTCCCTTACTGTATGCAACAGGTATTGACCAATTTCCTTAGGTTGGCCGCTCTGATGAGATTAAAGTTGACCGCAGGAGCAAAATTCTAGTAGTGTCTGCTGAGAATTCACTATTAGGTTTATAATAAAATAAAATAAAATAAAATAAAATAAAATAAAATAAAATAAAATAAAATAAAATAAATAATACATCACAGGTGAAGATAAACTGCTCAGAATTATTTAGATAAATTAAATACTTGGAGCTCTCAGCCTCCTTTGCATTTTGTAAATGAAACCACTCTGATTTATGGCTCTTAAAATCCATCAGGCCTGAAGTTTACATTTCGAAAAACGTCATATTTAAATTATTCTTAAAAATAAAAATTTGCATTGCTCTCAAGCATTGTTTAACATGTGTGTTAAAAGTTAGGGACCATAATACTGGATGGCACAATCTGAAGGATTACTGTGTTTCTATCTAGAGAAAATATTGATTAAAATCTAGACTAAAACATCCATGAAACATGCCAAGTATCTCTCAATATTCTGTGAGTTGTTAATATCATGATCTTCTTGAAAAATGTCCTGTTGGGGACCATCCTGCTCACTTCAAAAGAGAAAAAAAGTACAGGGAATAACTGTTAACCTGGCCACTCTTACAGCAAGGAGGTTGGTTAACATAAGTCATTTGCTTCCAAGATGGCGATTTGGTACTCCAGTGAGGGTACTTTTCATCTTAAAGTGACCCTGAACTCCCACTTTCAGGATAAGGCATAAGAGTATATCTTGAAGAACAAATCAAATGAGAATCAAGTTTGCTTAAGAAGCTTTGGGCCTGATGCTGCAAAATTTCCCCTCCAAAATCAAGAAGTGTTTAGAAGTCAATAGACAACGGTCATTAATAACATTTCCCAAGTAAATAGCAACGATGAACATACATTGCAATTCCTTTCCAGTAGCGCATCTGTATGGCAGGCTTCAAGCTTTATAGTTAATGGATATATTTTAATTAAACTCAACACTGCATCATTGAGAGGCAGTACAGTCTACTAGAAACTTGAGTTTTAGCCTAGGCTCTCCCACTGATCTGCTGCCCTGATTGAGGCACTTCACCCCTCTTCCCACTCTTTCTTTCTTCAGATTGTGAATGCTACGGCAGCAAAAGGCTAAGGAACCTCCTGAGAGAATTCACCCACATTTTGGGTTGCTGAGGGCCATGTGCTTTCCTCGGGAATGGGCAAGGAACAGTCTACAAGGTGAACAAATTGCTCTGGTAGCAGCAGTTTTCTCTCCGGCCATTCTGGGATGCTGCAGCCAGCACTAGACATGTGGCAAGGACACCTCTGGGCGTGGAAGGGGTAGAGACTATGGGACACGGCCAGGAAAGCCACTAGAAGTCAGGTGGCCCACCTGGCTTGTGCTCTTCTGTGCCTCTTATCTGGACTCGTGTGGTACAAATAGGTGGTTGTTTATGAACAAAACGTCTGACAAATGCTGAACCCTCCCTGTGCAAAATGTTTTACTCCAGCCTCAGGAAGCTTGAACTGATTCTCATGATATACATGGCCCAGGAGTTCCTGTACCTCCCATTTCACTTGTGTGCAGTGCCCAAGCTGAATTCTATATTCAATCAGTCAAATAAATCACACGGATTTCCATTCATCAATACTTACACATGAATAAATTTGTGATGAAGGAGTATATTGAAAAAAAAGGATATCCTTGAAGACAGATGCAAAAGTTCAGAACTTCTTTCTCTAAAAGTAAATGTCAAAGAACAGACTATTTAGTTCCAAGGAGCCAGTAACTCAACGTATCTTCAGTAGAACTAATAAGGAAAATGAAATTTCCATTCACAGGAAATCCCAGCATATCGAAAATAATACTATGCTCTCAATATAATGGAGATGCAGTTTCAAGCCCTGCAAAATAAATTGAAGAAGAAGAAGAAGAGGAGGAAGAAGAAGAAGGAGAAGAAGAAGAATTTTCTTTTCAGTCTGAAATAGTTTCTTGAAAACACCACCAAAACACATGGAAAAAATAAAAACTTTTCGTTTATAACACCGGTAATGTTAATATATATATATGTTAAATATTAATAAATAGTTCTATGAACTTACACTATTTCAACAGAAACATGTAAACATAATTAAGAAATTGTTGCAACTTCTAAATTTAACATAACCACATTGAAGGAAAGTGTTTTGGGGGTACTGAAGTAAAATGAAAAGGTAGCAATTACTCTTTTCACTTGTTTCTCATTTTACTTTCACCAAAATCAACAGGCTTTTGTGACCTTTTTTTTTTTTTTTTTTTAACAGTCACCTCTTACATTGAGAACACTTTGTTCAGGTCAGAACTTGAAACCTTCTTTTCTTAGCTGGCAATTTTTTTCCTAGAAGCACCAAATCCCTTTTGCCTGGCTTCTCTGTGCAGATAAGCCACTGGACAAACACCAACTAATTCTTTTTTGCCTACCTCTTGTTCCATCACAAGTGTTGGAAAGGCAAAGGGCACTTTTTGTTTCAGCACAACAGATCTGGCAGGACATCATTATCCTGGACAGGAGTATCAAGCCAACGTGTACCACCGCAAAACGAATTCACAGTCAACACATTCTGCTAAGCTGACTAGAGAACTTCTGTGAAGCCACACTGATCTGACAGTATTAACCCATTTAATCTTTTTTGATAGTTGCCTGCAAACAACAACAGAAAAGGAGATAGGTCAGTTTGGATGTACATGGAGAAAGAGCTCAAATGCAATCTCTGGCTGGTGAAAGAAGTTGTTCTTCGGTTATTTGAGACAAACATTCAAACCTCTGGATTACGAGATTTACATTGTTTGATAAATGCATGCAGTAGCTTCACCAGAGGCATGTTTTTTCTTTTCTCTCACTTATTATTTAATAAAAATGTTACACACAGATGTGTATGTGCACATGCTCTATCTCATGCATTTTGAAAGCATGTAGGTATATGGGTAACAGAGGATTCTGAGGGAGTTGTTTATTCCTAACTCTTTTTTTTTTTCCTTTCCTTCTCTTTTTGATCACAATTACAGAGGGAGTAGATGGAGACAAATGATTAATAAAAGGACAAAGACAATTTTTGTTTATCACCCAGAACAAATTTACTTTCTTTATAGCCTTAGCTGATTTCCTCTGAATTATTAATAAAAATCCTTTAAAAAAGGTTTCCACGGAAAAATTGGATGGAATGGTTTTAAAATAGGGTTAAGTTGGTCTAAGTGATAGTCTGTAGGATACTTGGTCTCCCACCCATCACTGGGGTGGTGCCTTAGTGCTCCCCAGCACTGGCCCACAGACTAGCTCGGTGTGTTGCATCTCACTGCTTCCATCACCAACACAGTGTGCCTGCAAAGTGCAAAAGCTGGACAGCCCTGAAATGAACAGATGAGATTTTACAAGTCAAGTAAAATGACATGAAAAACCCTCATGAGGAAGAAAGGCACAACGTTGGCTTTTATGAGAACATGATCAAGCCCCAAATAGCCTTAGAAGAGATTCAATGTATAACCCATAAACTACTGTTAAACATTATGGAAGAATTGACAGCTCCTTTATTAGGAAGGTTTAGAGTCAGGTCTGGTAATGGAACTGTGCTCTCATCATTATGGAGGCTCTTAATGTCCTAATACTATTCCTAAAACTGGAAAAGATCAATTGTTATGCCCTTCACATAGTCTTATTTCATTAATAATCACAGATGCTAAAATCTTGGCCCAGACAATGGCAGATAGATTAACTAAATTACTCTCACGCCTAGCAGCTTTTAGACCAAGTCGGATTTGTATGTGGGAGCTGAGATGAGGACACTATATAGCCTTCCGTGTTACATGAAGCATTAGAGAAAGACAGATTTAACAGGGCAAATAGAGAGGAAAAAAAATGGCATTTAGCTATGTGCAATACCTTTCCTCGTCACAGCACTAAAAAATAAACTTTGGAAGACTATTTATTGCCTAAATTAAAACTCTTTCTGCTAGGTAACATTTAAAGGGTGCAATTCATTCCCCTCGCTCAATGCAAACCGGGAAAATTAGGCAAAGTTGTCACTTAGTACAGTCTGATTGCATGAGCATTTTTTAACAGCTTCATGTATTGAATTTGGCATCATAAAAAAGGCAGTAGCATGAAAAGCTGCAAAGGGTTTTGATGCTTTTTGGATCTGAATTCCATGAGAAAACTATACTGGAATTCATGAATGAGGCATTGCAAGGGCAGTCTGGCTGTAAGCCTTAAAGTATTAGAGAGTCTATTTAGCCAGATGTGTTAACATCCTCCTGTGCTCCTTAAGGGGTTGTTGGAAAAGCAAAGAGAAAAATTTCAGGACACAGAAATGTATATTATTATGCATAACACAGGAGTATCTATGCAATCAAGACCACAATTGCAGCAGGATTCCTTCTTTTAAGTGGTAATGATGACGATCCTGTTTGACATACATTGAGACACAGTCCTTGCTCCAATGAGTTCACTTTCTAACTAGACAACACAGTTGTTAGAAAGGGAGCAGACAATAAAAGGACTTAGTTACCCAAAAACCTGAACCCACCAAAACTGAAGATAAAACTCAAGTCATAAGTCCCAAGCTAAGCCTCCAACAATTCCTGGGTACACACAGGTTCATGCCCACGTTCTGGACACCACTGGGGCATCACTATCTAGTTTTCTTCCAGATATGTAGATCTGTCACAATCAGTTTTCACAAGTATGCACAGTCACTGCAGGTTGCAAGCAGGGATATAGAAAGGGGTGGCTGACATATCATAGGGACCTCGACAAGCTGGAGAAATGGCTTGATTATGATTATGCTGTTTAAGTTAAACTTATGAAGTTTAACAAGGGGAAGTGCAAAGTCCTGCACCTGGGGAAGAACAACAACCCCATGCACCAATAAGCTTTTGCTGAGTTGCATGAAGAAAACATTTGAATGGAAGAGCAAGAAACAAAGGCTCAATCTGAACAAAATTGACTCTGGGTGCAAAGGACAGTGTTAACAACTACAGTAACAGGTAGCATTTGAATTACCCCAGCTTCTCTTTGGGTATACCAACAACAAAACACAGTCACTGGTGCAGAACAGTTTGTGGAAAACATTATGTTCCACTCCTGAATCAGCCCCCGGCACTGAAAAGACTTCAAGCTCTGGAGGCCTGAGTTGGTGTAGTACCAGGAAAGTGGACAAGTCTTGATCACACTTGCTGAACACTCAAACCATCCTCTGCCCATCTGTTAAAATACCGCTAGGGTTGCACACTACAGCAAGGCCTGTAGGGCAGATACAACGCACAGAGCTAATGCAACATGACAGCTTCAGTTGTGCCGCCTAGGTGTCACTGCAACCATCCTGGCATGCAAAAGCAGTAAGCCCAACACTAAAGCTCCTGTCCGCAGACAAGATTTGTCCTGACCAAGCAATACGTTCCACTGGCCACAGCAGAGGGAAACAGGCTGTCTCTACATGGGCTTGTGTCCCCTTATCTAGCTTGCAATTAGGCACAATCCTGCAAGCAGGCACTCAATTCACTCAGTCCTCACTGAAGTCAATAGCAGCTGAGGGGGCACAATGATTTTTAGGAGTGCAGGATGAATCCCCGCCAGCTCACAGCGTAGCAAACAGGTTGGATGTTTGGCCCATATAGCAGCAAATGGCTTAAACAGGGCATGGAAAAAGCAGTTTTAAAATCCAGGATTATATACCTCATCTTCACCCTTTTAGAGCCTCCTCAGTCTCCACTAAGATTATCCCATCCAGCCCAGGAGGAAATCAGTTCAAGAGAAATTTTCACTCAATGCTGAAAAATATTATTTTCCAGAGACTGTAAGGTGTCTGTGATAACAGTAGCTATATTATTCATAATTCTAGGTACATGGAAAATACTTCTGAAAAAGAAAAGACTGGTAAACCACAAAATGTTCATTTTGATTACCTGTAAAACATGATTTAAACTTTCAAGAGTGAGTACTGTTACACAAAGGTGTGATGGAAATGAAACCAAAGCCCTGAACTCACATGCAATTGATAAGAATGGGCAGAACAAGCTAGAAAATTGATATAATATTTTGGTTTCTGAAAACGAAAATATCTTTCTAATAAGACAACATATAGAGGAGAGGGAAACAAACATCCAGGGAAATAAGTTGCTATTCAGTTGTTTCCCTGAAATGTCAATGAATATGGTTAAAGGTTTCAGAAAACATGTAATTCTTACAGTAGTAAGTGAAGAAGTTTGCAAAAACATTTTAGTTTTATTAAATTCCAGTTAGAACCAAAAAGGAACGTATTATTTTTATTTTACATCTCAAATAGATTTTTAAGGTTTTAGTGATAATTATTTGAAAAAACAAAATACTAGTAAGTGGAAATCCAAATAAAATGTTAGAACCCAAAGTTATTTTTCACTTTGAGTTAAACATTTTTCTTTAAACTTTAGCAACAAAAGAAATGGAGTATGAAAGGAAAAAAAAAAAAAAAGGAAAGAAAAGAAATAGCAGCACTTAACACAAAATAGAAATTCTGAGCTCTGCCCACATAGACTGGGTTTTTTTTGAGTTTGAAAGAAAGGTCCAGTCCATACAATGCAAAGTTAGTGTCTGGAAGAGCCTAATGGCAGAGGAAGACAGAGGCTCTGCCTGTGTTTCACGGCCTGCCTAGCTGGGGATCTACCCCTGAGCACTGCTAAACCTCCAACCATCCAGGGCAGAGAGGAATTACAAATGAAACAGACTCCAAAGTTGTTTGTTCAGTGTGCTTAAGCTGCACAACCCCAGCTGGAAACACATCTGGCAGTGACTTGTGAGAAATGTCAACTCCATTTTCCCTCTGTTGGTGCATCTGTGGGTGCAGCATAGTGTGGATTTGAGTCTAATCTCAAGTTCTGACTCTTCTTCTGCTCTGTTTGTATGTGGGCACACACTCCATGTGGATGCAAGCCAAAGTCTAGAGTGCAGTAGAGAAAATGTCCAGGGGGACTGAGCAGAGTGCACCAGGAGGCACCTTCTCCTCAGCTCTTCTCAAGTGCCACAGTGAAGGCTCTGAGCCTGATACACGATTTTCTCTTATACTGCAAAATAAGTGTGGTCTTGTTGGTACAAGTCACAAGTGCAAGGACAAGAAGGTAATCACAAACATTTAGTGTGGATTTACCAAGGGCCAATCATGCTTGACTGACCTGATTGCCTCCGGTGATGAAGTGTTGATGAGGAAAGAGTGGTGTATAAAGTAGACTTGATTTCACTACAACTTCTGACCCGTCTCCACAGCCCTCCCATCTGGAAGCTGAGGATTCGTGGTCTACTAGATGTCACAAAAACTGCCTGGACTGTCCAACTCAAAGGCTACCTATTGATGTCTTGACAATCAGCTATTGGCCAGTAACAAATAGTAACAGTGATCTAGATAAGACAGAATGCATCATCAGTAATTTTGAAGATTTGAGGAAATTAGGAGTAGTTGTCACACTGAAAGGCAGATCCTCACACAAGATAGACCTTGACAAACTTGAAGATAGGGCAAATAAAAATTTTTATGAATATCAACAAAGAAAAGTTCCATGTTCTGCGCTTGGCTGGGACAACCCCAGGCATCAGTACACTGACTGCATAGGAGAAACCTGGTGAAAAGGACAAGTAGACACCAGAATGAATATGAGCCAACAGGGAGCTCTCCCTGCAAATAAGGTAAATCATATACTGGGCAATGCTAGGAGGAATGTGTCCAGCAGATCAAATTATAGTCTTCTTCTGCACACCTGGAATACAGTATCTCAATGTGGATGCCTCCCACCCCCAAATCCAAGAAAGATGTGCAGAAACTGAAGCTGAGAGCTACCAAAATGGTCCAGAGGATAGAGGACATAACGTACAAGAAGTTGAGAGAACTGGACGTATTTTATCTGGTGAAGAGGAGGCCATGGAGTGAATAGTCATACTGTACAACAATTAGAAAGGTAACAAGGAGGTAATAAAGACAACATAGCCAAGCTCTTCCCAGTAGCAGCAGATGGTATAACAATGCTCAAAGGTTACAAGATGTGGCTGGGGAAGTTGAGATCAGATGTAAGGATAAGGTTTATTAGGAAGGTAGCATGGGAGCAGGTACCCAGAGATGCTGAAAATCACCATCCTTAGGGATCTTCACGACTTGGCTAGACAAAGTCACAGCTGACAGCACGTGTTGGCAATAGTCCTGTACGAGAGGCTGGTCCCAATTAACTCCAATCAGTTTCTCTGCCATTCTGTGAAACCTATCATAAATTTAATTAATATCATTCTGTAATAATTACTAATAAAGAAAACCCACTGATTGGTGACTTTATGTTGCTATTTATAGAAAATGTAATTACCATATTTGTTTAGCTTTTTTTGGTCTAATGATCATTTCAGCTATTTATTTTGCTGCTCTGCAGTTCAATCAGTAAGTGTAGATGACTATATTTAGCAAAGACTGTGACTGTATTAACACCCTCATCCACTTGACATAGTTATCTTTCACATGAGACAGCACACCATGGTCCTCATGACTCATTGTCATTGAAGATATTTTTGTCCAAATTACTTACTCCGTTTCACATGGTTACTGTGTGGTTACTGAGCAGCCCTGCAGAAAGGGATCTGGGGGTGCTGATCAACAGCAGCTCAATAGGAGTCAGCAGTGTGTGCCTGGGCACTCAAGAGGGCAAACCCCATCCTGTGGTGCATCAAACCCAGCATAAGCAGCCAGTTCAAAGAGGTGATTATTCTGCTGTATTCAGTGTAGGTGCAGCCTCACCTAGGGTACTGTGTGCAGTTCTGGGCCCCACCATTTAAGAAGGATGTTAAAGTCCTTGAATACATCCAGAAAAGAGCAACAAAGCTGGTGGTAGGGCTGGAAGGAATGTCCTATGAGGAGTGGCTGAGGACTTTGGGTTTGTCTAGTTTGCAGAAGAGGAGGCTGAGGGGCAACCTCATTGCTCTCTACAGCTTCCTGAGGAAGGGATGTGGAGAGAGAGGTGTGGATCTCTCTGGTATCCAGTGTGGAATGCATGGGAATGGTTCGAAGCTGCACCGGGGGAGGTTTAGACTGGATATTAGGAGACATTTCTTTACCAAGAGGGTGGTCAAACATCGGAACAGACTTGCTAGAAAGGTTGCTGATGCCCCAAGGCTGTCAGTGGTTAAGAGGCATTTCGACAATGTCCTTAATAACATGCTTTAACCTGGTCAGCTCTGAAGTTGTCAGGCAGTTGGACTAGATGATCATTGTAAGTCCCCTCCAACTGAAATATTCTATTCTATTCTATTCTATTCTATTCTATTCTATTCTATTCTATTCTATTCTATTCTATTCTATTCTACTCTACTCTACTCTACTCCACTCTATTATCTCCATCTCTTCTCATAAAACGTCACACAAAGCAACTTTTTCATATGCATTACAAGTTACACAGAGTGGTCCTCATTTGAACAGAAATTTCATTGTCATGGAGCAAAACAGTCTATGAAAACATAAAGTGGAAGAAGAAATAGAAAGGTTGAGAAACAAAACCACACATATGGCCATCTGCTATTTCCCGATGTTTGCTGATTCCCAATAGAAAGGTCACTCTCCACAAGACCATGTAACCACTGATGATGCTGATGTGAGGTAGCTGCTCTACTCCTATGCTAAGCTGGCTTTCCATCAGCAGAGAATGATGGTTTTTGTAGAGTCTGTTACAAGCACAAAGCAGTTTGGGTTTCTCTGTGAGGCAAAGAGTAAAATTCATTATAAAGTTTTGAGGCACTGACTTGAGTGTTGAAGCACTTATTATCGACCTGATTCAGATCTAAAGAATCTCTCCAACAAAAGAGGCTCTTCTGCCAGTGAAGCACAATTTGAGACTCATAGCTTGTATATACAGGGAAAATTACCAGCATAATTATGCCAGTATAATTATACTAGCTTAGCTACGCCAATAAAATTCTCCCTCTATGGACACTGCTCTCTCAGTATAAAAATACTTATTTTCTGTGGAGATCATCTCAACATAATTTAAATCACGACATTTATCTTGAGATAAGAAGGGCATGGAAAGTTTAACTGACAGGGTATGCTGGAACAACCATACCAGTATAGTTAGCCATTTCCATATAGGCAGCTTTCAGTTGTTCACAGGAGTGTGAGATTGTGTCTTCTTAATGAAAGCACTGGGTTTAAGTGTTTTCACATTGCTTCATCTACTGAAGTCAGAATAAATAATTATAAAAGAGAATCAGCTCAGTAATAGGATCTGATAAGCATATATCTCTGCTCAGCAAATTGCTATGCTTGCCTCATTAGGATTAACCACACTGCAGACAAAGAAGCCAAGTCACAGCTTCTAAGGATGCAGCGCCAGATGGAAGCTCCTACTCAAAAAATGTCTCAGGAGATGTCTTGGCATCTGTTATTGAAGAATGTTATGGGTAAAACCTTAAGAACCACCCATAAAAAGAAGCAAACAGATGCTGGTGAAGCTTTTGTGAGGGTCTCACTAACAACTTCTAGAAGTTCGTACTTTTTATCTGAGCTACTGCATTTCAGATGTTTGCATTTTACAGACCCATAGCCTGATGATAAGATGATGATAAGACCTTTACCTGGATCTTCATGAGAAAAGCCTTCAAAATCTTGTTTTAAAGCTTTGTTGGCTCAACTGTGACCTGTGGTTGGTCACAGAGGCCCACAGCTCTTTACAATCAATCATGTTAAGAATTTTATCAGGAACTGAGAATCACTCCTGCAATATGTGATAGAAAGAAGCAGGAAGGACACTGTATCACCTGGCTTTTCTCTATGGCTTTTACAGAAACCACTCCAATGTAAGACTGAAAATCTCAGAACAGCCACCATTCCCTGATTTCTGCACTACCTTAGCTGGAAAAAGTTTGGGCTGGGACTTGTGAGAAATTCCAGCTCCATTGTCCCTCTGTGGGTGCACCTACACAGGCAGCACATTGTGGATTTGAGTCTAATCTCAATTTCTGGCTCCTCTGGTTAGTACATGCTCAGGTATGGACTTAAGCCAAGGTCTAGAGTGCAATAGAGCAAGAGCCAAGTGGAAGAGCCGAGCAAGACTGAGCAGAGTGGGCAGTGGTGCACCAGAAAACGGCTTCTCCTCAGCTCTTCTCAAGTGACACAGCAAGGGCTCTGAGCCTGGGCTGCAGCAGGGCTACCATCCAGCAAAACAGGAGGGAAAGGAGCAGAGCATGGGACTGAGCATATTTAAGCCTTCTCTTGGCTTAATTCTTTGTCTAAGACACAGCCTGTGAGAAATGGAAGAACGAAAACTGAGGCGCTGCATAGGCTACCGAAAACTACCAACAACCTTCGTGAAAAGGCATGCTTGGTCTCGAAGCAGTATGTTTGACGGACCTTGGTCAAAGGCCTGGCTGGCTAAGAAGGAAACACACAAATTTACTGGTCTGAATTTAAGAAAATGTCGTTACACTTTTTCCAGCATTAGCATGTAAGGGCAGACCCACTCCTTTCAGTACTTAAAATGAGACTATAAGGATGGGGACAGGCTTTTTATAAAGGTGTGTTATGACTGGGAAAGGGGTAATGGTTTTGAACTAGAAGAGGGGAGATTCATGTTAGACATGCGGAAGAAATTTTTTTGCAATGAGGACAGTAAAATACTGTAATGAGTTTCCCAGAGAGGTGGTGGATGCCCCATCCCTGAAGACATTGAAGGCCAGGCTGGACAGGGTTCTGAGCAACCTGATCTGGTTGAAGATGTCCCTGCTCATTGCAGGGAGGGTTGGACTGGATGAGCTTTGAAGATCGCTTCCAACGCAAATTGTTCTATGATTCTATGAAAGTGACCATCTTCTTCCCAGAAGATGACAAAGGAGGGCAGTTGAACTCTTAGGACATGCTAAATTCCTCACCAGATGAGCCATCCCCACCCCATTTTGTAATTCATGATCCAAGACTCTTATGTACAGGACTGCTCAGCCACTAGATGTCCCTGTGTACTACAGGGCAAAGCGGAGATGAACTTCAGAAAAAAATCCAGAGAAAAAGCTGGAGAGCAGAAGCATGAAAGTCTCCCTATTTGTGTGTCAGATCTCTGCCTGAGTGATGTAGCAATGGAATGATTTTCACTTGCTGACAGACTGTGTAGTTGTGAGCATACCTCAAGGAACGTGCTTCTTGCACGTTCTGGCTTGAATTATTGAGCTGAAGCTTGGAAATAACTGCAGAAAAAGTGGGAAGAAAACCCCTTTCCTCTTAAAACTGTGAAGAGGCAGATCTACATTCCAGTTTCTCCAAAATAAAATTTTATAAACTAACCAGCTTCATCATCCCAGCAGCTTGTCCCAGAGAGGAATTAAAGTCTACAGCAAAGGCTCTTATCTATTCTTTACATTGGATAGGTCATAAAAGGACAGAAAGTGTTCCCTCAGATACTTTCCCTATGTTGGTTCTCCCATGTGTACTCACACACACTGTTATTTTCCAACAATATTCTCATGTTCAGGCCTTGTATTTAGCTCATCAGCACTTTGGGGCATCTAAGGTCAAGAGCCATAAAAATAGGTTGTGCAAATCTGATGGGGTCTGTAACAAATGCCAGCCTGTGACTTGACTGCAGAAGTAGAAATCAATAGATGAGGAATGTGTTTGAGTGACTGCAGGAATCTTTTATCTTTTGCTTGACAAACAACTTATTTGGCTTGTGAGAGCAGAGCCTGTACCACCACACAAGTGCTGGGGACCCTGCACACAAAAACACAAACTGAGGGGAAAAAAACAAACCAAAACAATTTTTTTTTCTTTTTTTTTTTTTCCCGAGGCACAAACATTTTACTGTAGACTCAACTCCACAAGTTGCTGACATCAGAGCTAGACTAGCAAGCTGTGCTAAGGCAGAAACTGAACAGATACAGTACCTGAACACAACCATGGATGTCAGCTTAGAAATGCTTTTTCAAAGGACTTAATTTTTAGAAGAAAAGAGCAAGACAGATGCATCGAATTAGGCACTCATGGAAGGAAAGCTACCTAAACCACACTTTTCTCAAGCTTACCCAGAGACCTTGTTCCCATTTTGCATTCCTAATCCCAGCTTGCTTGTGAGCACACAAGGCAGCACACGATGGGCCTGATCTGCAAATGATGATACGCTATTTTTGCAAACAGAAGTTCTCTGATGGTATTAGGACCACCACACTATTTCATAGAAAGCTTTACATGTGTCAGTGAGGGGATTAAAGTGTCAAATAAAACGTTGGTACGTTAAAGGAGATTTCCAATAGTATATCTTATTACTCATCACTGACTCAGCTTGATAATGTAAAGTCAATGAGAGAAGTTGCCAGCATTCCTTTGTGTTATAATCATTAAAAAGCAACCGCCAGTGTTCCCACACTTTCAACTTTTGTAAAATTGTTGCTCTTTGCCCTTTACTGCATCTGTGTTTGCATAACCAAGCAGTGTACAGCTTGTCAACACCTCTTGATGCCTTACCTTCTTCCCCTCAGGGTTTTGTTTATGTGTCATCAGAACAAATCCACTTCTGAGGATAAGAACCTGCTTTTCCATAGTATACAAAAGGAATCAATAATTGCCATATTAATTCTCAAGTGTGAGCTCTGAAGGAATGAAAAAGACCTGTACAGTCAAACCTAATTTTAGGAGAAACAACTCAGCTAATTAGCTTACACCTTGGACTGTGGGGGTTCATTTCTGGTTATGTTTGGTATCAAGTAAAACCACCCAGTACGTAGGCAGGTAAGGAGAAGAGGTAAGGTGCTTAACCTCCAGCCAGGGTCACTGCAAGTCCAACACCAGTTCCCTCACGCCAACTAACATGTGTTTTGCAGTGCCTGTGGGCCCAAGTCACAGAGTGTGGAAAGGTGCCACCACTGTTGGCCAGAAAATTTGGGCCATGTCTGTCTGTGGTAGAATTTGGGTGCCTAGGGCCGTGTTCAGTCACCTCATTTGCACCCATCTCCTTTCCCAGTGACATCTGTCAACAAGTCCCTGCTCTGTGCCTTGCTTACATCTGCTGAATCACTCCTCTTCATTTCTCACTGAGTAGGTACAGCGATTGCAATGAATTTAGGCCACCTGTGAAAACAACCTCTAGGTCCAAAGTCACGGCCCAGTCTGGTATTCAGAACTGTGTGATATTGGAGGTAGTGAAAAATCTATTCAGCTTCTTGTGCTCAGAGTTCCTCAGGTGCTCCAGCCTTCTCTCCTACGTGTGCTCAGGAGCAGCCAGGTTTGCTCTAATAGGCATATAAATTGTTGCAGCTCAGAGGCAGACAATGAGGCTCTGACAAACTACCTCAGAGAGGCCAGGTTTATTAGATGTGCACAGACTATGCCTAATACTGACAGCATCAAAACAACACTCACTCTTCTGACTCCTGCATACATCAGGACATTTAAAGACCAGACTCCAGTGCCTGTCCAGGCAAATACCTTTGCCTACTGTTTCCCAGAAGTTAGCCAGATGTCCACCCAGTGTCTTTCAGAAATGAATCATATCTATAAATGTGCAGTAAACTCACTATATTGGCAATGAAGAGCAATATGCTCCTCTGTTGAGCACCTAAATTGTCCACTGCCTGTGTGGGGAATCCTAGGTGCCCATCTTAGGATGGATCAGGTACCTGCAAACTTTATCATACTTAAACTTGATGTCTACGGTAAAGCAGTTGGAACACGGATTTTATCCCATATTCAAATTGTAGCAGCTTGTTCAAGCACTGGAAGTTCTGCATTCAGTCCTTGGTAAGTAAATACAAGAAAGCTGGGATGGCTTCCTTGGACCTCAGACTCTGAATTACTTACAGGGAAAACTTTCTTTGACAGATCAACTATAGCTACTGTTCAGCAGTACTACCTACTTCAACAGCAAGCAGACTTTCTCGGGTCTTGATTTCTAAATGTTATAATACCTTCTCTCTAGAGTTCCTTTTTTCATGTTACATAGAATATTTGCATAAAATTGAGGAATTAAGCCAAATACTTCTCTTACCACTTCAAAGCTACTGACCTCCATGAAACTGGACTGGTGTAAATGAGGGAAGAATCTGACGCAATAGGGTAGTTCAGTATAATTATATAGTCACTGTCCAATACCACCAGAAGCCAACTAGCTGCAGTTGTTTCTGCCCAAGCCCAAGGTAAGCTTGGACTCAGCACTGTACTAACACTGTCAAGCATCTTCTGGATCACAGCTGATTCATGCCTTGCTGGCTAGAAGCATAGACAGAATTTGCTTTCATCTTTCTACAACAGGCTCTGGTAGATATTTCCTAAAGATGGAGTTTAGGTAAGATTTTAATACGAAGGAAGTCACAGCATGTTTCTTACACTTTTGCATCAAAGCTGCTGGGATTCCTACTTACTGTTTGAGATGTGATATTATGGAAAGTTATAGTCACGGTGCAAGGTAAACTAAATGCAGGAAATAGACAGAAATCTAAAATGGCAGTTTTGTTCTGTACATCAGGAGAACCCCTCTGTTCATTAAATAGGAGAATAGGCAAGTGGCTGAAGCAGTTGTGTTTCTCCACATTCCTTAAAACAGGTCATCCTGGTTGATGTCTCAAGTTGTCACACAAGAAACATCTTGATTTTTTGAAACAGGAGAGGCCAGTTAGACTGTGTCTCATTTTAGCAAATGATCAGATCATTGTTCCATATGTAAACAGTGGCATATAGGATGAGTGTGAAGTTCTGAATACTTCAGGTGCATTTCCTAGAAGAAAGTAAATTGAATGTTAAATCCCTTCAGCCATCCAACACTGGCAGGATTTGACACGACTGTACTATGTATTTTGGTGTGCAGCATTCCTTTGACTGCATTACGCTTGTTAGTTCTGATCTTTGAGTATAGTTTAGATTGATCTTAATTAACCTGATTCATACTATATTAATGCTCAATTTATCAGTGTATTTCAATATGCATAATAATACTAATAATAGATCTAGATTTAGATTTGAAACAGATCGGAGTTTATGATATAGACTGCATGGTAGAAGACCAAATGTGAATACCATGACCAAATAAACCAGCCTTGATGAAAGTTACAATCCAGTTTTTGAAATCACATGTTCATTAATAGTAGGTTTGAGGATAGCGGGTGTTACTGATTACCGTTCTGATACATCATCTACATTTATTTTCAATTAAATTGAGACAAGACAACTTCTGTGAATGAGCAAACAGATCAAGCCTACAAAGTTTGGTTCTATGTGATTATTTTTTAAAGCTACAATAGACATTGTCAACTTCAGAATCTTCTCATGGACCATGAGCCTGGAAACCCAGTACTGTGGTCTGCATGGCTCCACTTCTCACTTGCATCTGAGATCACTTGGACTGATCTCTGTTTGAAGCTTTGGGTCAGAGAAATTTTTGGCCAATAACTATTCACCACAGCTATGGATCAGATAAGGGTCTGGCTCTTGACAACGCTGTATATTTGTGTTTAAATGTGTTCAAAATTTTAAAAGTAAACTGCAGTTAGGAGAAAACCATATTTCATGACAGTTAGATGTTAAATTACTGCAGCCTGCTGTTTTGATGTTTGTTTAGTGGCTGCTTCCAACAAATAGATTAACCTATTCATTAACTGCAAAAAAATATTTTACTTTTCCATAGTTTCTTTCTATTCTACCAGGTTCTCTATAGTCTGTTATTTCAGGATGTGGTCTGTATATGCCGCAGCATGATATAATTCATATTGACACTATCAAATATGCTACAGCAAAATACAAAGCTGGGAAAAAGAGAGCTCACACTATGATGACATGTAATTATTTCAAATAGTAAACTGCTGTAGGCAAAATCTGATATACTTTCATTAACCATTACCATGCATACCCTGCATGTTATCCACTGCCCAGGCAATGAGGCTTTCTTGAGGGAAGACATGCAGTCTAGTAGCTGGAGGAGTGAACAAAGCTTGGGTTTGAGTTCTCTACTTGCAGTGACCTCATGCAGCCCTTTTGCATTCCCTCTGATAACTGTGAAGTAGAATTACTAAGCCATCCTTTCAGAGAGCATTAGCAGGCTTGACTCACTAATATCAATACTGCCTGCAAGGTTTTGGAGTATAACAAGCTATTTAAGGAGCCCACGAACATGACAAAAATAAGGATGTCAGGGAGCAGCAGGCGGAGGACTGTTCCACAACAGAGGATGAGCTGGAAGCTGAGGGTGACCCTGGCACAGGTTGTGCTCTCACTCACAACATCTAAACACAGCAGGCAGAGCTAAGTGCTGATGACAGGGTCTATTGACGGTCCCAAACAAGGCAAAGAAGAAACCAGGTTCAAAGTGTAACGAGGAAGGAGCCAGGCTCTTCTTGGTGACAACCAATGGTAAGACAAGGGGTAATGGGTGCAAACTGGAACACAAGAGGTTCCACTTAAATTTGAAAAGAAACTTCTTCTCAGTGAGGGTGACAGACACTAGACCAGGCTGCCCAGGGAGGTTGTGGAGTCTCCTTCAATGGAGACATTCAAAACCCGCCTGGACACCTTCCTGTGTAACCTCATCTGGGTGTTCCTGCTCCGGTGGGGGATTGGACCAGATGATCTTTCGAGGTCCCTTCCAATCCCTAACATTCTGTGATTCTGTAACCAAAAGGCAAGTCAGGAACAAAAATAAGTAAAACTACAAGGTATGCCCCATTGTCCGTCTAAGTACACCTACGACGTATCTCTAACTAGTAATGTAGGCCCAGACCCAAACTTAAATAAAGCTCTAGGCACAATGGGCAGAGGTGATTTCTGGAAGTCCCAGGTGAAGTTGGGCCAATTAAGGCCTTTCAGCATAATTAGGAACATAACAAGGACCTCCTGGATCATAAAAAAAAAAAATGATCCGTGGTATCACAATGAGCCACACTCAGAAACTCCAGCTTGAAATGTTAAAAGTTTTTTGCTCTTACTGCTCATAACGAGAAACTGGTCTAAAGTCTTGAAGTTAGGCACTTTATTTGTCAAGCTGAATTTCTACCTGTTGTTGGCTGATGGCCATTTGTTTTCATGCCAAAAATTGCCTTTAGTTTAAAATGTTTCTTTTTGCACTTCCTGTTGTTCCCGTTCCCAGTTTGTGTTCTGTTTGGTTATTTATTTGTTTATTTATTTGATTGGGAATAATGGTATCAGTGCTTGCTTATCACTTCTCAAAATACCTTATCTGTCATATGGCATTTGATCTTTTACAGCCACAACCTAGTAGTGCTACCTCATTAGCCTGTGATTGACTGGTGCACATTACATCAATAGAGGTGACCACAGTTTGCAGTGGAAATTTTTGCGATTATTCTCTAAGAACATGACCTTGCACCTCATATAGTTATACACACATCCATTTCTATTACTTACTCATCAAAATTCTTCATTGTCTCCCATATTCTGATCCTGATACCTTTTGCTGTATTGATGATGTCTCTCAATTTTGTGTCAACAGTTAATTTCATTTGCACATTCTTCCTGTTTATGTAAAAGTCACTAATGAAGAACTTGGCAATGTGTCAAGAGCAATCCCAGATGTTTTGTATTAGCACCCTCCTCTCATAGAGCCTGTTGATAAACTCATAGAAGAATTCAGGTTGGAAGAGACCTCTAGAGGTCCATTAGTCCCTTGTTCAAAGCAGCTCTAATATCAAAGTCAGATCAGGTTGCTCAGCCCATTAAATCCCTTTTCAACATGCCCACAGTTGTTTCATCTTTGCTAATTTCTTGTGAATCCTGAAACTTTTAAAATTCCTTTTTGTCATCTTTTTGCTGTTAAAAATAATTCTCTTTTGGCACGATATTTAGATGTTTACCGAAGTCCAACAATCACAGCTCTGTTCCACTTTACTTCTCTGGAAGTGAAATATTTTATTTACTTCCCTTTTTGCTACTAATTCTGAATACCTAAAACTGGGCTTTGGCCTATCCAGTGGTATGAAGGTTTCTTATATATTCCTGTTTTCTCTAGAGATTATGAGAATTCGAGAAACAGAAGGGAAGGGCCTTTGAGGTCTCAGACTACTTTAAGTTCTTTCCTCAACCAAATCATAGGACATAAAATTTAAATTCATATTCCTGCCTTAATTTTTATTCTCCCTTCTTCCTACAAATGCTGCAGTCATGGAATCTGTTTGTCCTTAAATGAAACTTCCTATTGCCATGCTGGAGCCCAGCTTTTCCATTCTTGAGATTCTTTGTAAGTCAGCTGGAACCTACTAGGAACTTAACACCCACATACAACGGTCTTATCCAAATACACCATTTCTCAAACTTCCCTGAATTTTGATATTTTGGCAGAATAACATACACTTATTTCAGCAATACAGGGTCATTTAGGAGAAAATATCCATGCTCAAAATAAAAAATAAAAAGGGAAAAAGAGCCTGTCTGACCATTATCAGAGTAGGTGGATAATGAGGTTTCTAGTTTGGACTGCGCTTCCTGCCAATCACTGAAGCATTTGCCAGTGCATCAGGCCAGCTCTTCCACCAGCGTAAACCACCACAGCCAGATTAAGTTTATGCCTATCAGCAGCCAGCAAAAGGTGCCACTGAATGCGGGCCAAGCTGTAATTGCTGTGCACAGCTACTAAGGGTTCAGACAGCTTGAAAGAGCAGCAGTGAGACCAGAAGGCTTTCATCTCTGTGTCACTGATGCAACTAAATGTAGAATAGATCAGTGATGATCAAAGTCTTCTGGAAGTGCCTAATAAGAAACTGGTGGTGCAAGCTGCACCGCTTTGCTCGAAGTTACAATGGCAAAGTTACAGCAGCAGAACCTGGTCAGATTTAATCCTCCTCAGTGACATCAGGAGTAGGGTTTTTTAAGATAAAGATCATAAACTATGAGCAAAGGAGGAATAATAATGTATATTAAATGCTATGAGAACATGACTTTCTCTTCTTAGATGCGTATCCCAAATTTTTAAGAGATGTGGGTCTGAACTTGACACTAAATATGGATTTTACAGAGCATTCACAAAACTCTTGTTTGCCAGTATTATACCTATTGATGCTAGTGTTCTGCTTTAGGGGATCTGATGCCAGCCTTTTGGATTTCCATTTTCCTAACAGCTGCACAGTGGTTCACAATCTCCTAGAGCCACCAGAGCCAGCAGAAGTTACTGATGCCCAAATCCCACTGCAGTACAAATTTAGAAGGAGCTGAGAACTGAGAGAAACAGGAATTTTAACCTGTCATAGGGCTGGAGAAGAGCAGAAATACCTCCCAGCATAGTGGTAGGAAATATACTCGTCCCTACTTGCTAAATCGTCTGCTTGCTTAATGCCAAAAACAGGTAGGCAGGCAAAGTTGTATAACAATGACAGCAAGTAATACAGAAAAACTACTACAAATACCAAAAAAATAGCATAAATTAGATGCAATCACAGGCATGGAAGCGACGGACTCTTTGGTCAGACAGTGTATTTGCCTAAATAGCAAGCACACTGGAAATACAATTAACTTACTGTTTTCTACAGATACAGTTAGTACACAGCTAGGGACATCTATGCACAAGCAGGCACAAAATGGGATCTGTGAATCCGTTTAGCCACCAGGCAGGAGTGAAAGATTATTCGAACACCAGGGCTTGGACTAAGCAAACAGGTGCAACATCAAACCACGCTGGACATTTCTTCAGTGGATATTTCGTTCTAAATCAAAGCATACTGCCAACTAATAAGGTAAACACAATAAAGTTCAGTTAGGAAAGAAGTAGGTTAAACCAGCTGTTCATTTACTCTCTCTGCGTCAGGAGCAGGAACTCACCGAGTTCCTTGAACTTGGCATTCTCTTTTCTTTCAGCTTTATATACATGCCTTCACAATCTCCTGCTATGTTTCCTTTTTTTTTCCCTTGCATACTGCAGGCACTAACTGTGAAACTCTTTAATTTAACAATATGTTCTTTGTCCTGCAACTGTTCCTGTTTTGCAACCACATAGATTATATGTATGGGCCTGTAGGAATAGTCAAACAGTTAATAAGGGTAGGGTTTGGCATGCATTCACTATGTACAAATTCTACAATCAAGTCCTAACAGGAAAGCACTGTATCTCCTGTGGTTCCCAGTCCTGACTAAAATATGCAAAATATCACTACTGGGAATGATACCTATTTCCCAGAGAGCTGTAATACCAGTTTTTTCTTATCAAGGCATCGTTGAAAGGTATTTTGTTTATAGTTTATGCCTTTTATTTTCCCAGGCATATTAGGTTTTCAAAAGCAACCCATGGTTCATTGTGCCTGTCAAAGGTACAGAGGAGTTATTTTAAATTGCGTTATGCCCTTAACACAATATGAATGAAAGAACTAAAGAGAGACCTGTACCAAGCAACTGAAGTATTAACCCCTGAGGCTAAATATTCATTTGCGTGATTCCTTGGATCTCCTGTTTCTGCCATGTGCCCCTCTACTTGGGTGTCATGTACATCCTCCAGGAAGGCAGAAGCGCACTGTGCAAAGGACACCACAGCACAGAGTTACCACAGTCAAGGTGAGAAGAACATGGGTTTACTCTGCAAAGCAACCTCCCAAACTCAATTACAGATCCCAACAACGAGACAGGAACCAGAGTGAAATCCAGCGTGTTCCTCTAGAGGTACGTCAAGAGCAGCAAGAATACAAGGAGAGCAATGCAGTAAACAAAACAAAAACCACTTTATTTGTATCTAATAAAGTAAACAGTCATCAGTGTGAACATGTATGGAACCCAGATCTGGAAGGTAAGGAAGTAATCTCTTTGCATAACCCTTTTTTAGACTAGAAAGGTGTTTAAAGCCCTTCATGTGGGCTTGAGCCTTGAACCTGAAGACTTGCTAAAGCAGAATCTGAAGACAGAATTCAAATGTGAATTTTCTTTTTAAAAATTGGCTTTTAGAGGTAGGACCTCAAAAGACTTGGAATTCTTGCCTTGACCTCAGAAGACTTTGAAGAAATGGTTACTTAAACCACTGGAATGCACAGGAACAAGTTGTCTCATGAGGTTCACGGTCAGCTCGAAACCAGAAGGTAAGAAAACCCAGTCAAATATTTTAGACCTCTACAAAGCAGAGATCTAAGTTTTACAGAAATGTGAGAGATGTGTTGTTTGGCTATGCGTTTGCTCATATTTCAAATGGTAACCCAATTCCAAATTCAGTGAGGCAAGAGCCCCTCACAACCTCTATCAAAGTCCGTTCAATCTGCTAACCAGAGTGAGACATGGTCTTCAAAGGGAGAAAGTGCTCTCCTGTGATACAGTGACCTCTAACCCTGGCAGATCTTGGAAGAACATCCTCACTGATTTTGTCCATTAGCATTCAGTTAGCTTTACCTTCACTGAAGCTCATTAAATTTCCTGGCCAGTTTTCCATTTATACAGGACCATCCACCCTGAAAATCATAAGCACTGAAGAGCACAGAATAATTCACTCTTCATTCTGCTTTCAAAATGGCTCTCTAAAATAAACTCTCTAAGAAGAGGCAATGGGAAAAGAGGAGTAGTCTAGAGAAAACAGAAAAAAGACCCAAACCTAACACAAAAGTTAAAATTGGTAGGAGCAAGAGAGAGACACCTCACCACACAGCTTATGAGCCACCAGAAATGATGATGCAGTGCTGGTCTGCCCTCCAGCCAAGGAGAAGGAGCAAAGCTCTCTTATTTATAGCAGCAATTGGAGAGTCAAGCTCTCCCACTTTGCTTTTGCTTTAAGAACAAGTCCTGCTCACCATAAAAGTCTTCTCCAGGAGCTTACCAAGTCAGCACAGCCTTGGTAGTTTTGCTGTAGGAGGGCAGAAGAGGACAATTCGGAGTGTGCTGTATGCTGTGTTCAACAGGTTCTCTGCCCTCAGAGATGCAAGAGGGGTGACAGGAGCCACCAGCTCACCTCTCTCCCTGTGATTTAAGTGTGTGTGCCTTGTATGGGACTTGCGTAGATGCCATGTAGCTCCTGAACCTTTGCCATCTGTGGGGAAAGCAGGTCTCCACCCCTGTGCTAAGCTCTTTTCCCTTTGGGCTTGGCAACAGGCATGTATTTCTCTCATAACGAGTCTCTGAGAACTCAGAAAAGCAGCATCTATGTGCCATACCTCCCAACTTCCCCAGACCTGCTGCCTAATTAAATCTGCTTCACTCCTGTGCCCCAGGTTGTCTAGGGTCATTAAGCCAGAGCCAGCTGCTGTTCTTGCCAAAAATGCATGCATCCATCTTCTTCCTGCTCTTTCTTTAGATTCCTTCACGCCAGGGGACACAGACAGTAGCAGAAAGTTACACCTCCTGGCTAATCCAGTGTTTTAATCAGTATGGACTATTGTTCTGGCTCAGTGGTGTTTAAAGAGTTAGCTTTCCTCTCACCATACCTTATTTTCCTCTGGATAGATCTGTTACACAGATGAGCAGATTCACCCAAAGCACCGCAAGAGACAGGTAGATATTTTTACTCTTCTGCTCTTTCAAACTCACAGCCATTGCTGGAGATGAGTGGTCCCTGCAGAACTGTTACTTACCCTGCTGTGCACAAGGACCGTAGCAATACTCAGCATCAGGATAGCACTCAATCATCCACAATTCCTTTAAAAGCAATGTCTCAGGAGTATTTGTATACATTTACTTCAGTCACTCAAAGGTCTCAATCACAGGAGACATGCAGGCACTGCCCTTAGTGATTTCTGTCTAGAAGCCAAATAAGAAGAACCTAACCAAATTACAAGTATAAACAGTAGACCTTATCTGCTTATATCATTTGGCTGTCTTACAAGTGCTTAGACTTAATATTCCCAACAGTTTGGAATATTGTTATCTGTGAAGTGCCATGGACATTTATGGTGCTATATAAATGCATATATTAATTAATAACTACAATACTTATTGCCAGTATTTTAAACATTTACATGAGCAACTTCATGAACAACAGCAGGCATAGGTTTTTTTCAGGCTCATAATACAATCACCAACACCAGCAGATCGCAACCGAAGCCCTCTTTGGACATGTCACAGTCTGGGGGATAACATTCCCTGTCCCCACATCTCTCTCGACTCTGCACCTCTTCAACCATCAGGTTTTGAGCTGTTGATTCTCTTGTTGCTTGAAAGCTAAGCCCCAATCACAGGCCACAAGAACAAGGATGTCAGGTGTGCTTAGCCCCAAGATCTGACTCAGTGCCAGCACCCACAGTCCCTCCCTGAAGCAAGTTATGACCAATGGAATATACAGTGATCAGAAACCCATTTAAGCAAACTATCATTTATTTACTACTAGGAACAAAGCATTTAGAGACAAAAGAGTTACAGAACAACAAGCAGACTACACATCTATCTTGCTTAAAAATCTTTCTGTCCCCCAAGGGCACTGTAAAGTAGACCTCACATCTCTAGAAGCTTGTTCTTCGTCTAACCAATACTCCTCACAGGAGCCAGTCTCCTAAGAGACCATTTACTTTGACTCTCACCCTTAGCATTCAGAGCAAAGCACTTCAGTCTGCAAGTGTGTTGGTGATAATCGACAATCCATTGTATTGATAAGTGTTAATGCATTAATGGAATTTGATCCTGCCCGGTGAAGTCAATCATGAAAGGCTGAATTCATGTGAATGTGTTATTGACTGGCTACAGATTTGCAGCCTGAAAAACATTACACACAGCTACAGAACATGTGTTCATCTGCTAGATTTCAGATTATTTATTTTTTCTACCACCTACCTTCACTTGAGCTGTACTGTGCAACTTAGTTCCCCTCACCACTCCTATGTCTTTGTCTGTTTTATAAACTGACTACCAACAAATCATCTTCCAAATTCTTACCCTGCACAAATACTCAGATAAGAGATCCTGCACTAAGCAGGACCATGAGGAAGACTATGCTGACAGGTTTTCCTTGCATACTGAGGTTCAAAATTATATATCTCAGCTAAGTGACCCCCCCTTTACCAGGAGGTGCACAACACAGGTCCCTCATAAGTACTGACTCCCCATTTTTCCAAGTTACTCACCCTGCTCACACTACGACTTTCCTTACAACACACAGAAAAGCCAGTCTCTCACTGAACATTGCTGCTTCACAAACAGCAGTCTCAAACTCTGCAACAGCCCCCCAGAAAGACCGTGGCAGTTTAGCAGTGCCTCAGAGAAGACTTTTAACTGCTATCAAGGAATTTGGCCAGAGGATCAATAAAAGGTGGAGCAGGAAGAGGGAAATTTGGAGACAAGTTGAGGCATGTAATGAAAAGGGCAAAAAAGACTGCTGAGAGGAGCAGAGAGCTCCCACCTAGATCTAGGCTGCAACATTTTGCTATAGCCTTTGCTTGCTGACTGTACTAACCCTGAAGCATCTCCCTGCAGTATGGGGAGACTGTGTAGTCCCTTCCCTTCCTTTCCCACCAAGCTCTGTGGCCTTTTTGATGTTGCTGGTTCCTCTACACCATCTCCTCCTTGACACTACTCCTCTTGGATGGTTTGTTTACCCCTCGGGCCTGAGGCCCTGAATTCTCAGCATCTTAGTAATGACTTCATGCCCTTTGGATCAAGCCCTCATCAGGCACTACCTGTCTGAGAGGAGAAGAAATGGGAGGGAAAGTAAGAGATATATAATGAATCACAACGAACTCAGAGGATTTTGATTGTGTAAATAAGAGGAGTGTTTAGTCAACAGAGTGTGCAAAGTTATGATACCATGGCAAACTGAAGAGAATAGATATATCTTTGCTTAATCCCAGTGCACCTTAGATTTATTCTGGAACAAAATGTCTCCCTAGAATTGTCAGCTCGAGGTAATATTTGTAAAGTCATGAGGCGTCATGCAGATTGCATGATGTAGTTGCGTAAGATAATTTTCACAGACTCAGCTCTTTCTGAGGTGTTATACATGCATGTCAGATTCATTTGAACTAGATGAAAGGTAGATTTTTAAGACCTCCTGCCTCCTGGAACTGTAAATGTTAACACTTAAAAGACTGATCATTAATAAGATATAATTATAAATAATAATGGGGTTATATAAATACTGCAAATAAAATGCTGGGGAAACCCAAGGCAATGACAAACAAGAGTCCTAAAGGCGTAAGACTGATGTAGACAAGTAGATACTGATAAGCATAGTGCAGTGCATAGAGAAGATCTTGGGGCACAAGGACATCCATTTTTAGGTGAGCATGGAACATGCTTAATTTTAAAAGACTCCCTGCAGACATCACTGATTTTTTTTCTTCTTCTACTTAGATATGTAGTTTGTTCCATATAACAGCATTTGCAGAAAAACTGAGAAACAGCAGGCAAGATTTTTACAGTAAATCTTCACAAGAACCATGAGAAAATAAAAAGCCACTTCTTCCAGAAGGAAACATACAAAAATAGGAAACCCAAATGGTCAGAAAAGGTACTGAGTTCCGGACATACCTTGCAAAGTGTGTCAAATTGTGAGCTGCACAGTGCAACCACAAGACACAGCAGTTTAAGGAGTGGTTTTGCCAGGATCTCTTAGGGTGTGTGTAGATGGCATAACGTGATTCCAACACATTTCTCAGATGCCTGAGCATATATATCCTGGCCACTGTATGTTAATCACCTACATATTTACTGTAGGCCCTCAGCCCAAACTATAGATATGGTAACTCCAGCTTGCACTTCTCTTGAAAGTGCATGGTTCTTTTAAAATAATATTGACATGCGTGATGCCTAATTCTGACTGTAGTCAGCAGAATGTGCTAGAGACTAGTCAGCAAATATTCTGGAGACTGCACTTAGAAAAAAAGTCCCTTTGGGTTAGTACTCAAAACTCAGCCTATGCTTCGGAAAGAAGGCAAAGGAAACAAAGGAAAAAATCAAGCAAGCAACCAGTGAGGANAAAGATAAATGAAAAAACATAAACTAAAGAAAAGAGGAAAAAAAAATCCTTCAGGTGGAGAAATAGAGTTGTTCCAGTCCCCTTCAGGCATCAATAATTTCATAATCAATCTCAAATATAGAGAAGCTTGGGAAGCTTATTGCTATTTATGTTAGTTTTAACTATACTGCTCTGAAAAAGGACTGAAATGCTCTTTTGGAGGTTCCCAAAAATGTCTCAGGCTCATTGTCACAGTAACTCAAACCTACATCCTCTTTAATCCTCAGACTGTTGTGTAGTTTACCCATATACCTCAGAGATATTGTACCTCAAAAATAAATCCTGGAGGATTTTCACCCAGAGATACCCTTCACCAACGTAAACATGGAACAGCACTAGGGTGACTGAGAGGAGCAAGAATAAATTGAATTGGAGAAGGGTGTCAGAGGCAGTACAACTACCCAGTGTAGGATTGGGAAGAGGGAGACTATCAGGTACAGAGCCTATTCTGGCTAAACTTATTTTCTTACTTACAAACCTATAATGTGTTTTGCTGCTGACCTAAAGAAGGGGGGTTTGTTTGGTTGTTTTTATTTAGCTATTACAGATAGCCCAAAGTTCTACATGTGGAAATACCAACATGCTTCAGTTTCTCCTGTGGGCAATGTTAGAATCATAGAATCACAGAATGGTTTGGATTGGAAGGGACCTTAAAGATCATCTAGTTCCAACCCCCCTGCCATGGGCAGGGACACCTTCCACTAGACCAGGTTGCTCAAAGCCCCATCCAACCTGGCCTTGAACACTCCCAAGGATGAGGCATCCACAGCTCTGGGAAACCTGTTCCAGTGCCTCACCACCCTCACAGTAAATAATTTCTTCCTTACATCTAATCTAAATCTACCGTCTTTCAGTTTAAAGCCGTTACCCCTTGTCCTATCAGTACCACGCCCTTGTACAAAGTCCCTCTCCAGCTTTCTCATAGGTCCCCTTTAGGTACTGGAAGGCTATGAGGTCTCCCTTGAGCCTTCTCTTCTCCATCCCCAACTCTCTCAGCCTGTCTTCATAGGAGAGGTACTCTTGCCCTCTGACCATCTTCATGTCCCTCCTCTGGACTCGCTCCAACAGGTCCATGTCCTTACATTGGGGGCCCCAGAGCTGAACACAGTTCAGCTTATTGTACTAAGTTGTCTCAGACTGATGGTTTGAGGAGATTACATGCATCTACAGATATGTATAAAGCTCTTTACAGCTTTTCTACACCTTCTTTACTGGGCCAATCATGCTGGTAGCAGACTGGCTGGCTGTAACCTACCTCTTGACTTCTCCCAAGTATGTTATTCCTGCTACATAGTACATATGTTTTTGTTAGCTTACTCTAGCCCAGAATTTCTCTCTTGCCTAGAGCCTTTGTCTGTGAACTTCCCCCCCTCTATCTCCAATCAAAATGTCATCTCAATAAATGTTTACACTCCATATACAGAGAAAATGATGTTGTGGTTTCTGGTAAAACATTTCAGTATGCAAACAGTGTCCCAAACACATATTGTCTTCCAAAAGTACAAATATGTGCTCTTTTCTTACAACTCTGTCTATTGGAATATCCACCTAGAAAAATACCTGTTATCACAAAAATACATTTATTTTTGTTGTCAATAGAAAATATTCCCATCTTACATACCTGTACACAGGGGGAGGATTTTAGCTTTCTTTTCTACCATTTATGTACTTTTACACTCTCTACTGCTTAACAGATCGATTTATCTATAGTATCTACCCATCTATCTCTTCTTCTAGCTTAAGGGTAGAAAAAAAAAGCAGCTTTATGGTAAACTGTCTGACACCTGTACCCTGCGGAAAGCTTCTCCGTGCACTGAAAAATGTCTTTAGGCATGTCCTGAAGGATTTTAGTCCTCTTTTCTTCCAACAAAAGGCTTTCTTCAGGAAACTGAGAGCTTGACATACTTCTAACCTGGTACTTGTTTTCACAGCACTGCTAAAATAAAGCGTTGCAATTTACAGGTTATTATTTTTCCATGAAATACAAATGTATCCTGCAATAAAGATAAACACTTTTCACTACAACACCTCCTATTTTGATGCCAGTCTTTTCAGCAACATCACAGCTCATGTGCTAGTTTCTAGTTTAAAGTTAATAAGTGGCCTCCCTTAGGTAGACAGCCCTGGTGTCTTCTGCTATAGTGAAGCCCATGAGGAATGCCTGGGGCTGGTGTCCTCTAAGCCAAAGTTCACATGCTTTCCTGACCCTGAACTCTTTAGAGCTATTTTGCCTTCTCCATCAGCTCCAGGCTACAAAATCACCATCTGGTCACTATAAAGTAATTGTGGGCTCAGATTTCATTTGGCTGGCAAATTCAAACCAGCCTTGTTTGCTTAATTCTGGGTCTCCTATTAGTCTCTGTCAAAGTTTTATTTTGAGTTCAGTGTGGCCTCATCTCTCACAAAGAGATCTACCGAAGTTTCCCCAAATGGTCACAATCTGTTCTACAATTAAACTTGCCTTTGTCAGACGAATACTAAAAACTTTTTTTACTGAGTTCTAGTTTTGTTTATTGAATTCTATACACTTTAAATTTTTGTAATGCAATTTCATGCCTACCCTTCTCCACTTGAATTAACTGAAAACAGTTAAATGTAACAAGGATACCCAGGCCTAGTCTCGTGAGAAAAAAGCTTTGGTTTTGGTTGACTGCAGCTTTTTGACCCTTTACTAGCAGATAGAGAGTTAAGTATCATCTAAATCTCTCTAATTATCTTCCATATTTCCAAAGAGTTTCCATTTCAGTGACAAGATACTCAGTGTTGCCATGAGGATTATTTCTCCCAATATGCTTATCCTTCTTGTAGCATTTGATGTCTGGCCATCTTTGTTTCTATGTGTGTTTCTATGTCTATTCAAATTGATTCTTCATAAGAGGTGATTTATTTCTACAGAGCTTCTCCCTCCAGTTCCTAGTGTACTGGACCACAAAGCACTTTAAAGGTACAATTCTCAACCCAGTAACTGTGATTTAAACCCAACATGAATGGTTTTGAAATTTGCTCATTCGTGTTCACTAATTCCACACTAGCTCACGTCAAGAGAGTATCTAGAGAACAAGGGTTATCATCCGCAATATCACATTATGATTATTGCATTTGGGACTTACAAGGGTTTTTTTTAACACCTGGGTTTTTACAGGGTAAAAGAGGCAGCCTCTGGATGGCCTTCTTAGGAAGTAATTATGGGGCTGGCTGTCAATGAGGTAAAAATAGTCTCAGAAAACTTTTGTACATCCAGACAGAAAGCAATTTAAGTGAACAAACAGATTAAACATCCTAATCTTGCACAGGCCACAAGCAGGAGCACTGCTGCTTTATCACAACAGAAACAGGGAAGAAGAGGCCGTAGGAATCAAGTGATCCAAAACTGCTTTGGGCGATGCATTTGAAGCCAAAGTTACATGGTGTCCCATGCCCGCACAGTGGTAGTTTTCTGTGTTTGTTTGTTTAAACAAATAATTGCCAAATTTTAACCCTGCCAGAGAACAGCATGCAAAAGAATCCTTGCAAATCAAGTTCCAAAGGGCAGGATAGATTTCAATCTATCAATCACTATATCCCAAACAGTCAGTGATGTTCCTGTAGCACACTGGCTTCCTTCTAGTCTCTGCTTGATGTTTTCCAAGGTGCTCATAGCACTTGGATCCTTTTTGGAACCACAGGGTGTTTACTGTACCAACCACGGGAATACATTTCATTATGAATTTCCCTGCCCATTTATAGAAATATGTATACTGTCTGTTCTTGTAACGTTAACAGGCTTCCTTAATAAATTTAAAAATAAATGTAGAAAAACAAAGCATTATCCTTCAATGACTTAATAAGCTTTTGCATCATCATCACCATTATTATTATTATTAAAGTATCCCAGCAACAGAATAATAAAATTACACTGATGTGAGCAATTCACACAGCTTTGATTAAGGATGTGTCAGCACTTTCCTGCATGAATCCTTCTTTTTGGTGGAATGAAAAGGAGTGGGAAAGAGATAAAAATCGCCTGCTGTAATTCTTTGTGGGCTGCTCCCTGGCAGATGATGTTTTAACAGAGGAGCCGCTTCTTTATTAATCCAGCTTTACAGAATAAATTAGCCTGAAACATTTATGATCCTGATTTTTAGGACTGTCTTTGCATCTAATTTGCAGGCCCCAGTGACTGTCTGATGGATCTGGCTGCTTGTCTGAGGGCATGTTTCCTGAAGTCATGTGTGAAGTCGTGGAAACCAGCACGCTTTGGAGGCATGACCAGGGTTGCATGCATCCTTGTTCTCTCATATGCATCCAAATCCAAGACAGAATAAAACCCTCAGAGCAGACTGAGTCAGTTCAAACCACTGGTTCTCTACAGCAGGTATAACGAAAACCAGTGTATGGAGAAGTTACAGTCTGGAGTGGGACGTGAGTTACACCATCCATCTTCAGGTGCCTGACTTAACTTCTCTGATGCTTAAGAAGTAGGTATTTTTGGCCCTAGTGAATAGCTCAGACACCTAGACTTCCTAATACAAGCAAGAACGAGATCAGACACCTCCTGCGGGCAATTCAGGACTCCTAGGTGCTAAGCCAGATGGTTTCTTGAGCTCTTGGATAGGAAATGGTTCCAGTGAGGAGGAGACAAAAGCTTCATCCTTCTGTGGCCTTAACCCAGACCATGCAGAGTAAGATCTTGAACATCAAGGCCTTTTCTGAGAGTAGTGTCCTTGAAAACCAAAACAATAACAAAATAACTTAAAGAGAGGACTCTACCCAGTTTTTGCACAACAAGCCGCTGGTTAAAATACAGTCCTGGGAATGGAGGGTCTCAAGCCTTCCTCAGCCTGAGGGTGGTTGGACTAGATGACCTTTGAAGGCCTTCCAACCCAAACTATTCTATGATTTCAAGCCTTTATCTCCCACCCCTCAAAATCATGGTCTGACCACCAGCCTTCAAAGCAAGCCACGTGCTGACTTCTTGCACATCTCCTGCCCACGTTGGACCAGTTGGCACATCCAGAATGGCAACACGAAGTGAATAATCAAGAGTGTGACCCTGCAGCCATGTGGGTGAAGCATGCTATTGGGAGAAGAAAAACTTGATTTGGGGTAACTATGTTCTGGCCCTCCTATATATTTTCTGCTAGATAGTCTGTCAATAAAATGGGTAATGTGGTCTGTGAGTCAGAGTTAGTCTTGTTGATTGACAAACACAGTTTATTGCTCACGGAATAAGTTCTATTGCAAGGAAAGTAAGGCTACCAGTGGCTTGTCTGTTAGCATTTAGTATTTATATTAACTCCTAGTGGTAACAGATGAAAAGCTTATACATCCATATATATATATATGTCAGTAAATTAAACAGTTCCATAGAGCATTGCAGGACACCAGAAGTCAATCATCTCTACCATTTAATTGTATAACAGCTCCTGGCACATTTCTGGCCTGTGACAAGTAATACATTCCTAAACACTTCCCCTGGAGTTAACACAGCCCACTGCCCACTACAACAGGGAGCAGCCACCCCCTCTTTTAGAGAGCAAAAGAGTTTAATAACAGGAGATAGATGCCAGAGAAGGGTTGTAGGTATATTTTTAGTGCTAGAGGTGTTTCCAGCAGAAGTTTCAATGTGCAAGGCACTGCACAAAAAATAAGAAATTGTCTCTGAAGAGAAAGAGACTGTCGTAACCAGTCTTCATTTTAGCTGCATTATGGTACTTCTTAACTTAGAGATGGCTCTCCAAAATAAATTCCACATGCTGAATTTCATTAATGCTTTGTGCCCGTGAAACAGTCGTGCAGTGGCAAGGTCTGATGAAAGAGAGACCAAGGCAATGTGTCAGTTCGAAAGGAAAAGGGTGAAAAATTCAGATAAACAGAGATTGCCTCAGATGAGCACTATTCTAGAGGCTGCCCCACACACAACGCCACCAGTAAGGATGGGCAGCTTTAAACCACAGCCTGAATTAGTCTTCTGTACAGAGCAGTGTGATTATTACATATGCAACAGAGCTTGTGGGTAGTGCAGAGGAATCCTGGAAGTATTTTAAGCAGCGGTTTTCACAATTTGTGGCTGTGACAGATACAGAGCTAATGAACAACACAGGGAAAGTGACCTTGTTAACTCTTTCATAGATGTTTATCTAAGACCTTTTTGGCAGAGAGGAGTCTTCTCCCTAAACCTTTATGTAGAATTGAGTTAAACACATTTCTTAGCAGTAACAACAACAGCAACAACAAATTATATTTATTTTGCACATGGGAAGGAAAGCATTGACACATATTCAAAGTCCAGGAGTGGAGTCTCAGTAAGGAACAAGCCAGTGGTTTCAAATACCTATATTCCTACTTTGGCAGGTGGTATATACCTACTCTGATTTTCAAGAAGGCCCCCACTGGCTTTCAGGGGCAAACTCTGATTTATAGAGCTGATGATTTGGTCCATCACAGCTTCCTAGAGGACTCTGGGGATCTCAAGGAATCCCAGAGCTCAGAGGATGTGAGCAGAGACACTCATCTTACACGTGATAAAACACAATACAGCTCCTCCTATAGGGGATCATTGAGGCATTCGACATAAATAATCAGATGCACAAGTGGAAGCAGGGAGGAGAAGAAGGAGCACAGAGCTTGGGAGCTGGCAAGGAGAGCTGTGTGAGCCTGTGAAGATGCTGGAAAACAGCGTGGGATTACCCACCCCAGACACCAGAGGTGTCTCAGATCCAGTTTCTTGTATGAAGCTTGCTACGTGTTATGTTTCAACAGAGAGCACAATATGTAACTGCTGTATTCCTCTAAACTGCATAAAATGTGAAGCAGAAAGCACACAGCAATGCAGCTGTTTTTCCCACGTAGTTTTAGTCTCAGCTTAGTAACTAACAGGACAACCTCTCACTTCCAACATCTATTAATAGCTCCACTGTAGTATCTTCATCTGAAAAGCAACAGTTCCAAGCAACAGACATTGGTCTGCTCTGTTTAATACCAGTAGCAAGCATAGAAAGAGTTCATGGATTTGAAACTGCCTTTCTGAATGTGGTAGACCGTGCCCAGGATACCTCCCTAAATGAAAAAGATGAATGTCCTGAAGCGTACGACAGACTCACTTCCCATGCAGGGAAGATGTAATCTTCACTCAAAGAGGAAAAGGATTTTATTTTCTTTGTTACCGTTCCAAGTGACATAGTAACATCTACCTGAATGCAGACAGTAATTGCGACTGATACCTATCAGGGTAAGTAACATTATACAACAGGATTTGACATAGCACATAAGGAACACAGTCATTTTCTTAAAAGCTGGGTGGTTACCAAAAATGCATACAATAATTTCGGGTCAGGATTCTTGTCTGGCTGTATGTCCTTCCAGATAACTGTGTTATAGAACAGTTAGCTGCATTCAGAACTGTGCAGACTGTGGACTTCCTAATTCAAACGCTGAACTTAAATGTTTTGCGCTGTTGTCTCATATTAGCCCCAAACATATTTGCCTCTGTAATTGCTTAATAAAACCAAATAACTAAGTACCACTGGAAGGAGGGGTGTTGTGCAACTAAGACACCTTGTTCTACCTGAAACAAAACTTTTTAAATTCATTTTACTAATACTCTGCTTACATTTCATTTCCTGTTCTTAGTTTTCCATTTTCTCCAATTTTTCTCATTTCTAATTGCTTTTAAACTGAAAAATTCAAATGTTTACATTTTCTCTAAACCTGTTTGTCTTCTTATTCATCTGAAACTAATCCACAGATTTAATTTTAGTTTGAAAATAATTTCTGCAACTCTCCATCAAACTGTATTTTTTTGAGACAGATCCACAAGCCATCCTACACAGCCTTATCCACGGCCCTGAGGGCTCTGGAGACTGCACAGCCTCACAGGGCGTGAGAGAGCTGGAAGGTGGGAAGGACTTGGAATGGCTGGTAGCTCTCCATCACTGCCTAGACCATGAAGAAAAAACCTCCAGGTATCATCACGGTGTGCTGCAGCTATCAGTCTTACTCTCCTTACAGTGAGGGCAGTTGGCCAGACTCATCCCTGTTGTGCGCTAATTCCCCTTTCTGAGGAAAGAACGTGACAATACATGTTTCTTCCCTCCCCTGGCAATCGCTGTTATAAATGTCTACGTTTCGCAATGAGCTCTGAATTATCTTCTAAAATTATACATGGCATCTCCCATCTGGCACTGATGTCAGCATGGCATATGTTTACCATGGGAACCTGAAGATCGCTCCGAACTTCTACAATACGAAAATCAGCTTATTTCACTTTTAAGGTCAAACCTGCAGCAGTGCGAGTTCTGCAGGTGGCAGCCAGATGAAACAGCTGCTGATCTGTCTCCTCTAGGATTGGATGCAGCTCCTCAAGCTTCACTGGGATCTGGTCACCTGGGGCAATCCAAGGAGGATCCAAATCTCCCAAGGCTTTCTTTGTAATACTTCACTTAGGCCACCTACTGCCTGAAACTCCCTGGGGAGAGAGGAGGCAAGCCCAGACCTTCCTGTGCCTCTTCCTCCTCTTCCTCCTGTCATTCTTCCTGAACCAGCTGGGAAATTTGCTAAAAAACTCAAATATATGTTAGTGCTCTGCAAAATTCTTACCCTAGTTGTCACAAGCCTGAAGCAGGCTACAAAGAGTATTTTGGTAGTCTTCACATAGAAACAGCATCCTTAGAAATAAAACCATAAATAACTCAAGGTAGTAATTTTGGTATTTTACAGACATTTCAAAAATCTATTCTCCATTAATTTTGTGATGGCAACTAGCTAGCAATGGAAAATCCTTACAGAGAGTGATGGTTCTTGGGACAAACTTGTCCCTCGAGTATTTCGTGTGTTGGTCTGTGATTGTGTCTGACTTCTGGCACATTCAAAAGACTTAAATGAATGAGGAAAAAGCTGTTTTGGAATTTGCTTTTAACCTATTTCCTTGAAACAATAAATTTGTTCAAGGGCAGGGATTGGCCTCTTTGTTCTGTGTTTATACAGCACCTTTTTCAGTGGTGCTACATACATGAGCTGGTTCCACTTACAAATGGCTTCATTTACTATTTGAGCTTGTTAAAGTCATCACCTTTCAGCGAATTTAACATATCTTGATACAAACTACATTCCTATATTATCATTTACTACTCCACCCGTGCAATAATAGTATATAATCTCATTTAAATAGGACTTTCTTAACCAAAGGGTGCTAACATTTTAATGCAGAAATAGGGGATTAACCACATGAGGGAGAAAACAAGGTTTAAAGGGCCAAAAGATTATAGATAATTGTAGGACTGACAGAAATTAAGAACATCATAATATTAGTGGGTAGAGATGCTCACGCTTTCGTGTTATGCAGTCACTTATGTAAAAACAAAGAATATGTACCTAAATATAGTAAATAATCCTTGAGTAGATTCCCAGTGCTGCAGGCTGGCAAACATCTCTAGCACCTTACATTCACAAGTTACATGTTCCTCACCAGAACTGACATGTTAAGCTCAAAATCATGAAGAAAAAGGAAAAAAACAATTCAACAAAAGTCTAGACTTCATGTTTTGAGAAATTTGTAAATTTCAGATTTTAAGGACAGAAGTGTCTACTTGCAATCACCTGAACAGGACTCATGAATACTACAGGTCTTCCCTGGAGTAATTTTTGATTGGAGTCCAGTCGTGGAAGTATAGATACTCACAACTGTTTCAAATCTGTTTTAGTATTATTTTCAAATACTTAAAAGTTCCAAGGATTCTTCCCTGAGGTACAAGAAATTTAGACCTAGATCAGCTTTTCTGCAATGTTTTTGAAGCAGCCCATGTTTCTGCAGCAGTCCCCCAGACAGAGGCTGAAAACCAATGGACTGGATCGTATCTCTCATTTTAATTAAAAGCATCCTAATGATGGAACATCCAAAATAATCTTAGGAAGCTGTTCCCTTGTTGAATTACCATCACTGCTAAAAATGTGTCCATTATGTTCAGATGAAATTTGTCTAGCTTCAACATTCAGGCTTCAAATGCCATTAAACATTTGCATGCTGGATTGAAAAGCCCTCTGTTTTCAAATAATTGCTCCCCATGTTGGTCACCATAGTATATATGTGATCAAATCACACTGTAACCTTCCATGTATAAACAGATGAAGTGCGCAACACACAAAATGTACTCAATATCCACTGATCACCCATTGTTTAAAGAAGTTCTCAAAAAATCTGAACACAAATCTATCAAAACCTTCACCAAGTCCTGTGCTCCAGTTCTTGGTAATTTGCCAAGAATGTGTTAACATACTTGTTCCCATATGAGCAATAACTCCTGTGATGGGAGTGTTCGAAATGTCCTGACAGGAAAGCTTGAACTGCGGCCAAAGGAAGCTTTCACTTCCAAAAGGCTGGGATTTGCAAGCTCCTGTGGTGGACTTAGTCACACACGGCGAGCCGTTCAGACTTGTCACCCATCACATAATGAACGCAAATGAGGAGTTCCAATCAGTGCTGGGGCCAACCAGCAATGTTTGGAGAACATCTGAACTCCCCCCAAATTTCTGATGGGATTGGAGGCAGAGGGAAGATCCACAGCAAGGGTGTCAATTGGAAGACCATTTCTTAATTGGATCTTGTCTTTTGAAGCTACCAGGAAATGCAAATAGGCATGAAGCAAAGCAATGTGATTTGTGTTACAGTCAACATTTGCATAACACAGTTACGCATGTCTGTGTGTATGGGTGTATAGCAAGCACATCTAATAGTCTGTAATTATGTCTTGGAAAATACACACACCAAGGAATTTCCAAAGAGTCTGACCTGGCAGAAAATGCAGTCCCAGGAAATCTGCAGCAGTTTGCTGAGACGATCCCAACATACACTGAAGCTGCATGGCTAAGATCTGGGTCGGTCAGATAAATCAGATGGGAATCTGCCTTTTCCCTGATTGAACATATGTGCAATAATTTCTTGGCACAAGAACAAATTTTAAAATTGGTTTCCTGAGATATGCCGCTATGCAACATGGACATTGGCTTTAAAATTGTCTCTTCCAGTAAAAATCAGCTGCTAAATATTCCTGGAAAGTAAACATAAAGTGGCACAATCTTCAAACAAAAGGAAATTGATTAAAAATCTGGAAGTGGCAATGCCCACCTTTGCACAAAATGTTAAGATGTTCTCCAAAAAAATTCAAAAATTTATTTTGTCTCTTGAAGATTTCTCAGCTTTCTAATGTGAAAAAAAAAGTTGATACTTTGTTTACACGTTTATATTATTGCTTGAAAGCATGCTAATATCCATTTGATAAAGCTGTAGTAAGTAATCTGCCACTGAGGCAGCTGCTCTGTAAACACCTATCAATATTGACTTCAGTTCTGCCTCTGAATAGAATAGATTCATCATAGAATCACGGAAGAATTTAAGAATACACAGAAACATTCACTTTATGCTGATATTATATAACTATTTCAGTTAGAAGAATGAAAACAATATTACCCTTGAATCTGTGGGTTTTGATTTCTCACTCCATCTTAGAGCTTTGATGTAGAATTGTTCCCAATACCATTCTGTGCCCTAAGTTACCTCCACACTGCTGTCTTTGCCTCATGCTTCCCATATAGCCAGGTTTTACTTCCATCAGGACATTTTGTGATTTCTCAAGCTTTCTTCAGTTTGACAGGATTTTATTTGGGCTTGTTGTTTTATTTTGTTTTGTTTTCCTGATCATTTATTCATGATATTTCAATGTAGATAAGAGTGAATTTGCTATAAAGCAATAGGTAGACATTTTATGGATTCCTCTACTTCTGAGAATAAGTGGTTATTTCAAATGACATTTTTCACCCGGGGAGTTATAGATATTAAGATATCTCTAGGGTAGGTAAACCCAGTGACAAGGTAGATGAAGCAAGGAGTTTCTTCTAGTCTCGGAGGTGCAGAAATGTTGCAGCAAATGTTTGTCAGTAGGGGAATATGGAGAGAGAGGAGGCACACACATGTACAAACCATCCCATAATTAACAACATGCATGGTATAGGATGGAGAGCTCAGCTCTCTGAAGGATGGGGTGTTAGGTGGAGGGCTGGAGACTAGTGATTTGGTCCAGGGCAGCAGATGCCTTCATTATTGTGGCCTTCCCCTTTACCACAACTGGCTCCAAGGCTGCTGCAACTTCTGTGTGCCAAAAAGACTGACGATAGAAGACCCATCACCCTTTCCCCTGTGCAAATGGTTTTAAAGCAGTCTGCAGCATGCCATCTAATGAGGAGAGAGTAGCTGCTTTGAACCATTACATGAAAAGATTACGGCTGACTTTAGAGTATTTGAATTTTGAAGAGAAAAAAACCCAAATATAATCATTATTACTGTACTGCTCTTTTCTTGGAAACATCACATCTCTGTTCACCAGAAATTATCTCTATTTTTCTCCTTTTCCAGCACAGACAAACTACAAAACATTTTTGCCATGTTCTACACATTACAGACAGACAGATTTTTCCAGACTGTTCTCACAAGGACTACTGAGACCGCCTTGTTTTTGCAGTTTAGTTCTGTCATTTGCACCATTACTCTCAGCTTTTTGTTCTTTTCCAGCTTCTCAGTGTTGTCAAACTTCTGTATGAGTCTGCAAAATCTTCCTGTCTGATGAAAACTGAGCTACTTACATTATTTTTATGTTTAAACTCATTCAATTTCCACAGAACAATGATTGTGGAAATAAGCACCCTTTTGTTTAATGAGTCGACATTAGGCCTTTATATATTTGGGTGTTATGTGTTTAAAGATAATGAAAGAGAAGTGTATTTTCATAGACTATCTCGACTTCTTTAGGTATAGAGGGCTCTGAAAGATTGATTTGATACAAAGTACAACATTAATTACAGAATGAGCTGCACCTTTTCAGACTTTGGCTTGGCAAGGTTGGAGGAATTTATTTATTTTCACATGTAATCTTTCTAATATGTCTAAGACATTCAGCACTAAATGCCAGTTCCTTCCCATGACAGCTGTACAGGATTAGTTAAACATACCAGAAAATGCACAGAAACACATACACGAATACACTGTAAATAAATGGAGTAACAGTTTTTTAAACTGCTGAAGCAGTCTCCTACTTCATGCTGTGATAAGGTGACAAGTTGTTTCGCTCACTGCTTTTCTCTCATTGTGGAGTTAATAGTTCTTACTACGGGTCTTGTGTATCGACAACACCTTTAGCTGATCAGCATGTAAACCAAATGGCATTTGTTGTTATTGAAAAGTCTATTTTTTGATACTAGACACCTTTTTTGCAAGCTCAGGTGAGCTTCAGCCTGAGGAGGAATTCCCAGAGTGGAGTGCACAGCACCAGATGAAAACACGCAAAAAACTTTGGCTTGTCTGGTACACTCGGCACACAGCCAGAAATAGAAGAAGCCATTTGCAAAGCAGGTAGCCCATTGCCTGGAAAGGTTTGTTAGCACATTTCAAGTTGACGTGAAGCTCTGATTCACCTTCATTAGCTTGTGCCCAGAGGGGAACACGGTACTGTTGATCTGCAGCGGTGTTATCCATGTAGGGTTATACGTCTACATTGCACAAAGGTGTGACTTGCTAGGCTAGAAATCACAGGCTATGACAGGCCAAACTCTCAGCTTGTATATCATTCTAATCAAAAGTATGATGGAAGTGCATGTAGACATAACCAACTAAGCTTTCAACACTTTTATCTGCCTTCAGAATAAGATCCAGCCCAAGTTCTGTGAAATTTGGAAAGACCTTCCCTCCAAAGTCTCAGGAGCAAGACTTTTCCTGTAAAATTTACAGTGGGAGGTGCAATACCTCTTTCCTGGAAATTCTCCAGTCAAAATTTGCAGACGCAAAAGATTGAAGATCACAGGTAGGCTCATGGATGCAAATATGAACCTCTCAATAATGCGATGCTACTCCTAATATGTTCAGACTCACCTCTAGTTCAGATGAAAGCTTCACCTTAGGGTGTTTATCCAAATTAAGTTCCAGTGACAGTTATTCAATGTCATAAGAGTTTTGCATTTAGCTTTTATATTAAAAAATGAGCAAATATTTTTTTTTGCATACACCTTTTATGTTAGAAAGGATCTTGAAGATAGCAATGTTAACTATTGCAGCAGCAGTTCAAGGCCCAGATAAAAGCCTACATACAAACACAGAAGAGCTGTAGCCTTTTGAAAATAAATGACAGTGTAAACAGACAATGCAAGCATAATTGTGGGAGGAAAGCATTTGCAAAGATGTGACCTTCAGGGCCATGTTGGACAGGTCAGGAACAGAGACAGTAAGACTCTAGGAACAAAATCCATTGGAGTCAAAGAGTTTTACTGCAGAGTTCAGCAAACCCAGGATTTCAGCCCAGATGGAGCTAAAAAAGATTGAGTGTCCAGTATTTACTCCACTCTTTCAAAGCTCTGTAATAGTGTTAGAATTTCTTATTTTTCGTGCCTGAGTAGTCAAAGGCAAAACAGAATATATGTTAACAGTTGACACTGAAAGAGGCAGCAAGCCAGTTGGTGTACACCAGCTGGTATAAGTCAGTGCATTTCTGTTTTCTACTTTGTTATCCACAACTATACCTTCCAAGAATCCCAGCCAGCAAGTCCAGAACACCAGCAGCTCTAAGTTCAGCATTACCAGTTTAACATTATAACTCTCTTAGCTCCAAGATCATGTGAGGGCCTTTTGTCTTTACATTTGTATTTGAAGTTTTTTGATTGATTTGATTTGCATTTTCAAGCTCTTGGCTCTGTCCGTGAGAGTAGAAACTATTAAAAAAATGAAACAGTATTTTAGAAACATGGGATTCTTACCTCCTGCAGAATTTCTGCATCCTGGCCTTCAAGGGAAAGTTGGAGTGTCACAAAGTAGCAGAAATGGCAACTGCATTGGTGAGGCAGAGAGCACAGGAAAGCAGAAACAGCGGTGAAGGCTTCTGCATTGAGTAGAAATAGTGCAGGAAGACCACAGGTTTGGTTTTGGCACTGGGTGCGATTCAGAAGTTCTTATCATGAAGAATGATGTCCTAAGGCTGAATCAGCTGCCCATATGAGCAACCAGTTCCTTCTGTCCAGATGCCTTCCTTGATCCTCTTTCTTTGTTGATATGCTTGAGTTGGTTCAAGTTTTCCAAGAAAACTGGAAATAACTCCACATACAATTTACAGATTTTTGCTTATCCTGCTTTCTCAGGCTTATATGAACTTTCTGAATGCATTTTGTCTAACTTCATCCAAATCTGATAGCAGAGTAGAGCTCCTCCTAGAAACAACTTTTTACAAGAGACCTACCTATATAAAACATGTATTCAGGTTGCACGTAGCCTGGAAAGCCACTTTTTCAGTCCACCAATATCCGAGGGACATGGCATTTATTTCAGCTTGTTTCTTAAAGAAGTGTTGACTGCTCAGTCACCCATGCAGGTCTGGCCTGTCTGCAACGTCAGTTACTTCTTCCAGGTCAAACAAAAAGGAAAAGGAAATATCAGGGCTCAATCAAAAGGCTGCTTCATTGGTCTGCTGCTCATTGCACTATTTACTTAAATCACTGTTTCCAAACATCTGTGATGTTAGGTTCCATGTTTAATCTTAATGGTAGAGCATGATCTTTCCCAGCTGTGATCATATTCCTTCTTCATAACTTCTCCCTTTGAGCCACCGTCTTCCATGTATTATAGTCATCAGAATGCTGAAATGTCCAGCTGTGGGGCACACAACTTCAGCATAACTATTTCAGTTCACTTGCAGAGTGAAAGAGATAAATCAGTATCTCCATGAGCCTTCTGAGACCTAAGATATATAGACAACAAAAAAACTCATTGCATGGTAACAGAATTGGAATATTTGTCTACTCAGAGATCACTGAATTCTACAGTGCAGCAATTTCACTCAGGACCAGGTGCCCCAGGCTATATGGTTGCTGTGTAAAAAGCAACTCCACACCTTATGAAAGCATGTAACCCTGTATGACAAATGGGAAATTATTACACAATAATTATATGCCCTTGCAAGACCTGATTGCTGGTACCTATCATTCCAAAATGTATCTTCTAAGATTGCTATCAGGTGGCTCACACTGTAACAGTCTCTCAACTTGTGCCCTCCCTTTAAAACCTGCAATGTGATGATTTTCATTGGCCCTCGTCCATAGGTTCTCTTTGAAGGATCTCAAAGCACCTGCAGAAGAAAAGCATGGTACCTGCAAGCTGGCTGTGAACAGGATGCAAAACACAGCTGAGACTTCAGAAATCTACCTCCATACCTTCTCTTTCCTTTCTGATATTGAAATAATACTTCTGTTTGAGCTTTCTTAGCCAGGTATGTACTTCAGGACAGAGAAATGTCTTTTTCACACCATTTCTAGTGCCTAGTACAATGGTGTCCTGAACTCAGTAATGCATACAGTCCTTATTATGCTGTGGATAATGAAAAGGAACTTCAGTGCCACTTGGAGCTGCACCTATTTATGTCAAAGGGGCTCATCATCACTAACTGATTAAAATGGGTTGCAACTAATCAGAGCCAACGAAGATATTGAGGGGGAAGTGCTGACATGGGACAAGAAAGTGATTAAATATCATCAGCCATCTTTTTTGATATCAGAACAAGCTCCCTGTCTGAGCCAGGTTAACTCCCACTTTCTCATTGATGCACTGGCGGATATTTTCTGAAGGATTCAGCCATATGCCTTTCATTCATTACAACTCCTCCTCCTTGTGTGAGCACTTCTCTTACCAGTCTGATATATCTAGCCAAGACATGCAGAAGCAACTGGCACAATTTCCCCATGCACAATCTGTTTCAAAATACTTGAAAGTTTTTCTTTTGAAATAAATTATTCTGAATTTCATGGGGGTTTCTTGTTTTGGGGTTTTTTGTGTTATTTTTTAATGAGGTGGGCTTAGTCTGATCTACCAAAGGTCAAGGAACGAGTGACAATTGGGGCATGGGGCATGTGCAGTTCTTACATCCTGAATTTTATTAAAGAGATCTTTTAAGAAACATGCACTGTAGCTCAAAAGATCCAACTAGGGTCAGGGCCCCGTTGTGCTAGTCACTATATACACAGAGTAAAATACAGTCTCCGTCCTTTAAAAATGGTAATAGCAGACCACCAAAAAGAAAAAAAAAGAAAGAAAGAAAGAAAAAAAATCATGAGAGGGGACAAGGTTCAGCACAGTAAAGAGTATTTTTGTAGTTATACAGCAGCTCAGAGGCCTAATGCAAACTGAACCCAATGTCTGAACAAAACAGAGCTGCCTCAGTTCTCCCTGTGTCCCACCATGTGATGGCTTTTCTCATATCAAAAGCTACTTCATGCCACTTGTAGGTGGCAGAGCAGGGAACAGCTGGGTTCCAACAAAGTGCCAGGGTGGCAGTGTTGGGAATACAGTGTTTGCAGGAGGGCTTGTGGGCAGATAAACTCTTTTTCAGATAGTTATTTTGATAAAGAGCATTGCTTAGCCGTTAATTACATCTATGCTTCTTGTTCTTGGTAGCTAACAACACATAACCCAGTTATTTCATATGTAAGGATTTGAGGCCATACATACACTATACATTTAATGGAATAGGTGTTACATTTAACAGTAAGTTCCTATTTGCTTGGTCCCTACATTATTCATTCCTTTGCAATCTATATCAGATCTTATGTTAAAAGAGCATGATGGTTGGGAGCAATAAAATCTCAACAAGGAGATCAAGTTAGCAGTAAATAAGAAGCCAAGACAGGAGCTGAAGACAGTGATTAATTTTGGCAATGTAATGAAATGGCACTGAATTAAAGGAGCCTTTAAACACGTTCTGAGATTTTTCCAGCCTCCTTGCCTTGTGATTTTTTTTCTAATTTAGCAGAATCTTTTCTCATGCTAAGGTATATCCTGCCAGTGTTAGCGTCCTCTCAGCTATTGTTATCAGAGGTCTCATAGGGATTTTCTAATTGTTATTCCTCAGATATTAGCATCTAATGAATACTGTGAACACAAACAGACAAATCCTCACTGAAATCAGGTATGCTTTAATAAGTCAGAGAAGTTCTGCTGATTTGCATCAGCTGATAATCAGAGACAATGACTTCACATGTACTTGTGGCAGCCCCTTCCAAACAATTGCCTGGTCCAGCTACCTTCACATCACGATGTGGCATGATGTTGTTTTCCTCATGTACAGCAAGTGTCTTTATAGAATGCAAATGAACCTTCCACATCCACACTTCAAGCACTGGGTTTCATGAAAGATCAAAAGCATGTCAAGCTTTGGAAAAAAAAAAAAAAAATCTATTGTATAGAGTAAGAGTCCACTCTTACATGAGATTAGGGTGTGTAAGGACACCAAAATTAAATCCGGAATAGCATAATTAATCTTTCACTCCACCCTGTGCTGTACCAGGCAGTACCATTTTATTTTTAACATTTTTAGATAAGCCAGAATGCTAATAATAGATGCTACAAGAAGTGCTGGAACACGAACTCCCTACACAAGCTCTACCTTTGTGCTTTGTCTTCAAGCTTTCTCCCAGCTCAGCCATGATGCTTTTAAAATCCTCTGTCCCACTAGGCAGAGCAATTGACTTATCACTCCTATGAGTTGTACACATGGGTTAGCATTTGTGAAAACATGCCCTTGCCACTATTAATTCATCTGCTCTCCATGTTCCACTCCTGTTTCACTCACTCACTTTTCAGATTAAAAGTGCTTTGTGGGGAGGGAAAAGTTTATCTCTCCGGGGCAGATTGATGGGGGAAGGAGCCGAAGGATGCTGCAGCCTCACCCCAGAGTGCCTGGGGGAGGGACCATGCAGAATCCTGCCTTGTGGCTGAAAACTACTCCCACCCTCCCAATCCAACCCTTCTGTTTTAAATGTCTGTATGGCCTATTCTAATGATGGAAGTCTGGCATGAGAATGTGAACACTGATAATTATTTCTTTCTTTCTCTTTATATTTTTGGAAGAGCATTTAGTAGTCATAAATAATTACAGTGATGGTTCTGAAAATATTTATGGATCTAGCTATAGCCTACACTGCCACAGTGGATATTTTATGACACTTCTCTAGCCAAGCCAAAGACTTGTGAGACTGTTATGGCCCTTGATCAGCCAGACATCATCCTGGATTTGTGGTTTTGTTTGTTATATACTGCTGAGAGTTGTCTCTTAAAATACCAAGTGGATAAAAAGGCTACAGTAGTGATGATGATGTTTTTTGGTAAAACAGTGGTCATTTAATAGGTGTCACTACTGGAAGAAAAACACATTTAAAATCCCTGAAAGGTCTCTCATTTATTTTCAGTTGCTGGAATTCTTCGAGATGCAGCATGTGCATTTGTGTCTGAACCTTTCATCAGTGGAGCTGTGCCATCAGACCTGGGACCCTTCTCACAAACAGCTGTCAAGAGGATCAAGCTTTACCATGCACTCAGGGAAAATGCCCACAGAGAACATTAAAACAGTCAGACCAGATCATATCAGACACATATTGTCAGCAACACCCACCGGTAAAGCTACTCCACAAATTGTTCTACACCTTGACACCTTATTCTTCTTATACACCTTGGTCCCACCCAGGCATTTTGGTGCACAAGAGAAGTCTTTGGTAGAGCCAGGATGACACGGGACTGCTGTGAAACATATGCCACACAACACAAAACTCCAATAACACTTCTTGTCTTTTAACTCTATACAAGCTTGAAACTCAGACATGGTTTGCCAACAGTCACAATAAAATCCTCTCAGGTTTTGAAAGCGTTTCCACCTACTACCTAGCACTGCCAATTCTGTTTGTGTTGGAATTTCCATAGTTTGGGGATTTTTCTTCACTTGAAATTTTTATCTTTTGATTCAGTTGGGCACCATAAAAATGAGTATTTGAGTTAAATAAACCCCCCAAGGTGCAAATTCAAAATCAACTTAACATGGCATAATAAGTTCCCAAGTGTCAGCTGAACCACAGTAACTGCCCACATATTCAATCACAGCCTTGGGCAAAGGTGCAGCAACTTATTAAAACAGAGGAACTTGAACTGCACAGTCTGAGCCCACAGTAAACCTTCAGAGGGAAACAGCAGTGTGAGACAAGCGTATCAGTGTGAAGCCCTGAGTGATTAGTCAGTGGAGGTACATATGATTTCAACAGAGAAATCACATCCCCTCCAGCCTTTTCTGTTATTTTCATTTTTCCCACAAGAAGATTATGGTAGGGTGGGCTGATAGATGGGACACACAACCACAAATATTTTGTTTTTGCCATCAGCATTAACATTACCTTATAGTTGTCTACATCTCTGGGTACTGCTGTGCATGCTGGACATAAGCAAGCAAAAAAAAGCCACAGTCCTTCCTTTGAACCACTTGCTGTTTGATGTGAAGAACAGCAACCAACGCCAATGTGCATCTTTTCTGGCAAATGCTGCAGAAAGCTGTGGCAGAAAAAGGAAGAAGACAACAGAAAACACTAACAAAGCTGCCAAAACCCAGCACCAGCCTCCTCTCTGTATTTGAGACCATCCTGGTCAAGCCAGTGCAGCTGCAAACAAGCACAGCACAAAGCTGGCCCTCTGGAAGGTTTGGAGAGGATATTTAGCTGCAGGCTGATGGGGAGATGAGGGAGTCTGTATTACCGCATGTGGGTTACTCAAAGCATCTGCTTTGACACTGAAGGCCATGGCCATTGTGGGACTACTGCCATTGAAGAGTTGGAAATAATTTAGGAATAAAGGGATTTAATTAATCATTCCTTCTTCTTTTTTACTTTGCCTCCTCTCCTCTGTCTTTCAATGAATTATAGTGACAACCAGAAGCAACTCTGGGGCCCAAAACCTGAGAAAATGAGGCTCTTTCCAGTAGAGTCTGCAACCAAAAGGGAAATTTTACTGACATTCAGACCGAAACATAGGAAGATTTACACGTCCAGGTCATTCAATGCCTTGTCTCACAGAAAATTTTTGGCACATCCAAGGTCTGGACTCAGTCTGTCAAGGGTTCCTCAGTGCTGTTCTCCAGAGATGCAGACCAAGGCAATTCGATGTCCACATGGCCTCTTGCCTCAACGGTTCCTCAGTTACTCATGTCTAATTTTTCTTACTATCTGAAATAGATGGATAAATTCTTGTAATCTGTCTATTGTATTTTTAATGCACCCATTACTGAAGGATTTATTCTAGGCAACATGGCTTGTCTGTCTATGTGCTATAATCTGATCTAACATCCAGAGGCAAAAGTTTTATGAGTCTGAATATAGCCAAGACTGAGCACATTCTGGTTTCACTCAATTCTCTCCTTTCCTCTGGAATGTATTTGCGGTGACATTTCCCTTCTGATTATCATCATCAAGGAAAGCCCTATTATTTAAACAATAGTTGTAAAAAAGATTAGAGTATAATTATTGAAGGTCACCCTAAGACTATAAGGAGGTGACAAAAAACATCATGGATTTGCACCATTTCTTGTGAACCACAGCTCCTATGTTGATCAGGGCAACTCAGTCCCTGCACCCTTGGACACAGAGGAAGGGAAGATAAATTGCCTCAAGAGGTCAGAAACTTCTGATTCGGACAAGCTGTTGGGTCTTCAAAAGGATGCAGAGGAAAGCCCTTTGTCTGCTTAGCTGGTCCTGGGATATGACACAACTTGCATAACTGCAAATAGCTGTTCATGAAACTTTCCAGTGTTGGTCTTGTATCCACTCAGACTGAGAGACTTCTTTATTGTTCTGAAATCTGTAAATCCAGGGAGGCCTCTCTTCTCCTTATCAAGCACATAAACCACTTTCACTACCCACTTTTGAGACCTAAAGAAAAAAAAACACAATATTAATCTAGAGAGAGCCAAGGGGATGGTATATCAAGTGTTCCTCCATCAAAGAGGCCTAAGGTGTGGAAACAGAGATTGAAGTTAGTACTATATACACAGACAACTCTTTGGGGATCTCCAGTACATTGCCAGTGTTAAGCTCTCTAACACCTAAGTGACAGCCGTGGCACATTTACAGAAAATTGCAGTATTAGCCAAATAAGCTTTCTGCCTCCTCCTTTTCCTCCTGTAACAAGAGATGTCTGAGCTGGTGCCAATTTATCCTTGAATTCATAACAGAAATAAAGCAGTTCTGAGGATGAAATTTCCAGTAGTTGTGTGACACTTCTGCGGCAAATCATTGCATGACAGGACATCAGGGATCACGCTTAGCCTAGCAGGGATTTCTTCTTACATATTCAATTCCTTTTTGAGGACTTGAAATACTTCCATAAATTCTGACTCCAATATTGACATAGTCTTAAAACTTATTACACACTGATCTTAGACTTTTGCTTTGCACAGCCATCAGTTTATCTGAGATGAAGGTGTAAGGCACTTGCACCTTAAATCGCTTATCATGGTATCCTTCAAAACAGAGGTGCTCTTACCCCAGCTTCTGAGAACTTTCTGCTTAGACTATTAGCACTGCATCTAAGGTTCAGATCCAAAATATTGGGAAGGAGTTTTCAACGTGATTGTTTTCAATGGAGTTCAATGTTCCGCAGAGTTCACATCAAAGTCCCTGGCAAAGAGCAGATTATACAGTCAGATTAAATGATATAAAGGCTCCTTCTGGCTTTAAAATCTGTATTTGCAAAAATTGTCAACAGTAAGTTAAATATTATGACAGAAATGTTCACGTGAAGGCTAAAAGTGAGCTTGTAGGTCGTCAAAGTAGACAAATCGGGTTTATATAAATTAACACCAATTGCAAATCCAGCCCAGAGGTGGCCAACTGCATGGCCTGAGAGAGAATACCTCAGGTGATGTGTTGGCCCATTGCTCTTTCTGTCTAAGAGTCAATATAACCCAAAAAGTAGTAATCCAGCGTGAATAGCGTGCAAAATAAGGAGGCTGTAGAGCAGTGTTTATGGTTCACAGAAATATACAAACACACAAGAAAGTGGTTCCAGGCTAAAGAATGAAAGGAAACACACACATAAGGTTTCTGCCCTGTTGCTTTGGGTTGAGCTATATTTAAAACAACTGGTGGCACTATTCGTTATCAGGAAGAATCAGGAGATGGCCTAATGGAGGAAATTAATGTCCATAAGGCAAAGGCCAGTGGTTTCCTTTTGCTTAAGCACAGCTGAGAAAATACCATGATAATGTTATCTTTCATGCAAGCAAACAGCTCAGAAAGTGGCCTCTGCTTTCTGCAGAAACCAGCTGCCCACGGAAGCTGTCTGTCTGCAGGTTTTCTGTAGACTCCTTCACCACAGCATTTAAGCACTTCCCTGTGTAAATTAAGGATGCTTGAGTCAAGAATAATGCCGACACTACCACAAACAGTGACAAAACTCGTTTTTTCAACTCAATAAAATAAAACTGTATGGAAACAGCTACACTATATTTATTTGTAGGAATTAGAAGAGATCGCAGTTCCACATGGTGCTTTTGCCGAGTCTCATGGTAGGTAGGTTTACCCCACTGAGAAAAGGGCCGGTTTCCTTGAGTAAGTCTCACACTCAAAGGATAAAGGGATAAAGATGCCAAAATAAGTCCTGCCAGAAGCAGCCGCAACTGTCACGGGAGCATAGGAGGCATACAGCAGTTGCTACCAAGGCTCTGTTTTGCCTAAGTATTTTAGGCACAGGAAGATAATCTTTGAAGAAAACATCTGTCTTGGAAACAAACAGTCAAAACAAAAATAGCCATGAAAATAAAATTGCCTTTGACTGTGCTAATTTGCAAATGTTGGTAAAGAGAAATCGACTTTCAGGAAAGCAGGTAACAAAAGAAGGGCATGGAAAACCTTTCATGTGAAAAGAGATTGAAATGAACACATGCATGAGAAAGGAAAAGAACAAAGGGCACTCAACTAAATTAAAAGGTAGGATATGCTAAACCACTCAGGGAACTACTACTTTTCATGCCATGTGCAATCGAACCGTGGGATCCAAGCTTGCATGTCTTCCTTGAGACCTAACACTCAAAGGCTCAACTTGATTGGACATTTATATGAGTAACAATAGTAATTGGAATTACATAATATTGGAGAGTAGCAAATTCTGGAAAGACTATTAGATGTTCTACTTTTGGAGTGAAACTAATATCTTTTTTAAGAGTGGAGAAGATCTTTGTGTCTTCATTTGTGTGGCACAGGTTGAGAGTACAGATTCTTTCACATAGGCCTGCTGCAAGGGTTTTTCAAAGCTTCCTCGAGTATAAAACATTTTGGGCTGACCACTATCTCTGTGCTAATATTTTTGGGATCATTAGCACTTCTGAAGCCATAACAGAAGTCATATTTTTTTCAAACCATCTTCCAATCCAAATTTATTCTGGTACCAAGCAGTTTTTGCTAATAAAACTTAAGAACATTTCACAATGAGAAATCACTGCAATTCAAGAGAAATGAAAGCAGTCTGAAAATATCACCCAAAAATGTTAAAAAGAAGTCACGTTTTCTTAGTTCATTACCTTCTGAAAGCCAGAGGAGTGGAGGGAACTGGGTAACATTTTGGCAGCTCACAACTCATGATATTTTTTTTCCAGGCTTGTTGCTAGCTGGAGAAAAGATACAGCAAAACTTTGCATCTGGTCCCAGATGTGAAGATGTGAACACCTGCAACTCAGTCCGTCTGTAAGGAAGCTTAGAAGAGCTAAATGAGCTTTGACACCACTAAAAAAAAAAAAAAAAAAATCAGGAACAGCACGAATCTCTGCCCTGTGCTTGTATCAGGGGCAAAAAAGCGAGTCATCTGCAGAGCAGCAAATTTGATAATTTATTATCCAGTCTCCTACTAGCACTTATCCAATGAAGAACTAACTTTCCTGTGCCATAGACAGCCTCTCCAGACTGCCTTGGAGATGACACTTGGGATGTCAAAATTGAGGTTATTAGGATCCTGTAATTTCTGAGGGAGTTGGTTGTTTGCTTGGTTCATTGGTTGCTTGGTTGTTTTTTAACTGAGATCATTGCACGGCTCTAGGAAAAGTACTCCATAAAACAGGGATTTGGACTGTGCGAAGTTAGGGCAGATTTTTAAAACTAGCATCTTCTGTGCCCAGTGATACTCACCATATGTTGTTAAACTTAGTGCCTTAAAATTGTAAGGAAGAAAACAAAATACCTCTAGTGCTACAACTTTCTTCCTCATTGTTTCAAATTTTATTAGTGTTGAAGAAAGAATAGTCTCTGCATGCCTAAAACATTAAGCAACACCTTATAACCCTGAGCTCATGCACCAAAACTGCCTTCACAATTCTTCATTTGCTTTAAGGTCCAGTGCTCATTTAAAGAACCTTTTTAACCAGTTCATTTAATATCAAAGACATTCAACAAAACTAACATGCCTGTTAGTGCTGGTTGAATTGTATCAGTTTTTCTGATCCTTATTGCATAAACTGAATATAAATTAGTAGAATTCCACTGTAGTTTTTTCTGCTTCATTTCTTACCCTGAGTTGGTATTTGAGTTTTGGCATCCAGTAGAATACCATCTAACAATATCCACAAAAAATAGCAGCTATTAATTGCACTATACAAAATAAACAAAAAGCGATTATTTCCTTATATGTATTTGTACGTATTTATAAACAGATGCTCACACACACTCATATAACAATCTTCCTTCATTAAAAAAAAAAAAATTTCCTTTTAGATGCTAAACAAAAATTAGGTCAAACTGGTTATTTTCTACCTGTCAGACGCGTATAGGCTGGTTCCCACTACTGTTCCTCAATTAAAAACGCTCACGTTATGAGTTACCAGGTTATAAGTGAGTCTTTTTGCATTTTCACAGGCCAGCTTTCCTTGCTACCCCGACATAGTATATGCAGCAAGTAAGCGTGTTGCCACCAGCAGTGGAAAGGACTTTTTCCTCTGTATTATGTAGCCAGTAAGCTTCTTGACTCCTCATATAGTAGCTGGGGTACATGGTACACGCTGAGCTAGCAAAGAGCAATGCCAACAGGACCCTCCCTTGCCATTCAACCATCCATTTTAGTCATATGTCCTTCAAGGTAGGCAGGAATGGTTTTGCATGAGATAAGGAACATTTGAGGCATCTGGTGAATGATAAAAACGACTTGGAAATTTCAGAAAAATTGCAACTTCAGGTTATTTTTTCCTCAAATTTGCTTTCTTTCCTAAAAAACAAATGTGTAACATTAGTCGTAGGTCTAGTGTCTCTACATTATTCAAGAGGACATACTTCTCGTGATCGCTCCTAGGTAATCATTGTAATTCTTTGAACATTAGATGCCTCGGCTCAACCCAGTAATAAAATTAAATTCAACATGTGTCACCAGAATGTACCTTTACAAATAAAAAGTAGTGTTGAAGATTTAATATACTGTTTATAGTAATGAACACTAATTACTTTGGAGATTTAACTATTAGTTTTGGACACCTTAAAAATATAGAGGCAGCGTCCTTTGAGAGAGAAAGAAAAAGGCAGTTATCTTTATCTTTTTGGAGTTGCAAATGAAAATCTATGAGGTTTTGGCTTTCAGGTGCCAAAGAGGTTTTTGGAAATGGCTGGTCCCATGGCAGAGGCCACAGCTTTGGAAACAGCTGGAGCTCTTCCAGGTATGAAAGTCCCAGCTTTTCATGTCCTCATGTATGGGGGCTGGAGCTGACACCCCACAGCAGAACCCCCAGAAGATGTGGGGTGGATGTCACCCTCAGCTGATTCAGTCCTTGCAGCAGTTCCCCCGAAGCAACCAAACACTGGCCAAAGAGAGGAGTGTTTATGAACAGCGTATGGATGCAGAAAGCAGCAGCCACCTCCAGCCACACCAGCTACAGGCCCACAGGGACATTGCACTGTGCCCTACATCACTCACACGTTTCTGAAAAGGATGTCCTAATGGTTCCTAGAAAATGGATTAAGGTGCTTCTTGATAGCATCGCTTCCCCCATTTCAAAACTGGCCTTGAGGCACACATTACAGTTAATTAGAGATGTGCGACGTTTTTGCTCTTTTACAAAAAGCACTTGTGCAACCAAACTTCTGCTTTGTTATTTGGAAGAAGCATTTGGCTGCTGTCACCAGATTACTGCTAATTTGTGCATGGTGAGGGCAGTAAAAGTGTGATACAGAAGAGGTTTACGATGGAATTAATGTGGTGGAAAGGCACAATGCACAATGGAAGCTTTTTCTTTCGCAGCCTTGTACAGATGCCAGTGTATAAATTCAGCTGCTAACATAATCTGATTTTAAAGATGGCACACATGCTTTGTCCCTTTCTACTTAGTTTATTACTTTGGTTACATAAAATACATGTCATTAAGACCACAACTGCTCTCGGTGGTGTTGGTTAAGCCTTAGTGTGTCATTGCTTCTAAGTCTGTCTGTCTTTTATTAACCAGGTTTCAAACACACTGGGCCAATTTGAGGCCCAGCTCCTAAAGCTCCCCCTGTCCTCCTCACAGATCAGAAGGTGGACTGGGCATCACTCCCAATACCAAAACTGAATGTAGTATTAAGGACAATGTACAAGAGGAAGCCTGGCCCAAGGAGGTGCTTTATCAGGAGATGTGCAAATGTTTGCCAGATAATAAATTTATTAGCAGCTATTTCTGCAAAGCTTAAGCTGAAAGACAGTACAGCAAGGTTTGTAGGTGGAAGAGAAGGAGAAAAATAAAAATAAACTAACATTAGAGATGGATTTTTTCAACCATGTGAAGACCCTTCATGAAGTCTGGATGCCTCAGATCAAAGGGATCTGTGGCTACTTCATGGGACTTGCAGCCACGCCTGTTTAACATGATTTTTAAGTGCACATTTGGAGTTGTCTCTGGTGGCAGCTGAATGGTAAAATGACCCATCTGACTGTGCAATGTGGCTGATGGAGACTCATATCTCCTACTCGTGGATCCTGCACATGCACCGGGAAGGTTGCGATGAGCAGCTGAATGGTTGCACTTCTTTCACCAGGAGCAGCCATTTCTGCAGGTGAAATCTGACAATGCTGCTTAATACAGTGTTCGTGTAATGATTGGTAGGCACAGCAGTTGTGAATGATCATTCCTTACCAATCAGCCTTAATATGTGTTTTTCTGTGAAAAAACAGTATAAATTATTTAGGCATTATTAGACATATTTATTTGATATAAATTGTTAGGGGGAGTGCTTAGGTAGTTTAAGTCACATTCTAATTTGAATCTATTTTCTGTAAGAACTTCTGTTATATTTTTTCTTGTTTTCTTCATCAATTAGACTTGAGGTGAGGAAAAACTACAAATTCTGTTACTAAATTTCTCTGTTACAGAGCTAAGTTCAATGCTCAGTTCAGCTGTGTTTGCACTGTGTGATCAACAAAGGCAGCATTTGTGTCCGCTGGTATTTAAAGGGTATATCATCTGTCAAAGAAAGAAGAAAGGGAAAAATAAGTAATACCTTAATTTTTAAAAAGCTGTCTCTTTCTCACTCCACCTGATTCATCGCCTTGGTGTACTATGCTTAATAATTAGACTATTTTCTTTAGAAATCAGCATTATTTTTTTTCTTTGCCAAAACCCACTGATTTTTTTTTTATTACAGACTTCATCAGCCCGTTTTAAAAATCTCTGCAAAGAGCAGATATCTGTTATAATTCACCATAACACCAGTTAATTCCTATTCAGAATATGTGATTTATAGCTCAGACATCTGACAGCCTCCTGGACTATGAAGAAGCCAAACTAAACCCAGCAGAGGTTGTGCAAATTGTTAACTTACGGGACAATTTTCTCCTCTACTTCACCCTTGTCGGTTATTGCTTTTTTGTTGTGACTTGCCCTCTTTCTCATTGTAAGCTCCTTAAGGTAGGAATCAAGTCATCCTGGTAGTTAACACGGTGCCTGACCCATCAACACCCAGACTCCCCTTGAGTCTATTCAGTGCTATCAAAATCGTGGACCTGTAATACCACCCCCTGCCATGCAAGTGGTGTATGTTATTAAAAGCTTTCAAAACGCTTTAAAAAGGAACAAATGATGTGACTGAGGGGAGGAATGGACCATAGGAAAATACCACAGGCTTACAATACATTGCTTCTGTAATGTGCAATAGCCACTGAGTCCTATTTGCCATCCTGTGAGAAGATAAAGACAGCAAATCATGCCGAAGATGCTAAGAGTACAAGAATCAGTCTCTAGCAAGCCCACAGGCACTAGGGGTGATTTGTTTCTGTCTCTACCACCCATGACTGCTTTTGCTAGAGGTACCGAACAAGGGCACGTCCTCCACTCCTACAAGTAGCTCTGACTCATCACGGGCATGAAAACACGCTGAGTAACGTTGGAAAAAAACCCAAACTCAAAGCTTACATTTACATGTATTGCACTCCCTGAACTGTGCTCATGTATTTGTGCACTCACCAAGCTCTTTCTTCCTGCAGTAAGCAGGAAGCATCCAGTAGATGCTTCAAGCACAGTGAAAGTAAAAACTCTTTGCAAAACTGGGTTAATTTACCAGACCCTTGTTTTAGTAGTCTACTGAATCATCTATTCCAAAAATATTGATCTGTCCTTTCTCAGTGCTCTGGCAAAATACATCTCCAGTCCTTTTTAAAGAATTTGTAGCACGTAAGTAGTTTTCCTTTGTCCTGTTCTGATGCTTTCAATCAGATTCATCCTATTTCCAAACAAAATAAAACAGGAAGTGCCTTAATGGACCTTAGAGAAAGTTTTTGTAAAATTATCCTAAGAAAATTTCAAAATACTCAATTTTAAGTACTATTTGGAATGAAACAAATCCTATGGATCATTCCTTAAAAAATACCCTTTCTCAGCCGTACTACTGAGCACAGCGTACATCACATTAGCAGGAGTCACATCACACAGGACCTGAATGCACACTTTGGTTTTCTGCATCTCTTTCAGCCATCAGCAGAATTACAGCCACATGTCCACACAACAGCAGCCAGCTGTTCAGAAGGGAAAAAAAAAATACTGGTACTTAGCTGATATACAGGAGTAATAAAATTGATGGACTATCAGAAGCCAGTCATAATTGCTTTGGATTAACACCTCTGCTTTCTCTTTGATTGCCATTAGTGATGGCACTTGGTCCTAACCCCCGTCCCGCATCTCTCTGTAGGGTCACACTTTCAGCAAGACTCCGAATTTCCCTCTTCTATAACGCTGGAAAATTGGCATGCAGGCAGTGCTTGGGGCTCTCCAACTGAGAAGAAACAAAGCTTGCATGCTTTGACTGGATCATGATAGCTAGACGGTGACATTTTTTTTCTTGTATGTTATCTTTTGATCCTGGAAAACTAGCTTACATGCAATACGGAATAATATTATCAGGAGATCATTCAGTTTTGGCCACTGCAGGGTGTGGAAATCACACACTTTGTTAAAAGCTGCCTAGTGAAAATGATCATCAGAATTATTTTAAACAGATTAGGCTATTTTTTATCACTAATTCACTCTGAATTGAACAAACCTTTAGTAACTGCCTTAAAAGAGCAAAGGACTTGAAAATCCTCTGTCTTCCTTGAGTAACTTAAATAAAATCTGAGCTGGAAGATAAGGATGTTACAAATAGACACCTCCTCGTATAAGCAGAATAGACTTGAATGGGTTAAGCCATATCTGGCTGAGTCCCAACAGACATAAAAATCACCTGTGCCTGCTCTGAAATAAATCAGTGTCCTTTTCTGCTGCTGCCGTTGTCTGGAAATAATGCAAATGCAATGGGCCTGCAGTGACATTGTGCCGCACTCGAAGGATACACATAATAAATTGTCCCCTAATACTGTTAAAGAGACATTTTCGTCTTACTCAGTAGCTTTTGAGGTTGAACTGTGCTCTGTGCTAGTTGAGGACTGTGATATGGTGTCATGCCATTCTGCTCTATTATTCATTTAGCCTCTTATTGCTTATATGCACATTTGGTTCTTGAGTTTCAAAATGCGTTTTGCTGCTTACACTCAATGATAGAGTGTTTGCTGGCACGCATGAGAAAAGCAGGGAGTTTTCTTTCTACTTTGTGGCTGTTGTTTTAATCATTTCTCTTCAACAGCAGCTGGAACAGATCACAGATTCATATGATTTGGTTCTACCGCATTCATCACCAGGAAAAATGCATGGCTGTGTTAAAGGAGGACGGAAAGAATTTGTCTGCCCAGCGGGAAGGTATTGCTGTGCCATAATTGTTTGCTAAAAGGAAGCTGGAATAAAAATGGAGGTAAATGGGTATCTGTGTCAATTCAATCCATCAAAATGAGTTTAACCGACTGGGGAGTTACAGCTTAGGAGCTGGATGTGGAAGCTGGCAAATCCAAATGAAAAGAAATAATTAATTAGTTACTTTAAATATTTTAAACCTTAAAAATTATATCTGATTACATCAACTGCTACATACACAAAAAATAGTAGAACTACCAGCAAGGCACTTCCTAATATCCAGGGAATAAAGTCAAGTGAGCACAACCATATAAGGATAGTGATAAGTAAGAATTTAAACTGCAGAGCATAATTGTATTTGGTTTTGGTTTTGGTTTCTATTTAAGCATCATTAAATTCCCTAAATTCCCAGTCATGTCCTAAAACTGCCCTCTATCCTGTACCAAGTCAAGTAGGCAAATATTTGTGTATGTCTACAAAGAACCAGCTCAGGGAACTGATCCTGCTAGAAAATTACACAGTATTAAAGAAAAAAAAAAAAAAGAAGAAGAAGAAGAAAAAAGTTACTTTCCTCTGGGCTGGCTGCCCAATTTTCTTCATGTTTTTGCCAGAAGAGGATGACATGGGGCTGAGAACAAGTGCCTGTGCAGAGCAGATTCCTTAGTATTGCAACCCATTGCCCACTCATCTCTTTGTATCCAGAATATTTTAAATGAACAAATAGCCTGTCTTGGCACCTTTCTGCCTCATTTTCATGTGTGAACACAACAGACAAAACAGAGACAATAAAAACCACTGAACCAGAGTAGTAGCAGAAGGGATTTGGCTTCAGGCACCAGTGCTGTAAAACTTGCAAGCAATATGGTTAAACCCATTAGTCATCTTCTGTACGTAAGTGTTTCACAGGATGGGGAGCGATAGCTGAGGAAGGGCTAATGCATTAACGTATCTCAGATGTAGCTACATTTTGGGCTGAGATTCCTAGATTACAAAGCTGGAGGAAACAAATGACAATCACTTACCTTGACCATTTGTGTACCACAGACTATAGGGCTTGGCAAATTCCTGCTCCAAGCCCCTGATCTAAGACTGAAAGGTAGTTTTCCATTCTGTGGCACACGGACCCTGGAAAATTATGCTCACAAAACCTGCCATTAGAAAAGCAGTTTAAAGACACTGTACAAACATGTATCATTCCCCTTGGGAAATCCTCAGAGGTTTCCATATCAAAGACAGTCCAAGACCACTTCCTAGAGCACAAATCTTTCAGAACATCTCCCAATATTGACCTGAAATTTTGAACTGCTACATCAAGGAGTCACTTAGTGTTACCTTGTTTATAATCGCCATGTTTCTACTCCAACTATACATTGCTTCAACTGTCAGCCGTTGGATCCACTATAACTTTGTCTGCCAAACCGAAGGACCCTCCGTAATCATGTTTCTGCTCTCCAAGTAGGAACCCATGGACCAGCAAAATCACCCTTTAGGCCTCCAATAAGCTAATCAGACTGCTTTCCTCAAATCTTTCACAATAAAGCATGTTTTCTGGCCCTCGAAGGTTCTCAGTTCTCTTCTCTGAACATTTGCTGAATTTCAGTCATTCCTGAAATACAGAGCTGGACACAGCGTTGCTGTGGATGCTGCGCCATTCACATACAGAGGTAACAGACATTCTCAGCTTCATAATGAGATCTCGACATTCATGTTTGCAAGTCTGTATTAGCATTTCAGCTAAAGCGTCTGCAGCTCAAGTTCTGCTGATGATCTGATATGACTCATAAGACTTTCCAAGACCTACACTTTCCCAGGAGAGAGTCCCCATTCTGCAGAAATTACCTACATTCTTTGTTTTTCATTGTATGACGTAGTATGTAGTCCAGACTTATGGGAAATTGTGCTCTTTACTTCCACGTTTATTACAAAGCCATTCCCATTAAAAACCTACTCAGTCTTTGAGGTATAGTCATAGAAGCTGTACAAAAGTTAAACTTTCACATATGCAACCTCTCCAGATGTCTCCAGCACCATTCACTTCATGCTCTCCTCAGCGTTGTAAACACTGACCACATACCAGTCTTTCTGGAAACAATTCATACGTTATATTTATAAAAAGTAGACCACAGGTACTTATCCACTGTGGTTAGGCCTGATGTAATTTTACAGAAGCAGTCTCCTAATACTCATTAAATGTGTATTTTCCTTCAGAACTTCAACTAGCCTTGATTTCACAGAAAAAAATCTGGTAAATAAGAAAAGGATCAATTATTATACATAGTTACCTGGGAGCAAAATCTTTTTGCTCATACCTGTCAAGGATATTCACATTTACAAATTAATCAGTCTTTGGAAATTCTCTTACTTCCCATATGGTTTTAGCTATGTGCCCCTGAGATACAAGACGTCAAAGACAAAGAGAAACCCTAACTCTACTCCTTGTGTTTTTTCCTGTATAAAAAAAAAGAAGCAATAACAGCAAGCTGGCTTATGTCTCCCAAGGTCCACAGAAATTTAGCCTGTGGCTCAAGGCAGGATCTTTCGATAACATTTCATTTTAATTTTGAGAGCGCTGGGACATGACACAGGTCACACACTTCACAGGCTTGTGAAAACACCTTGCTTATGTACTACCTTTCTGCACTGTATGATCCTTGCTTGCTTGTACTCAGAATAAACTGCTTATTTCTGTAACTTTCCCAAGCGACAGCCTCCTACAGGACTGTACATCTTCACACAGGACTAGAGGAGGATTAGTGCTGTCACATGCAGAAAATAATTATGCCCAGAAGAGCATTTTCCTGGTCAGTTTGAAATTTAGTCATCAGATATTTTGACCACGTGCCATTGCAAATATTTTTGTGTGATGCTCTGCTGTTTGGTATTTCTTTCTGTTCTCTGAAAATTCCAGAAGTGTTTTTATTTTTTATATCTTTCTGTGCAGTAAAATTCCCTCAGTGAATTCAGTTTCTAAGTCACACAAGTACCTCTGAACATCCTCTGCCATGGGAATGTTTCAGAAGATGATAAATTGAAAAGAGTAGGTTAAACTAGGAGCTAAATCTTCAATTATTTCAGCAACTCTCAACACAAACCACTGAAATAAAGAAGTTTTTAATGTTAAAACCAACTCCTATGAACAAGAGCACTGAGACATTCATATCCAAAATTACAATGAAAATGTGGGAGCCCCAAATTGAGGTACATAAAATGAACACATTGTTGCCTCTAGAAGTTGTTCCCATTGAGAGCTCTTCCAGACAGCAGTGTTTGATCCTCTACCTGGATATATGGAGGCAGATCCTGCTGCTAACAGAGGGAGACCTATGGCAAATCTGTGGCTTCCTCTGGGCAGAAGTGTCTTCATCTGAAGCCTTTTCCATGACTGAGACCTCTGTGAGTTTGAAGCCTGCCCTGTGAATTAGACTGCACTTCACAGAGATGTTCCATCTACAACCTCCAAAGAGTAAACACAGGATTAGTAACTTTAGCGAATGAGGAACAAAGTGATAAAAGCAACCCAAAAGGTGACACAGGTGACAACCATGTCTTTCTCTTGCCTTGGACTTGTAAATGATACAACATCACAGAGTTTGCATGCACCTTACTTCTTTCTGCATCATCATGGGGTTTTACTATGGTGTGGCTGATTTAGACCTCTGCTGAAATAATTGCTGCTAATGCCCTGTTCTACTTTGTGATAGCCCTCCAGCATTTAGGGCTAATTAGTAGCCCTTTCTATAAGGAACCATCACACAAAATGCAATTACCAAATTATTATGACAAGGAACAATTTGGCCAACTGGATAAATAATAGATCCTGTTGTACTTTATTACTTTCAAACACACAAGCTTACAATGTAATTGCCAGTTGCATTTCTGGCTTTACACCTTTCTGAGGAAAACCAGCAAGGAACCAGTATTTCAGGCTACAGACCCATAGAGACAGAGCCTGAGGAGACACTATCGAGAGGCGAGGATACCACAGTCACACACACAAGCACAAGAGAGCTGAGGAAGGATTTTTGATCTTCAGTCCAAGCTGGTCCACGGCCAAGAACATTCTGCTTTTCTAGAGGAGGTGATGAGTCTCCCCTCAGTACAAAAAAAAAAAAAATAACACACCACAAACCAAAATTCACAATCCACCCTCACGTCACAGCCTCTTGAAAAAAGCAACACTCCACCCTCATTGCCCTCACTTTAATCCCCACTCCTTGAAAACCCAGCATTTGCACTACTGCAGTTCCTGATTCATGGTACCATTTACCTTCTCAGTCTTCATTTCACCACAGTAAAGTCCACACCAATTTCTAGCATTGAGCCCACACTCAAAGTCAAGGTCAGATTAAGGGAAAGGCACTAATATATACAACAATATTCACATGCATGCACAGAAAACCTGAGTCTGTTGCCCAGAAGAAGTGAAATACGTCAGTTTATCTCAAATGAAGTTAAATCCTGGAGTCTCTTCTCTGGAAGTCCAGCCAACACCATTTTTCCAGAAGACTTGTACTTTGACTAGTTATCTCCTAGTTTTATTTATTTTCCTCCTAAATAATCACTCTCTGGGGAAAATAAAACATTTCTGCTGCTTCCTCCCAAAAGCAAGCTTGTCCATGTAGCAGAAAGTTCTTCAGGAAAATCTTCTTCCTTTATCACTGTTTCTGCAGATTTCTGGAAGGAAACAGAAGCAGACAAGGACCCATGGGCCAAAAGAGTGCCAGAAACACCAGGTATCTTTTCTTGATGTTTTGCTAAATTTGTTGTTGACCCTAAAACCAAAGTTCTGAATCAGAAAGTCACAGAAGTCACTGGAACAAATGTATCACCTCCATAGTCCTTGTTCCAAAACAGTGGCAACAGCTAGACTCTCCAAAACAATGTTTTAACCTCACAAACATTAAAAAAAGTTAAATCAGTTTTCCAAATTTTAAAATATTTATTTTCCAAAACACTTCTCTTTAAAATTTTTTTGACTCATAGAGAAAGTGGAAAGCTCTCATCAGGACAACATATATTGATATGAAAAGCTGCATGGAGGCATGGCCAGAAAAACAAAACAAAGCAAAACCCTTAGACTCTAAACAAACTGGACTTCGTAGCAAATATTCAGAAATTTTTGCTGGGATGTCATTACTTCCCATTTCTTTGCAGTCAATGAGTCTTCTGCACAGGTTGGAATCAGACTAAGATTTCTGTTTAGCTGAGTTTTTTTACACATCCTGAAATGATTAGTTTAAGCACTGGCTAAGATCTTGAGTATGTTTTTAAAATCCAGTCATCAGCTGTCTTTAAGGTGAACTCAGAGCAGGAACACAAAGTCCAAGACTACATTCATAGATCTGGAATTGGTTCATTCTTGAACACGGAGAGACCATTTAGTCTCAGTTTTAACATTGGCCTAACTTCACTATTTCTGAAGTCAATGGGAGCATCATGGACAGATTTAAAATGTTCCTGGTTGCTGTCTACAATAAGAAGCTTCAGGAAAAGATTCAGGAGATAACTCCACAGCTTTTTACAGGCACATATAAGCTTAGTCTGCCTGTATTAATTCAGCTTGTATTAATTCAGTGCAGAGTCAGTATCTGCAGACTGTCAGACAACTTAGCTCAGTTTCAGAAACATGATGATGAGAGCTACAGCATTTCCAGTTTGGTAACAGTACAGTCAGAGCAAGCTTACACTTGTCTGGAAATATTACTGGGACTGCTTCAAGACAGGATGCAGTTACACCCGAAAGCCTATGCAATTGCACCTGCAAACCTTAGATAACAATATTCTTTCTTCCCCAAAACTTACCTATAGTGGCAGAAATGCAATTCTGATTTGTCACAGTAAAGGCACTGATGAACTTAGAAGTGATGCTAGAAGACCTCATGAATCAGGTACTAGTTCTGCAAAACACACGTGTTTATGCACGATGAGTGTTCCCGACAATCCTAATAGCAATTTCAACATGTTAGTAGAACATACATGCCGCAGAATTCAGAAGAAAAGGGTTTATCACAACGCTATTTACAGCCATTTCTTGCTGTTTATTGTTGTTCTTATTGTTCTTGTTGCTGTCTCCAGTAATCTATATGAAAGATGTTATTTTTATCATAAGCAAAAAACAGAAAACCAAGTCAACAATTTAACTAACTAGGACAAAAAGAATAAAACATGAAGACCAAGAACATGTAAGGCTGAATTTCACCAAAAAGTGACTGATTTTCTGGTGCAAAAATAAAAATACATCTGTATTAAATATTTAGGAGTTTGTAGGCCTAATCAGGATTAAAGGTAAGAAATAATTAGTAGACAACTTAATTTAAAAAAAAAATAATGTTAAATCTAACTAATTTTAACACCTTCTTGATCCCAATTGGGCCCAGTTTCTTTCATCAACAATTCAGCTTGATCCCAATACCTGCATGTGAGCCCTTGGTTAAGGTCAAATACCTATATTACGCTACCCTTCAAGCAATATTGAATCGGTAAAGTATCTTTTCAGCTACAGTTATATTAGATATAGCTATTGACTTCCTTCTTTTTTATTGCACTATAAAACATGCTGTAGTGAAAATAAAGGTTTACTTTGCAACAGAGAATTCACAGACATCTATTACTGCTGACTCTTCAAATCCTTGGACATGTGTCTTGCTGCCTGTGTTGATTGAGATGTTCTGAAAACCAATTAACTGTCCTTCAACCAGCCCCTGACTTGTATAATTAGTGCAGTGTTTCATGTTTCTGTGTATAGTAGATGCTGAAATAGTTGTCTACGTCCTTTTGTGCATAACCAAACTATTAATAAAAGGTTATGTTTCTTTCTTTCTTGTTTTCAGAAAACAGGCAGAAAGATTCCATCCTCACAGAGGCTTCAGGAGTTGGCTGCCTCCTTTTGATTTTAAAGATAATAGTGTCTCATCTTGATTCATCCTGCTCTAACAACTGAAGATCCAAGTGTTCTTTTGCCAAATACTGAAGTAGCTTTGAGACTGATGTAGCATCAGGAACAAGCAATTATATTCACTTTTATAAGCCCCAGGTATAAGGTTTGACAAAAGAAATGTTCTATGATCCTCAAGCAAATAATCAGTGGCAAAAACAGGTTCAGGTTTTAAAATTCCACCTTGTTCCTGAAGTACTCTACAAAAGAAATCATCTAAACTATTTCAGAGTGATATTTTTCTGACACTTGAAAGATGCCTAAACTGCAGAAAGATCCCTTTTATATTCAGCCATCTCATCTCAGGTTTCAACATCCCAACACTCTGAAGCAAACTCCCCTCAGAAAATCTTTGGCCAAAAAAATAAAAATCCCAATTAATAAAGACCAACAATACTACCAAGGGGATATACAAGGAAGAAAGATGTTCCATAGTACTCAGCCTCTGAAAACATTCAAACATACACAAGTCAGACAAACCTATGTTTTCTTCACAGGCATTTTGCTTGCCTGGGTGCTGCAGATCCAGGTGGCATCTCAGTTTGCTATGAAAATAGAGATTTATAGTATTTGTGTACCTAGATAACAAATTACTTTCATTGCTTACCTATCACGGAGGAATCTATAGGTCTGATGACCAAGATGTGTCACAAAAGCACATTTTGATGATTCCTATCAGGGAAGGAAGAATCAGATTTGCTTCTCTACCGAGCAACATCTGGTGAGGTCTGTCCACAAAATACAAAGAGCCTCCCAGTACTCTTGTTGTCTCCTAAGGTCACTAAAGATCCAGAAACATTTATGCAGAGATACAGGCCTAATTGCAGGCTACCCCCTAATACCAGTCAAGGAAACAACCTGAAATATGTTCCCATTGTGTCCCTAGAGAACAGGATCAGAAGGTAACTATTTTAGAATTAAGAATTAATCAACACATGGGCCTGTCTGGTCTCTAGCAAAGTCAGAGTGAGAACTTGTCAAAAGGGCACTGGTGTAAAGGTGTTCGAGTTTTATACGGGACTAAATCTTTGCGCTCTTCTAACGTTTTACTGAAGAGTTCTTCATTTAGGAGCAGGACAAGGAGACATAATAAAAGATGGTCTCGTCTTTCATGGTAAACCTAGCAATCATAAAGCAACACTGAAATGAGGTCTCTGAAAGGTACTGTCTTTTTCTTATAGGACAGGTGCAGGAGATTCACTACCAACTGGGTTCATGGGTCACCTCTCTAGGAGCAGCAAACCTCATACTCTGTCCGTGTTTGTGAAGAAAGTAATTAAAAAACAACCAAAAGCAGAGACAGACTTTGGTATTGTACAAATATGGAGGGCAAGCAACTCCCAAGAGCTTGCAGTCTAAATAGACAACACAGATGCAGTGGCAAGGGCAAGACACACAAGCAAAGCAAATGACATAATAGCAGCAAATGACTGTTATTAGTTCTGCAGTTAGTTCCCAAGCTTATTTTATTTTTATCCCTTTCTTTGGAATGTCCAAACAGATTATTGAAAAGGAAAGGAAGAGGCTGAGCTGGAGGAAGGCTTTGAAGAAATTTCGTACTGGAACAACTAACCCAGGCTGTAGCTATCCCTTCACAAGGTGGCCAAGCTCCTCAGGAATCACAGCAAACACCACTGCAGTTCACCAGAGCCCCAAAAGCTGCTGTGGCACATAGTCTGAGCAGGGAGGGAGAAGATAAGATGCTTGAATTAAGAGCTAAAGACATGCACGGCTTCAAATCTCAACCCTTCCACAGAAGTTGCGAGTGTAGAAAACAAGTTCACCCATTTCCCTTTCTGCTCTCTGAACTGTCTGTTTGAAATCAGACAGGCACTTCTCCATATGTGTGTGTGTGCTGGTACATACAGCGACTCTTACAGTACTGCAAAAATTATATAATTTAACCATTTAACAAGTGCTAATTTAAAGTAAACCATCAAAGTTAAATCAGGCAGGGTACATCATCTCTCAAATTCTGTTACTTGTGTTCAAGTGTCTGGGACCAAACAGCATCCTGTCCCCAGTGGCAGCCAGGTACCAGGTGCCACCTACTACTAAATAATTCCTCCAGCCTTACAATGGGCCACACTCAGATGCAAATCATTGCCTGTTGGATTGTGTTCCGGAAAGGAAACGTTTGTGTAAGAGAGGAACCAGTACTGTGAAACAGCCTGAAACTAGACTGCCACTGGTGTTTCAACAAGGGTTTGAGAACCTCATTGTATGGGGAAATTATAGCCTGTTGAAACAAAAACAGTGTGGAGAGAAGGAGAGAAATGCCAAAGATGACACGTTTTATGATCCTTCTGCAGCTAAGTTTGCCATTTGATTCTGTCAAAATTTGCATATATACTTGCATTTTAATCATTCAGGGAAAATCTTTGCATGGGAACAAATCCAAAAGAAGCACACATGAAACATGCAACCGCACATGGATACGCTGAATGCCTAATCTCTGATGAGAAGAGTGCAATGTAGGCAGAATCTCTGAAGATGAAACTATCTCTTTCTCCACTCAGGATGAGTCAAGAGGGCTCTTGTGGTAAGAACTGTAGATGAGCACTCACCTCCTCGGGAAACCAAAAAACGTATATCTATCAAAGATATCTAAACAGGGATTTAGGGAGCCTAATTCAGGTATCCAGCTCTAAAAGTACATAATTACATATATCCAGCTGAACCACAGCAATGCCGAAAGGCCCCAGTGTGGATCAGCAACCTCTCCTGCCAAGCGCTGTGTTAACAGGAGAGTCAGGTCTTGCCTCAAACAGTTTACAAAACAGGCAAAGGAAATAATCACTATCTCGTTTTTCTGGCATGAAATTGAGACCCAAGGTCAAACAGAAGAGCTGACTATTGAAACAAGTTCACTCCTTAAAAATAAATGCCAGATCAACAACTTAAATCAAGGCACTCTTCTTCATTGAACATCAACTCGCTGATTATCAGTTTGAGCAACCCCATGAAAACTCAAATTTATGCTGGATTGAGGCCTGGACTTCTAATCCTCAACCAAAGAAGCTGCATTCAATGCAATTTACATGGGAGATTTATCAGCCCAGAGGCTGGATATGAAAACCCTGTCTCCTTTTTCTCAGCACCTTCAGAAGAGCATGTTCCTTCGCCACTGTACCACGTGCCGTCCTCCCCACAAGAAGGGCATTTATTGTATATTGACACCGACCATGTGAACCACTTTGATTAAGAGAAGTTTTTGCAAAAGGAAGTGTTTTGGCATGTAGAGCCTTGTTGTAGTGTTCAGCCCTGGGCTGTGACACTGCAGGGACAGCCACACTATCAGGACAGCATCCTAGAGGTTGGTTTTGCCTCACAAGCCAGACCACAGTGGCAGTAAGTCAGTCTGGATCCACCCTGTTCGACAGAAATTACATCTAGCCTGAGTATGGGAGGATCAAGACAGATGGAAGATAATGATTTTTGCTTCACTGAAACTGCGTTGACTTGCAGTTTCCTTGGTAGGTATGAATTTGATTCCTCTCAAACACAAAGGGATGCTTTTTACTAAGTCATAAACAGATAAGAAACTCTGACCTACAGCCTTCTAATTCTCACATTCCAAAACAGTTTAAGGGGAGTCCTTAAAAAAAAAAATAAAAGAGGAGCCCCTGGTCTTTAGGTATTCCCATCTTTGATGTGGGCAAGCAGTAATTCCTGAGAATTTGCAAGCCTCATTCAGTAACCCATATCTGTAAAATTATCCCAATCAAGAGAAAAAATCTTTAAAAATAATAACCTCACTTAAACAAACCAGTCAAATGATGGTAGTTTTTCTTTTTAACTCAGATTCCTTACTGAAGTGAGTGAGAAGTAATCAAACAAATGGTTAAACCTGCAAAACCAAACTGGAGACAACCTTCACAAAGAGCAGGGTGGGAAGACCCAGCAGGGAGATAGCTTCATTTGGCTCAGCACTTTTCAGAGCAGTTCATCTGATCATCCCCTCAGCAAAAGAAGTGGGAGGGTTGTTGGTTTTTGTTGTTTTTTTTTTTAATGCCTGTGGGGCCTATTTGGGAGCTTGTATTCTTAAAATACTTGAAAAACACTTGTGTCTTTAAAATACCACCCAGCCAGACTGAAAAAGTCAAAATCAAGTAACCATGGACAGAGAACACTACCACTCCCATTGAAAAAGCTATTACCTTTCTTTAGGAAGAGAAGGAAAAAGTGGGGCAGGAGGATGGAAATTTGTAGAAAAGACAGTTTTTGTAACTCAGAGCTGCATCATCAGACAGGAAGAGCTGCAAAAATTAAACACCCAGCATCAGCTTAACTCTGCTCCTTTGTGTATCTCTAAATAAGGTATCTCCTTTTAGGCCTGTTAATTAGTACTAATCAGTTATTTAGCAGAAAGATATCTGTGTTTCTATTGCATGTAACTCAACTCCACAGCAGGAAGTAAAGGGTTAAATGATATAGGACACAGTTTCCTTTTTTATATGATAACTAAGAGCTGCAATATAATTGCCTGATTTGCTCTATTTCATTAAGGCTCCTTTTCCTTCTACTTCAAAAGGTTAATGCCACTCATATTTCCTTTTTTTATTGTCTGGCTTCACATAATGCCATGGGACAAGGCAAAATAAGCAGTTGCCTCAACAAACTATAATTCATCCCAGCAGAACAACGACCGGCTGTAATTCAGTCTATTTTTAAATCCAACATGTAATGAAAATCACTAAAAATAATACATTTCCCAGAGCCAAGACAATAGACCTAAAATGTGTAATAATTAGCGCTCTGGCCCAAGTGCTTCAGGCTCTAAACTGTTTTATGACTGCGAGATCTGTTCTTAGCAATCAGGCAGTCCGTTGGTACCCACTTAACATCTTTATTATTAACATGAGCTTCTTGTACCATCTATGTTTAACGATAAGGGAAAAGCACCATATGCCCACTTAGCAAAAATCTGTGCCTCCCAACTCGCTCCCTGCCAGTTCAGGACACTCAGAGGTAAATTAAATTAATTCATTGTCTAAAAAGGGAAGGTCTGGGAGAAAAAATAAATAAATAAATACATAAAAACACGAGAGAGATGGAGAAACTGCCTTGACATGGTTTGATACATAACCATATTTATGTACCAAAGAAAGCAGACTGTAGATCAAAAAACATTTAAAAAACGACGACCCTGGCCAGCTGGGACCCCTCACCAGTCTGAAGTGGCACACAAATTGATCTCCACTCCCTCTCTTTTACAATAACATGCAGTGATCTTAAGCAAGACCCTCTGCACTGTGTAAGTTCAAACAGTGTGTTAGGGCATAATAAATACACAAAAAAACATGCTGAATGATCCCTGACAGCCTGCCAAAAAAAACTGCTACTGCAGCAGTGCTTTTTCATAATCTGCATATGGTTTTTACTTTAATTATTAGCTCACACAATGATCTGATACCTGCCAAATTGTTTAATACCCACAGTTTTTGCATCTTCAGAAATGGCTCTTTGGGGCTGAATGCATCACTTGGAATCAAACATGCTCTAAAATAAAGCAGACATTTTTCCTAGGGCATTTAAATGAGTTTCAATGCTACAGCAGTCGGCTGGATCTGAAATTCATTCAGACCTTTGCTTTGATGGGCAAACAGGATGATTTCTTTTCCAACCTCTCAGCTTAATTGAGTTAGCATGAAAGGATTGAAAAGTCCTGACATAGACTTAAAACTCAGCTAGTTAACGTGCTTCGTCACTCTGCCCTGAATATTATTTGTAGCCTGGTACTGCCGAGAGTCACCAGCCAAAGCCCCTGTGTGCTCAATACTGTACAGAAACAGACAGGATAGCCTAGCAAATCCTGAAGAATATCAGTTGCATTGAAAAAAAACATACTATTTAATATTTCAGGGTTATTTTTGCCTGTCAGGAGCCTCCGTGCTCTCCTTTTTGAGTCAGCGGTGCACAGCATCAAACCAAGGCCAAGCACTTCCCTCTAACAACACCACCACTACTATAAAATTAACACAGGCATTTTCCACCTCCTTCCACTCAGATAAAACTCTTATTAGCTTACATGATGGGTTTACATGAGTAAAGACCTTTGAGAATCCACATTGATGATCTGAATGTATTTGTTTAGGATGGGAGCAAGAAGAACAGCGTGACTGCTTACAAGACAGGTGAGTCTTTATGCATGCAAAGTACCCACTGAGGTGGACCCTTGCCTGCGTAAGAGCATTAACATCAAGTCTGGTTACAGAATAAACTAGGTATAGAAAAATAAGAACAGGGCAGAAACCAATGCAATTTCCTTTTGCTGCATCATGACAATTACATCCATTTGCACAGAATCATAGAACCATAGAATGGTTTGAGTTGGAAGGGACCTTAAAGATCAGCAAGTTCCACTCCCCCTGCCCTGGGCAGGGACACCTTCCATTAGACCAGGTTGAGCAAAGTGAACACTGCCAGGGATGGAGCATCAACAACTTCTCTGCACTGCTTGTTCCAGTGCCTTGCCACCCCCAGTGTAAATAATTTCTTCCTAATATCTACTCTAAATCTACCCTCTTTCAGTTTAAAACTGTTGCCTCTTGTCCTATCACTACACTCCCAGATCAAGACCCCCTCCTCATCTTTCCTGCAAGGTACTGAAAGGCTGCAATAAGGTCTCCCCGGAGCCTTCTCTTCTCCAGGCTGAATAACCCCAGCTCCCTCAGCTTGCCCTCACAGGCACTTGGTCTTGTTGAAATTAGTGAGGTTCACGTGGGCCCACCTCTCAAGCCCACCAAGGTCCCTCTGGAGGGCAACCCTTCCCTGCAGCGTGTCAACCGCACCACACAGCTTGGTGTTGTCAGCAAACTTGTTGAGGGTGCACTCAATCCCACTGTGCATGTTGCTGACAAAGATGTTGAACCTCACCAGTCTCAATACCAACCCCTGAGGAATGCCACTCATCACGGGTCTCTGCTTGGACACGGAGCAACTGACCACAGCTCTTTGCATGTGACCCTCCAGCCAATTCCTTATCCACCTAGTGGACGTCATGCTGGACCATGTCAAACGCTTTTCACAAGCCCAGATAAATCTTAGCCCACTAGTTTATACCTTCCACTGCAGAATGTTTTGATTTGTTCAATCTAATCTCTGGCATGCAACACCATGAGGGCACTCCACCCAGGCTAGCTTTAGTCCTCACATTCTTCAATCTTTCCCAGTGAGAGGCAAAATACGACAATTGCTTCCTCAAAATACAACTACTGGCATGCTCAGGCAGACAGATACGAGGCCCAAGAGCTCAAAGGCTCTTAAGTGCTGGGTTCCCAACTGCTAACACAGTGAGAGTCAAGCATCTTAATCTTTATGAGGATCTGGGCTTGTACCACACACCCAAGGTGTTTCTGCAGCAGGCCAGGACATTGAGCCTGTCTCTGCTGAGCCCCAGCCAGCCCTCCAGCTACAACCCAGCCACAGGTTTTGAGGCTTGCATTTGTACCGAGGTGTCTATGCAGCTTAAGAGTAATTTGTATCCAGATTATTGCAAAACATCCCTGGAGCTTCATACAAGTGGAATAAACTTTCTGCTTTATCTGAGCTTGACTACACCTGTTGGGCTTTAATGTTCAACCTTTAGTCACCAGCTGAACGCACAACTGTTTCCAACACATTGTCACCAAGCTCTGACTCTAAGGCTGTAGCCATGTTCAAACCTTCTAACCTTTCTGCAGTAAAACTTTGTCGTGTCAACTCTTAGAGGCCATTGAACAAGCCTGCAAGTTGAGACTGAGACTGAGACAAGACATGTTCCCTTCTCCTCACGCCATGTTCTCTGCTGCATCCGTGTGAGTTGAGAAACGTGAGGAATCAGTTCACACCAATGTCAGCTCTGCTGCGCTTGACCTCTTCCCACCTGCATCCAGCCTCCCACCTGCATCCAGCCTCCCACCTGTCCTCAGAGTCAGCTGTGGAAACAGGGACCAGACTTGCTTCCTAGAGAAGGAAACAGCTGTTGCTCTGGGAAGTACAACATGGGTGTCCCTGCTGTAGTGGCACTGGTACAACAGAGAGGAAAGGCAGCTCAGGTGGCTTTGGTTGGGTAAGGATTGCTTTCAATGTGAACACGAGTAGGTCAGCATGCCCTCAATGTACAGTAAAAAGCTCTGAGGGCCTCACTGAACAGTGAGGGTAAAGAGGGAAGATATGGATGAAGTGTTGAGTAGTTGGTCATTAAAGGAGCATGAATTACCTTGGCCACTCAGCAAGTGGGATGCCAGGAAATAAATAGATAGAGACTGTTACTGATACAAAGTGGATGAACCAAAACTATCCAAGCAATTCTAGAGACTGCTAAACCAAAATGACACTGAGAATGTTGTGCTCTTCCTAAAATTCACCTACAGGCAGCTGGGCCAGAAATACAACAATTCTTCGTCTACCTGCACGTGAGTATGAGCTTTCTAGAACAAGAGAAAAGGCTCATAATAAATGTTGCTTCTTTTATAAAGCCAAACTGTACTTGTATTTCAACAGATGCAGTACTAAGCAATGCAGCATCTAGGTCCTCTGCTTAAGACGGGTCTTTGGGATTGACACAGGAGCTTTACTGGATTATGACTTGTGGGCTGAAATTAAAAATTGCAAGATAAGAGCCTCTCTTTTTCCAGATGTAACTGGGGCTACTCAAGCACACAGTAAAAGGGGTTTTGGCATTTAGATCAGATTTACAGTCATTAAGATTTTGTACTTCAGGTTCTGTCTACAGCAAACCTCAGCTTGACAAAAAAGGATTTTTAAATCAGTGAGTGCCAAGCCAACGATTTCCTCTCTGTGGAGCTGCATAAACAAGAAGGTGTATGAAATGATGAAGTAGAGTTTGGGTACCTTGAGACTGCTCGAGTATTGCTAATTGATTGTTTTCAACCTTTCAAGCTTTTCTATTTGTCCAGTGATAAATAGTTACTTTTCAATATTTTCGGCTTTTACCTCAAAATGCCAAGTAAACATTGTTTTTTGATAGAATACACTTAGACATGAACATAGATTATTCTGCTTTTTTTTGTTATTTGTCTTTGATGATCTCTAGTCTTAAGAAAATAATCCTCTCTATACTTGAATTTCAGATCTGGCTTTTCTCCTGCGAATAGAAATTACTTGTTTGCAGTTTGGTTAGACAGTTAATTGAGCACTGAAAAAGAAAAGACAAAGAAGAACAAGGTGAAAAAGGAAAAAGAAGCAGCAAACACAAGTCTCCTCTTCTGACATCCCGTAACTAATATTTCAACAGCAATGAAAAACATAAGTGATGCAATATTTAGGAAATCCGACTGGGAAGCTGGAAAATAAGACTGATTTCCTGTATGACCTTGGCCAGCTATTTAGGGCCATGTTCAGACCACCAACCAGAAGGGCCTAAAACTGGGTATTATGTATCCTATGATGCTCCAGCAGTTCAGGCCACCTGTTGTGTACTAAAGACTGCCATAATGACAGATGGAAGGAAGCAGTCACATCACCTAGCTTAGGCAGCTGGAGCCATGGTGGGGAGCAATAGAGCAGTGCACCCACTTTGGGTGTTGTGATTTCTCCCAGTGAGGAGAAATCTCCCGGCATGAGTTGTGATGTAGCAATGAGAATGCAACACCTTTCCTTCAATACAGACAAAACACCTTTTCCTATCTCATTTAGGCTTTATAAAGACTAAAGTTCTGGTGGTTTAGTGCCTGGGCATCAGTGACAAGGGTCAGGTAAATACTTGGGAGTCATGGGCTGTAAGTTGAGGTTGTATCTTTCATTAGACCAATGGCTAGAGATAAGTACCTGTACAGATAGCAGGCCATGGGACCATAAATACCTCACAGCCTCCAGTACTCAGCTTGCTTTCACTCTCAGGGATGGAATCACAGAGCCCAGCAGATGGTGACGAAGTTGCAAACAAAAGAAAACGTGTGTTTTACGACACAACATCCATCTTGTGGTCCCTGCTCCTTGTGAGAACAACCAGCACAGGACACTAAATATTTTTGCTAAAAATGCCTGCATGAGGTAGGATTGTCACCTGGTACTGCTAAAAAGGCACTCTGTGCTTTTAGTTTTCCTGTTTGAAGTGTTTCTTAATCTCAGCAGCTATAGGAAAGGCGACAAGAGGAGAGGAGTCTACTCCATTAGCTCCAACCCTGGACCTCTCCACAGAGCTCATGACGTGGTGCTGCATCACACTCCTTAGCTGGATTGTTTGTTTATTGATAGTTTCACATACTTCAAGTCCTAGACTGCTTTTTAGCTGTATGCAGCAACAACAGAGTTCCAATCTGCACAAAATCAGCTCTGTTACTCTATTTAAATAATATTTTTGGTGCTACAGAGCCAGGGCGATTGTTCAAATAAGAGTCAGCTTTTTCCTAAGCCCTCTGCCTTGCTCTCCAAACAATATGTCAGAGGAGCACTGCTCAATCAGATTTCTTTGCATGGCCACTGAAAACCAGCAGCAAATCTGTAATAAAACAAATTCACTGACTGTGGGGGTTTGCTTCGTTTTGCCTGGTGTGCAGCTTTCCCACAAAGGCTGTAACAACCAAGATTGCCTCCTTAAAAGTGTGATACTGGCTGGTGTGCCCAGCGGAAATATCAGCCAGGAGAAAGCCCTAGGGGAGTGTTAACCCACTTTTCCTCTGACCCGGCAGAGCTGGCTGGTACCTGCAAGCTCCATGTCAAACAGTGGGGAGCAGCCGCCTTTCCCCATCAAACACAGCATTCCTGTTACTGACCCTGCCACTGCTGAGCATCTTTCTGCACACATTTCACTCCTCATGATTTTTCCGTGCTAGCAGCTTTCTCTTAAGCTTTCCTCTGAAACCTTGTGCCCCTCTCAGGGCCAAGTTGAAGTCAGCATCATGCATGATTTTGTCTGGCTGAAGAGCCTAAGACGCCTGTCGTCAATCAAACAGTTTCTTGTGCCAGGCACTGTATCAGGAACCAAGTCCTTGCCCTTATGAGGGGTCTGTCTGAAAGCACAAGATAGGCAGAGGGATAAATACAACAAAGTAAAATCAGCGTTCCCAGCAAGGCAACGGCTAAGCCAACAACAGAGCCAGTCTCCTTCTTCTCAGACTAACGCCTGACGCCTGGACTGACCAATAGCAGCTCCTAATGTAACAGAGACTAGCTGCTTTGGATTCCCAATTAGCCCTGTAAGAATGACTTGACAAGCACTACCGAATACCAACAAAAGACATTTTTATGGAGGCATTTGTTTACTTTAATTGAGCAAACTCTTTAATTAGATTTTCCTCACACATCAGATAAATAGCATTTTATCTGTCCTGTTCTTTATCTTGTGAACGATTCTTAGATGTGGCTTCCCCGAAGTCATTCCTTACATTGGAATGATTAACCACAGCCAGGGTATTTTTGCTCGTGTAGCAAATGTCAAACTAAAGGCAAAAATAAAATTAAAATTATAATGTCGTTTTGTGCTGACTCCAAATTCAACCAGTTGGAATAATCTCAATGCCCATGAATGCAACCGTTTTTCTCTTTGGCCAGTCAAAGCAGATGTCTTCATCTCCTGTGCCTGTAAGCACAGAAGCAGAGGGACCTTGGCTGTGCTGTACACCATGGCTCCTGAAGCCTGCAACCTCTCCCACTGTGAGCCATGCAGCACAGTAGTGTAAGTCCCTCAGGATATATCACTGATCAGAAAGATCAAATTGTACATAGCAGAACAAAACGAAAGAGATGTAATTCGCTTCCAGAGCAGCACTGGCTTCCTGCACTTTCCTTCCTTTGTGCCTCATTGAGCCTTGGGGAGAAAGGAGTTAGGAAGCAAGCAGAGCAATTGCTGAGAGATAAAAGCATTGAGGCCAAAAATAAGGAAAGATTCAGAGCTAGGGAGATGCCAAGCTTTTTCACTTCATTGAATCAGCCCCTTCAGGATCAGTTATAAGGACAGGAAATCTCTGTTTGCATTTGCCACTTCATGACACCAAAAGGGAGAAGGACAGTGTCTGGTTTTAATCAGATGCACTCAGCATTTTGCAGCAATAGCAGATCCTGTGCATGAGCAGAAAGGCTGGTATGACAGCATACGCAGATGAGTGAGAGGAAATCTCCCTCATGGGGCAGTTTGGGCACCCAGCATTTTAAATCATGCTCTTTACCTATGTGATTCAAGGAATAAGGAGCAACCCTCGACCGATCATCCCCTTCCCCCATCTGTGTGGACTTGGACGCAGTCTTCTGGCAGTAATGCAAGTTAAGCAGCATCTCTCCAATGAAGCAGAATCTATGGAAAAGGCTCTGTTAGTGCCAGCTTTTCTGGAAGCTGGCTTTTGATAATTCCAATAACCCAAAAATTTAAATGACTCGTTGCTTTTTTTACATCAACCTCAAGTTCAATGGTGCTAGCTGGCTGTGCAAAGCAGAGGCAGTTTTTTTACTATCTTCCCAGTACAAATTAACTCCTAGCCTGGCATTGAGAAAGTTGGGCTGGCATTTTTAGGCACCACATCAATTCTCAGTGACTGGAAAGCTAGAAAAAAGAAATACAAAACAGATACAGCAGCAGCATGTAAACTGTCCACGTAAAATCACTGGAAGCAAACCAATTTTATCAACTTCTAAGTTACAAGACTCGGAGGAGAACTACTGACCTCCTTTATTTTTTTTTATTATAATAATACTGTAAGATAATAACATGCAGTAACGATTTGGGGCTGTTTACCACATTCAGAAAGGTGGAACAAAATAGTATCTCAACAAAAAATATGTACAGTAATCCTGATTTAGTTGTTTCTGAAAGTTTTTGTCACTTTAGCTGTTCCAAGGTATATTCCAAGACATACGTTTGTCTTTAATCTTTAGCTAAGCCAGTTTTGTATGGAGAGTTAAGCTGGGGAACCAAAATGCAACACAGTCTGAGACAAAAAAACCCCGTTTCATGTTTCTGGAATTAATTTACTGCCAGAAGAAACTACCTGGCTCTTAGTATGTTTTGCAACTAAAAATAATCTTGGAATAGCTTCCACTCAATACAGAAGAGATCTGAGGAAGAGGTTTTGTGCCTGGAAGTCTCTTAGAGATACGATTTCCCAAATATGTCAGTCGGTCTAATAAGGACCGAAATTTACAGGCTTCCTCTCGTGAACTTGGCCCATAATAACTGCAACCACCATTTTTATTGCAATGAGGAAGATAGCTGTGATCATTACAACTGACATTTTGCATTTTGAGTGCTGAGTATGGTTTTTAGTTAGCAAAAGTCACACTTTTCCTTAGAACCTTTTAAATCCATGTTCTTTCATTTTAAACACATTTATTCTTCCTATAAACTGCTTACCATTCAAGGACAGTTTAAGGCAGGACACTCCAAGACAGGTCAGAATCTGAACTTTTCCAGTGACATTTAAATTGTAACCATAAAATTATTGTCATCTTTCAGATGTTCTCAACAATTCAACTCACATTTTTCTCAGTACCTATTGTGTCATTGCATTATTTAAAATACAAACAGTTCATCATTTTATGAATCAGCAGCCCAGTGACATACGTTGCTTCTCTAATGAAATGAGAAATGTCCAGCACTACACTCTGCTCTGACAGCTGGCACACAGTAATCTATCATGGAAGTTGCAAAAAAAAGAAAAAAAATACCGAAAAGTATGGATATGTAGCCATCATCGTGTGTCAGTAAAACAAGTCAAATTTACCACATGGGTTAGCATTGGGTTCCTACAGCAACCCTCAGCCTTCTGAAAGTTGCCATCACTATGTTATTTAAACACCAGGAACAATACTGGTGCTAGATAACAAAGGAACTGCATACAACATAAGGCACTTGCATGAAAAAAATCTTAACTAGTCATACACCTCATAGGTTTCAAAATTATTAGTTTCAATGAAACAAAGATCGCTTTCTTTCAAGACAGCCCAGTGAAGACTTCAGCTCAATGGGCAGCTACAGAAAAGAAGAAAAAAACAAAAAAAAAAGACAAGAAAAAAAAGACTAGACATTGCACGCATGTGGATCAGCATAAAGAGTAGTGCAAGACATCCAATGCATCATAAACAAATTGTATAGCTGATCCTGGAACAGAGTACACAGTGTTTCTTACAGCACTTCAAAAGGAAATTCTGCAATTGTAGGCATCAAAGGAAGATAACAAAATACAGATTTGTTAAAGACAGTGATTGTTTATCTTCAGGAGAGTAAATCAGAGGAGAAAATGAGAAAAGTATAGAGTAACAAATAGTCTAGAGAAAGTAGAGCAGGAGTCTCAGTTTTTTCCCAAGGCTACTTTTGCGCTAGAGCAGATTCCGTGGTTCCGTTGTCCTGCCAAAGCACAGACTGCAAGGTGCAGCTCCATGGCCGCTGAGGTGTGTGTGGATTTCCTCCTTGCTCGAGAGCATCCTTCCTCAGAGCTGGGTATTCAGCCATAGGAGAGAATCATAGAATCAGAGAACCATTTTGGTCAGAAGAGACCTTCAAGATCCTTGAGTCTGACCACTAACATAACTCTGGCACTAAAACGTGTCCCTATGTACCTGATCTACGTTTCTTTTAAACCCCTCCAGGGATGATGACTCAACCACTTCCCTGGGCAGCCTGTTCCAGCACCTGACAACACTTTCCACGATGACATTTTTCCTAACATCCAACCTAAACCTACCCTGGCACAACTTGAGGCCATTTCCTCTCATCCTATCAATCACACAAGTGAGCATGAGTTCACCTCTCCAGGAACTGACTTCATGGTTCAAAAAGAAAAAAAAATCATGCCTCTCAGCTGGGGAAACCTTCTGTAGATTTTCCTTTTTATTGGACAGAAGGGAGCGGTTCCTCAGAAGGCATTGCAGAGCAAAAACCTAACTCCAAAGCTTTGAATTGTTCCCTGAAGGTAGTTTTCTATTAACTACAGAGGCAGCCTAAGGAGATTGACCTGGGAGGCCGGATGCTGAGAGGGTAGTGAAAATCAGCTCAGTGTCTACACACTGCAACCATGCTTAGGTTAATTATTTTTTTAATAGGTTTCTTAAAACCTTCATACCAAGTTCTGGTCACCTTTGTAGCTGAAATTGGGAATTTCAACCTGCAAGTTGATAACAACTTTAAAAGCAGTACAATAAAGCTTACACTTCAGAAAAGAAGTCAAAGCAATGATTAACAGGATTAATCCCACCAACATGAAACTAGACAGACAACAGCATGCTGTAAAGACCTGTAGACGAAACTTCTTGAGCAGAAATTAATAAACTGAAAGTAAACTTCCAAGGTTTAATTCTTCTTTTATTTATGAATGTATAATTGAGAAGTAACTCAGATCAAACCAGCAGAGTAATGCAGGAGTTGAACTTGCAGAGATCAGACCACAGATCTCAATAATATATGGAGAATTAAAAGAAAAATGTTCATTATGGCAAAGTCACAAAACCAAAAGTGAACACGTGATGGATAAAGTTTTTGCATATGTATTTTTAGTAGGTAAATGCTAACGAGTAGACGAGTACCACATACAGAAATGCAGACTTGTGACCCTCCCATAAAAGACCTTGCAGATTCATATGTTTGATGGATTTCCCCCATATCATGTACATTTATTTATTCTTTCTCTATTAAAAATCTCCAGTAAACAATATCCCCTGAGCTGAAGGGAACAACACAAAGGGAGCATATTGCTGCAGACGACAGTGAGACAGAATGTACCTAGACAGATTTATTCCCAGGTTTAGTAAGAAATTCACAATTATTGCAAAAAGAAAGAAGAGAAAAATTACTTTTGCTTGGGGCAGTTCATGGCTACTGCACTATCCCTTGCCTCTTAATCATTTGCTGAGGTGAAGCAACAATCAATGTGGTATAAAAGAGATCACAGAGGGACTGAACCAAGCCTCACTAAAATCAGTGACGGAAAAAAAGGCCTTCCCCAGGGGAAGTTCTCCAAAGGCCACAGCACAGGACCTGCAGCCCAATAAACAAGATCAAGGCGACTTTGAACCACAGGCGTACTCTCCAATTAGGGCTGCTTCAGGGGGCTGAGACAGGTCCTCAGGGAATGCAGCCCCACTGGAACAACATCCTAAGGCCACTGCAGAAGCGTAGCGCTGCAAGCCTTGCTCAGACTTGCCTCATCACACTGCTGCCCTGACTGTCCTCCCTGCTCCAAGTTCCATAAAGACCACTCCAAGAACAACCATGGGATGTCCTTCCACGGTGCTTGCATAGAAGGGCAGAGAAAAGACCAAAGCTGAGGTGTTTGAGTTTTTGTGCTGCTGGGTCTCAGCCCCAGCCTAGTACGGATGGAGCAGAGACAGAAGTCTTCACACTCTTCAGAGACAGTCTAGTGTTATAGGAGGGAAGAGGGCTGATCCAGGACCACAGTGTTACTCCAGACCTTCATTTATTATTTCTTTGCCATGGGATCTCTGTAGAACCTAGTAACAGTAGTTTTGTTTCGCTGTGCATCATTTCTACAGAAAATGTACTGCTACATCACTGTCTTCAGGGAGTAGAGGGGTGGGAGAGAGGTTGACCACTAGCTGCCTTAAACTGTGAGCTCCTAGGGTTGCAATAGGAGAAGAATCTCAAGTTTCAATGAAAACTGCAGGTCAGACCCCCTGGATATTTTGTCTTCTTTATTTTATTGCAAATTAAAAAGGAAAGATTTTTCCTAAAATTGTGTCACTAGACCAAACTCAAGTATGTACTCTGGCTTTTATCCAAGGCTGAATACAAACCTAGATCTGTAATATAATTCAAAAATGAAATAATTACAAGGCTTAGAGGTGAAGAAAGGATTTTTAATGTTCCACACCCAGCTTTGCTCCTGATCCCTCAGTGACCTCAGGCAACAAACCAAAACCAGCTTAAACTCCATCTAAGTTTCACATCTGGAGGCATCAAGTCAGTAGGAGTGTTATTGTAAAGTCAGACTAAAGGTCCATCTAATCCAATATTCTGTTTTCAACCATGGTCAGATGCCCAGGTGAAGGGTGTTAGAGCCAAGCAAGCACATAAATTATAATATATTCTGCTTTGTATAGCTCAGTCTCTAGCAGTCAACACTTCACAGACCTGCTCAGCAATGAAGTATCTTTGCATCTAGTAATCCTTAGTAACATCTTTCTTTCATAAGTTTATCTACTAGTTTTTTAAGCCTGTGTAAACATTTGGCTCCCACAATGTCTTCTGCCATCAGGGTTTTTAGGTGCTGCTTAAACAGAAGATACCTCAAAGTTTTGATCATCCCTATTGTCCACTCTCTGTTTGCTTTCCACTTCTATCGTATCGTTTTAGTGGTGGGATTACCAAAAATGCACTTTGTTCTCATGGGGCTGTGTAAACCACACAGAATATTTTATTCTCTATTCTACTCTTAAAAATTTGTAACAGACAGCTTTGGTTTCTAATGAACATGGAGCGGATTTTTTCATAGAGTTCTTGGAGCTTTTTCTCTCAAGTTCTTGGTTATAATCCCACGATCTCATTCCTGATGAGTGAAGTCTATTCCTTAGCTTGCCGTTTGTAAGTTTTTCTCCATTTGTGTAATTTTATATTTGTTCTTTCTTGTCCGGTATTATGACAGTTTTCCTAAATTCTTTGCAATGAGGTTTCATTCTACAACTTTTAATAGTTTGGTATCGTGAGTAAACTTTATAGTTTGGTATCACAAGCAAACTTTATCATCTTATTATTTACAGCCTTTCCTAAATCAACTTCGAAAATAGTGAGCTGTGCATGCTGACTATGATTGTCTATGGGACACCAGTGGGGATTTCCACCATTAACAAAACTGGCAGCTTAATCCTACCTTTTTTTTTTTTTCATGCCTTTTAACCACTCTTTCATCTATGCAAGGACCTTTCATTTTATCTTGTTGCAGCTCAATTTCTTAAAAAGTCTTTGATGAGAAATCTTGTCAAGGGCCTTCTAGAAACCCAAGTATCACCTAGATCTCCCTTGTCTACTTGGTTATTGACTCCTTCAAAATATAGATTTACGATGCACAACTCTATGAATACCACAGAGACTCTTCCCAAATATATCACATTTACCCACATGCCTGCTAATGTTACACTTTATTATAGTTTCTATCATCTTGCCTAGTGTGGATGTTTGATTTACTGGTCTGTAGTTCCTGGGTTTTCCCTCATATGTTCCACTTTCCATTCCACTGACATCAAAATAGTTTTATGCCCAAGGTTCGACTAATAACCATTCACAAGGTGTTGGGCAGAATCATAGAGTCATAGAATATCTCAAGTTGGAAGGGACCCATAAGTAGCAGGGAGTCCAACTCCCTGCTTCTCACAGAACTTAGAGCAGAGTAGATATAGCCGGGCCACTTATTTCAGGTACCAAACTTGATCTTAGGTTTGAAAATTTTCTAAAAACTCAAAAATCTCTTGAAACTAGGTGTATCTAAAGTTATTCCTTAGATTCAACTCATTTTATTTCATCATCTCAGTAAGACAAAGCCCAAGCCATGTTTTCAATAAAATCACTAATATTTCTAAATATGTGGGAACCAAAACAAGCCAGCACTGAAGCACACGTATATTTTTCTCATGTTGTTTCTTGTATTACTCCAAGTGAAATCAGCAGAGGTGAAGAATCATCCCCTAACTGCTGTCACATAGAAACACTCACTGCAGAAGCTGACCCCCATTCGAGAGGCTGTGCACCTTCCTACACGTGCAGGCCAAATTTAGTTCCTGAAGTCAGTGCCTGTTTTCAACCTAAATAAAAGTGTCCCTGTCTTGAGATCAGTGACCACCTCACTTGCACCTCTGTCTCACGTTCTCCGAGTAAACAGCTCTGAAGGTTTAAGATATTCTTGTTCCTCAGCTGTTTGTCACTGCCCCGTACAGCGCTATGGGAACATCGGCCCATGTACCTCTGCTGCTGATGCCCAACACCCAAAAGTTTAATACAAACCTACTTTTTCAGTGTGATAAGCTCTACCTGGTATCAATCCAGGCTGGGGGATGAAGGGATCGAGCGCAACCCTGCAGAGAAGGACTTGGGGAACTGGTGCATGAAAGATTGGACATGCGCAGGCAATGTGCACTTGCAGCCCAGAATACCAACCATACCTTGGGCTGCATCAAAATAAGTGTGGCCAGCAGGTCAAGGGATGGTTGGACTAGATGATCTCCAGAGGTGCCTTCCAACCCTAACTGTTCTGTGATTCTGTGATTCTGTGATTCTGTGATTCTGAGGTGATTCTCCCCTTCTACTAGTTTTTTTACAATAAGGGTGGTAAAACACTGGCCCAGGTTGCCCAGAGAGGTGGTAGATGGCCCATCCCTTGAGACATTCAAGGCCAGGCTCAATGGGGCTCTGAGCAACCTGATCTGGTTGAAGATGTCCCTGCTCATTGCAGGGGGTTGGACTAGAGAACCTTTGAAGGTCCTTTCCAGCCCAAGCAGTTCTATGATTCTAAGAGACCATGAGCAGCTCCCTGGAGCAGCTGGAGCATGGCAGCCTTTCTCTCGCTATCATGGGGATAATGACATCCAGAGAAGGTGTAGATGTTGTGGGGAGGATAACAGCTTCTTAAAACAACTGTAGCAAGCTTTTCCAGAATCCATCTTGCAGATGCCCTCAGTGCTGTAAAAAAATCAGTCCTTCTTGGCCTTGCTACTGAAATGAAGATGCTGGTGCCTGTCCTAATGGCCCATAAACTACACAGTAAGACGAGGGAAAGTTCATCATAGTATTTTATGTGCTACACTGCCTAGGAAGATAACAACACCTGCAGCAGAGTAAAGGCTGGCAGGTTTAGGAGAAGTAGGAGAAAGCAGCACCTATATGACGAACTCCATGCTCTGTGCTTGCCCCTGGATTTGAAAGGAATGACACTGCTCTACCCACACTGTAAAGTCAGAAAAACCATTTCACTCCATATCTACTCTGAGATGATTTTTATGTACTATTCACTGTGCTATTGCTATTTACTTTTACTAAAAACTCCACTGATGGATACCCAGGGAAAGAAGCAGTTACAGAATCACCTTTGCCTTCTAGCAGCATTTCAGCAGTCTTTATAAGCCAACAAAGCCCAACATAAAGCAGGTATTTTTACACGTGATTCTCAGTTTCTGGTTACACATCAGAAACAGAATTGTTACTACAAGTCTACAAGCTAAGACCTGAGAACCAACAGATGACAGAAATGTAAACTATGTTTTTCGTAACAATGTCTTTGTTGGATTTCTTTGCAATGAGAGAGCAGCCTGCAAATTTTCAGGGAAGTTCTTTTCTTCAAAAAAGGGGGCTGAGGGTTTATTTCCAGATGGGATTTATGGAACAGTTGAGAATGGCGGAAACTATTTTTTAAGTGGCTCTGCTTATAAATACTGATGAGAACTAGAAATCTAATGCCAGGTCACCCTGTTGAAAATCAGACTGGGAGTGTATGTCTACAAGATTGTCTCCTAGTGTGTTTAATGCATTTTGCTGCTTTCTGCTAAGACAGATAGCATACTAAACAGATCCGAAGCGTTCTTCACTACAACATTGGAGCATTCTTTTTAATGGAGGGTATAATCTCATTACAAGCTCTGGTAATCATCTAGATTACAATCTTAATTGCCAAAGCAGGTAAAATAGATAAAATATATTTTGTCTGTCCCCTCCTCCTCCTTTTTTTGTCTTTTTAAAGGTTCAGCAAAAGAAGAATGATTTTTTTTCCCCCTCATGAGCTTTTAAGCACCAGAAAGATTTCTTTGTCTTTGTTATTCTCCACATAGATCCTTTGTGAGATTACATTTCCAATTTCAAATTTATGATTATAAAGCCAAATTCCTGTGACAATCTTCCATCAGGCACCGAAAGCTCTCAGCATCTCACAGGGGGTGTTCAACACCTTGTAGGATTCACTTCTCATTACACCGAGTCCTGGAGCACATCTCATGGTACTTCAAAAGGTACAGTCTCCTGAATAGAAACCTCATTAACTCCATTATGCCCCTCAGCCCATAGTAACCTACACTATAGGCTATCTACATGTGCAAAGAGCTGTATAAACACCCCTAAATCAGCCTCACATCGCTCTGGGAAGGCAGATAAAGTCTTCTTGCTAAACTTAGTTCATGTGTGAGGAAACAGAGGCAGTGAGATGTGAGATGAGAAAGCCTTAAAATGGGAGGACAAGGAAGTCTTGGTGCCCTGGCAGTTGTTTGCTGTCATAACCCTGCTGACCTCCTTGAGAGGCTGTACATTTAAACAAGTGTCCCAGGCCACTGTCTCACTGCAGCTGAGCTTCCAGCTGTGACCAGATCTGAATCTGTGCCACATCAGCACTGAAACGAGGTGTTCACTCAGAAATGGGAGCTGCTGAGAAAATATAGGTTCATGGGCCTATCAAGCAGCAGGAGGAAAGGGTTCCTCTCCAGCCAAGCGCTTAAGTTCTGCACAGTTTCTTCAAGGTAGTTCCACCCAAGCAGCTCAAATCCCAGAGTAAATGACACCACTGATAATGTTCAGCAATAAAATCTGGTTTCCGAATGAGGCATCTGAGAGACATTTTGTATCTTGGTGATAAGAGTTGCCCACTGCTGCGATACTGCATCACAAGAAAATACACCCTCAAGTTTTTTAAATTCTGTCATCAAACTGCTAAAAAACATGCTACAAATGGCACTAGCCCAGAACACAGTTTGCAAAGGATCTGGAATTATTTTTTTTTAGCTTTTACAATCAGATAGAGGAAAACTGACCCTTTGAAGCATTCCAGCTGAACAGGTGCTGAGATGGAGAGATCTTGCTAGAACATATATGCCAGAGAAAGAGGACACCAGGGTCAGCCACAATGAGTTCTCCACTTCCTTAATTTCCCTTGAGAAAATTTCTTTGCTCTGTTTTCCAAACAAAAGGTCCAGCCATAGCCAGTGTAAAGATGTGGATCTGGGCAAAGATCTTCTTTGTTCAGTCACTTTCCCCAGTAGCACTGAGCTCCGAGAGTACCCTTGCCAGCGAAAGCGGAGTGTGGGGTAACCCTTCTCTCCATTCCAAAGAAGCGGGATAATAAAAGTTTGAACTTTTTCTCCACTTCACACTTACAATAAAAGATAAGTGGCTCAGTTCCATCCTCGGACTAACCCAACCTGTGAACACCACTGTCTACTTTTTATCTGCAACCAGCTCACGCTGAGTATGACCTTACTCCTGATGTCCTGCTCCAGAATCTCATGCAAAATCTGAACTCTTCATGTTCATGTTTTGTGTCCTTCTTAATTCACAGGTGTATTAGTCGAAATGCTGGTGTCAGCATAGCTAAGAGATCAAAGCAAACTTGATATAGTTAAATGCTGCTCACCAAAAATTAGTTGACATATGAGATCCATTTACAGGTTTTTCACTTGTTTCTTCTTGCTTCAGCTAAACCTGGCACATGTAAATGACAAGCTATTCTGCTGGGAAGGTGTACCTTAAGAATTATGTTTAAAAATCAAAAAGAAATTTAAAAAAAAAAGTGAAATACCTCTCAGGAGCCAGGAACGATATCTCCCTTTGCAATTAAAATTTAAACAAAAGCGCTTCTAAAATCTATTTATTAAAGGCAACACATTGCTTTCACTGGCTTAAACACCATCATAGAAAAGTATTTAAAGTCTTAATAATTAATTGTATCTCACGATAGTATGCATCACAAGATAGTCACAACTTTGACAATATTCCCGTACAACTTCAAAAGCATATGTGGAAGGTGAAAGATATATATGTGTTTTTTATAGACAATAATTCCATTACATTTCCAAACTAGCAAGAGTTACAGAACCAGAGATTTGGATGACTTTCATTTTTCTTTTAAGCCACTACATACGTAAACCACCTTCTCTGTGGGACATTGATTGCTCGATCTGTCTCATTTAGCAATAGAACAAGAAAGTTTGTATGTTTTACAAGGCAGGACTTAAAGCAAAATTCTTTTGCCAGACTACAGCTAACCCAAATTTCAGAAAATTATTTCAATTTGTGATTTTTCTGTTTCACCCTATGCTGGTTATCCTGTCGTTCATGTAGCATGGAAATGCCACAGGAGGTACAGGCTCTGCAGTGCTGAAGGCTTTACAAGCACATCGTGAGCTATAGCTCTATTGCTCTAAAGAGATTTCAGTCTAATGGCTAAGAAGGCTGTGCAGATCTGCTCTACCACCTGCCACTTTTCTTCTTCCAGATAACTTTTTATTATTTTCCATGTGATTTCTTATTCTCAGGGACTTCACACAGTTGAGTTCCCCAAGGATTGTCTGAGAACTTTCCACGTGAAGGTCAGGAACTTCTTATGTTGGAGTTCTCCAACCAAAACTGGAAAATGTGCCTTAAGATGAAGTATTACCAGCCACATCTATGTAGTAAGTTGTTCCTAATGGTCCATTCCATCCTTGAACATGAGTTACTAGAGTTCACTTTCAGTCTAAGGCCAAACTATGCCTATAAGTGACAGTACCATGATCAGAGGACTAAATCGTCTCACTCCAGCAAGGACTGCAGAACTCCAGTGGCAGGTTTTCAGGAGATTCACTTTTCTGCTGTGCCAGGAAGCCTGTAGAGAGTGTATTCCCCACTTAGGAATCTTTTGAAATGGTCCCAGACCTGCCTTTCTCCTTAGTCTGGAGCACTGACCTCATACTGTGCCCACAGAATGCCTTGGATTGAAGTTCTGCATCCAGGCTGTATGGGTGTCGAGCACAGTTCACTCCCTCAAGAGCCTGCTCTTGGAGCTGCGGATTTCAGGAACATGCAAAGCTGGAACTGGGCTCTGTGAAACGACTGGCTAAAGTTCACAAGCTTTAGACTGGAGCAAGAACAGATGCTTATAATGGAGACTGTACCACCTATATTCTTTTTTTTAATAATAATCTAAAAAATAAAGGCATTTCTTGATGTTAAAAAATTACAAGTCACCAGTCAGTTTATCTGCACTCTCACTAGAAAGGGATTAGGAGCAAACTGGACTATATTTAGCATGTATAACACAAAAATCCTGCACATCCACCCGGGTGCATTTGCATATACACCCGTGAATGCATTCACATGAATGAAGAGGGTCTAACAATTCAGCAAGAAATCTGCTTCATTTCTCATTCTCCTCCCGAATTCAGATGCAATGCTAACAGGACTTAGTGGGAAGCAGTTACTAACAAAATGCTCGGATTAGTTTGTCAGTCAGAAGCTGCAAATCTCAGTCAGCACTGAAGATCAGTTCCTGCCAAAAGGAGGTTTTTTTTCATACAGTAAATTCCAAAGAGATACAGCAGTCCTAAATAGATCTCTTGCTTTCTAAGAATATAGTGCAGTGTGCCTGCTAGGCAACTTGCCTAGAAATTCTTTTCCAATGAAGTACTGGAAGAGACAATTTCATTTGCTCTGCTGCCAGTTCCTTGAGTGGCAATAGCTCCAGCGCACTGCTTCAGCTACCCATATGAAGGCATCATGCATCTAGAAATCACTGTCTTAATCTGAAGGAGGCATCAGTTCTAAGAGACAAACTGTGCTAACCACAATCCACTGAAGATGGTCTTGTTAAAGACTAAATTATACCACTATTTGTGACTTTATTCAAATCTTATAGATATCAGTGGGAAACACTTATTAACACTGATAGACTTTAAAGTGGCCTGGCTTACAACATGGAAAGGAGGGGCTGTGGACCATCTTGTGCTCTTCTGTAGAGAAAGCCAGGAAGGAAAGAACAGACTTGTACATATGCTTGAGTTAACTCCCTGAGGTTTGGTTTTTTGTTTGTTTGTTTTTTTTTTTTCCCCAAACCACAAGGCCCAAAAGCATGGCTCTACACACAGCAACACAAGTCCGCGTTACATTTGAGACATTCTCTGCAAGACTTCCTGTGGATTGTCTTGGGACCTTCAAACCCCAGTCTCAGACCTGGACCTCAGTTTTACAAAACACTTGAGACAGGTGGTTTTGTGCAACATGAAAAACAGAGGCTTCTCATCATGCATGTTGGGAAGTTAAGTCTTACCATGTCTCATCATGTCTCTCCGTAACCACACTGAGACCCAAGGATTCACACTACTCATCAGCTCCCTTCTTTATAGCAGAAGACTACAAGAAGAGACTGGTGGCATCTGAAAGCTGCCAAATTCAAGGTTTAAGCTCAGAGGCAACCGTTATGGCAATTGTAGATTTTCAAAGCAAGATAGCCAACAGAAGTACGACACAATGGATGCTGCTGGTGTGGAGAAATCAGTCTCTCTGGAAAAGCACCGATTGCTCATAGGTAATGTTGTCTGACGCATGTTCAATGCTTAGAGGAAAATAAATCACAAGAAAGGGCTACTGTCACACCTCATTCCTACCCTGCTGCCAAGACAGCTTCTTAACAGGATTGCACAATCACTTTAAGAGACTAAGAATTTAAAAAAAAAAAGTGTGTGTCCAACTTAGTTTTCAGCAGCTTTCACACCACCTCTGTCACAAAGTTTTATTCCTTCCAGTTCCCCCTAGAAGGATTTACCCAGGACAACAGTTCCTAGTTTGTTGAGTGGAAAATTGCGAGGAATATGAAGGCACAGGCTGCAAAACTGATTCCAACAGCCCAAAGCATCTGAGAAAAGCTCCCTGGAATGCCTGGTTAGGAAATCCCCTTCAATTCCTGGGTGGCATGGTGCCAGGTAGTGCTGGAAGCTACAGCTTTCTCATCAGCCAGGAGAAGGGGCTTCAGATCCCACTCGCACAGACCCTGTCACCCACAGGCAGACAGGTAAAAAGTAGAGCTACTTTCACAGTCTCTTAATTTATTCCAGGGAATTTCCTGGGTACTTCTGTTCTTTATCCGGAGCTACAGCCAGGGCAGCTCAGAGTCCTTGCCATGACCTTTTTCTTCCAAATAAAGTTTGCGTAGTGGTGACGACTAAAGGGAGAGAAGAATTGTAATTCCACTGTGCTAGCTCACAAGAATAAAAAAACACCAGCTGACAAGTGACAATAATTAATGCAGAACATCCAGGCTGGATACTGGCCAGTTTACACTTTTGTGATTCCAGTGCTAAAACCATCTTCAGATTGTGCATTACCCTGACTTGGTGGAATGTCCAGCCAACTCATAGTAATGCAGTCTTGGGGAATTACGCAATGCTGGTTTAAGTTCAATCGTTAGTGCCAGAAAGTAACGCCCCATAATATGTTAAACATACCACAAACAATGTAAAAATACTGCTCTCACTTCAAGGAGGGCTGAGCCCCTCAGACTTCTGAGGATCAAAGCCACAGCCACCAGTTACAAGAATCGATCTACAATAGCAAGCAAAGAGCCTTACTTATTCCTCATTGCTGGCATCAGTGCTGCTCAGCTGGCAGGAGGCTCCTGGCACTGGTTCAGCTCCAGGGGAGCAGACTTGCAGTGAAGACTCTGATTAAAACAGCAGGCTAAGTTTTTTGGTTTTAGTGTTGCCAATCATCAGCCGCCATGCCATGAGATGTTGATCTTTTCATATGCAGCCCACAGTCATGCCAGCTCCTGGTGGTATATCCTGCCTGTTGGAGAACGTCAGGACAAAGCATCAGCTTACTCTCCATTCATCTCTCCATTTTTTTGTTTTGTTTTGGTTGGGTTTTGTTGGGGGTTTTTTGTTGTTTTGGTTTGACTTTTTGTCTGTTTGTTTGTTTTTAGCGCACAGAAAATTCCTCGCAACTGTTTGCAGCAGTGCAAGATGCACGAGCCAGGCAGGATCAGACTGTTGAGGTCATGAGGAGGTGGTAAGAAAGCGGCTCTACAAAAAAGAGGATGGGCTTGTGGTTAAAGTGCTGGCCTGAGAATACAGACACCTGGATCCAGCTCACAGCTTCTCCATAGATTTTTCTCAGTGACTTCAGGCAAGTCCAGTGGGATAAGACGACCCATAAAAATGCATACCCACACTTGCTCTGCCCATGCCCTGGCCTGGGCTCTTTTGATGCCTCTCAGCTGGGCTTATTCACTCTACTGATGTGAGGTGCCCATTCAGCCACTCAGCCTTTGAACTGAAGCTGCCACATGTCTGCACATGAAACAGAACTTTCTTGCACCTGTCTACACCCAGGTGGTTAGTCATAACCTTCATCTCCATGTCTTCTCAATGTCTCCTCAAAACTACCATTTTCCCTTCCTTTCTCTGCTTTGCAGGAAGATGGACAGTTGGGGAGATGGGCAATTTTTGAGCACATCTCTTTGAGGCCCTAGTATTAGAGAACATGGTATTCCTAATATGAAACTATATTTGCCTGAGAAAGCCTGTCATCAGCAGCCTGTCTGGTTACCTTTCAAAACCAGGGTGGGATTTCTTTTTCATTAGCCCCAGCAGTTGAGTCTAGCCTGGAATCTCTCTAGCCATTTTAACTCTGTAACCTTTCACATAAGCTTGTTCCATTGCCTAATTGTTTGAGTAGCTGAAACACATCTCCCACATATGTAGCCGGAATTTTCCTTTCTGCAGCTTAAATCAGTTTCTGCTGCTTCTTTCCTCTCTGACTAATGAGAATAACTGGCCCCTGTTCCCTTTATCACATCATTTCATGTATTTGCAGACAGCTATTATGTCTTTCTTCAGTCTTCTGTGCAGACCGAACATGCCTGTCTCTTTCAGCTGCTTCTCATAAGTCTGATTTTGTAAATCTTTTATAATTTTTGTTATTCTCCTTTGAACTTTCTCCAATTTGTCAGTATCTTTTCTTAAAGAGCAGAATCCAAAACTGAATTCATTACGCCAGCTGAGGCTTTGACCAGTGCCAAGTGGAGCAGAAAAGCGACCCTGCTTGTTTTACACATGACGTGCTCATTTATACAGTCCGGAATATTTCATTGGAAAGCATCAATGGGCTAAGTATGAGAACATATGGATGGGGGACAGCTGGGAGGAAAATAAATGTCTACGAGACTTCAAAAGGTGTAAACGTCAAGAAAGATTGTTTAGGTGGGCTTGAGAAGAAGGAGGAGGATAAGACTAATGGGATGAAATGAAGTCAAAGGCTGGATATCAGGAAAAATATCGTAACAGTTCAGACTGTGGAAAATTCTCTCCCTGGGGAAGTGGTGCAGACTCCTTAAGTTGAGTCATTAAGAACTAGACTAGACAAAGCAATGCAAACTGTATAGCAAGATGACTTAATACATTGTTGGGATAGGGGCTAGATGGGCTGATAAACTTGGCATTTCTGAATTTCTTGTCCTACAGCACTCTCAAATAACAGAACTAAACTTTTCTTATGCTAATATTCACCTTTTGTTCCTACCAGCACCTTCATGTGATCTCCACGAGACCCATATGTGACAGCAAAGCTAATTTAGAAAGGCTTTGAGAACTCTGGAAAAGTTTGCAGAACTTACCACTTCCCCTGTCTCCATACCCATGGGCCCCATGTGTAAATGGGATTTGCCAGGTTCCAGTCCCAGACAACTAAACACTAACAGATCTCACATGGTACAAATGGAGAAAGCCAACATATCCAGCAGAGAATATTATCCATGCCTAAAACTGACAAAACTCTACCACCACCACTAGCACCACAACCTGCCAATGCAAGGGGTCCCATTGGTGCAGCAGTACCAATGGCTGGCAGCCAGTGGCAGTAATCAGGACAAATCCCCAGTCTAGACAAAGCTTTAGTTATCATGAGCAAAAGTATCCAATCTCTGGGTCTAGTTTTCCTTTCAGTAACACAACTTTAATACTGGTGGAACTCCACAAACTTCAACAGATTTGCTCCTGGCTCACATTCTCATGGGCACAAGCAGGATCAGATCCCTGCAGAGTTCCCCTTGGCTGAGAAGGGTAAAGCTGACAGATTTTTTTTTAATTGCCTGGAGATCAGAGGGCAAGAAAAAGTCAAACAAATTCTAAATATTGCCTTCGCTGGTTTGCCTCTGGAGATCATAACTGTAAGGTCCAGTGTCTTGGGGAAGACCTGAGTTAGAAGATTGTGTGTCCATCACTGGATGTGCAGCATCTCTTTTTCTTTGTGTCAGACATGCTTAGCTCTAATCTTGTTAGCTAGACTAGACAGAGTGTCAGACTCAAGTGTTTCACCAAACCCAGAATAAAGGCTAGAATAAATGTAAATTTCAGGTGAAGAAACGCAAGTTGAAATGGGGAAAGATTGCTCCACTAATATAATTAGAAAATGAGAGCTATTTACAGCTTCTCTACAAAGTCAAACGGCTGAATCATTCCAAGCAGAAGTCTAGCACCTACATTCACTTAAAAAAAAATTGAATGTTATATTAACTTTAAATATTATTGTATCAAAGTGAATGATGCCGTAGGAGATTTCAGACTAGGTCTTTTACAACAAGAAAGTCCAATTGTGAATGTCAGAAGTTTTACAAAATAATGGTCCCTGCTCCAAGGCATCTACAGCTTAGGACTGGCAGGTTAGTAAAAGGAAAACAGAGAAGTATGATAGACAGTAATATGAGCAGCATTATTGCAACATGGGGAAGGCTTTTCTGCCATCAAATGTTTCACAGCTGGCACAGCAAAGGAGAGACTCAGGGATGTGAACAAAGCATGGCCTTGAAGGGCTCTGAAAAGCTAGTCTGAGGTTAAACGACAGATTAGCAGACAGGAGGGAGGCCTGGTGTGTTTAGCTGTGCTAGTTGGTAAGTGCTGGAACCACTTGGTTTACAATGCCAAGAAGTGGCTATTACATTAGTGAAATTATAGTAATTTAGTTGGTGGTGTTGCATAACAGGCTAAGACGCCTAAATTCAGCAAAACTCTCGTGTCTGGGAGGAAATCATCTCCTTGTAAGAGCTGACCAGCTCAGTAGCAGAGTAGCAGGAGTCCCGAACGCATCCACTGCATCTAGCGCCAGCACACGTCACCAGCAGAGCTCTCTAGGAAGGAGATGCCTGTCTTTCCCCTCCTCCCTGTCATACTACTTGGCATGGTTACTGGTAGGGCACGGAAACCTGTCAATGAGAGGAAACCCAGGGAAGAGAGATATGTAGGTTATTGTAGGGACCAAATGAACATTCTGCAGCCATTTGCTGAGACAACACTGAAGAATGTCAGCACCAAACCTCCAGACTCAGATGGAGGAAGCACTGACATCGAAAAGTGATTTGTACCTTCTACATCAGAAATGAATGCCAAGGTTAACAAAATGTTCCAGCCAGAGGACCCCTTGACTCATGGCTGGAGGTTCTGAAACTCCTGCACAAGCGGCTATTCCTTGGCAGTGGCTTGGGCTTGGAGTGTTCAGGCTCTTCCAACATCATAGTTAAGAGAAAAATAGAAGTTGATCTAAAAGAAAAAGTAGAAGTTTTAGGGGTTGTTTTGTTTTCCTCTCTGTGTGTCCTATACAACATGTCATTTGCCAGCCTCTGTTTGAAAGTCAAATCTACCTTAAACACCCTAGGATGTCTTAAACAGTCAAGACAGGAGGGCAGCATTTTATTCCTTAGCATAAGTACTCATGATGACACTTTTCAAAGTATGAAGCATCTCATTTGCCATTATTCTTTGTACTCTACAATAAGTGTTTTCCTTTTCACTCTCACATCCTCATTCTAAGGCATGAAGCATTCATCAGAAACACGAATTGCCCAAGTGTAGCAATAAAGTAGTAACATACGCACTGTTTATTAAAAGGTTTGCACAGGTTCACAGATATACAGTAAAAGAGCTAACTTCAGACTTTGGCCTTTTGTACTCACTGCTTGCAGTTTATCATCGAGTCGGGAAGTGTTTTGAACTTGAACAGCTCGTGACTTTTGAATTAAACACAAACAATTCAGCACGGCCTTCACTTGCAGGAGATGGAACTTGATGACCCCAGGTGTCCTGTTCCAGGCCTTTATTTTTAATATAAAAACTTCTGCTCTCCCACTTAGCTAAGCGAAAGTCTTGGAGAAACTCTCTGGACAGCTGGGAAGTCCTACGTCTTATCATAATATTTTACATCAATGGCTATGCAAAGCACAGAGAACAGACAGAGCAAAAGTGTGAGACATTTTGCTTCTCTTAACTGCATAGTCCACAAAACACTAAGAATCTTTCATATCTAATGCACTAAAGCAGGTAGTTTTATAACTTGTGCTGTAAGTACTCATGGTCTAAAAGAAGAAAGACTTGCAATCTTTCTTATGACTCAAGGAGAGGACAATTGATATTTGCTGACCCAACCCTCAAAACACAAAGAAAACACACAGAGCATTTCAGACTTCAAGCATTCATTATTCAAAGTGTGCAGCAAATTATCACTTGGTGGTTTTTTTGCTTCTAGCAAATATTTCATCTGTGCATTCACTGCCAAGCTGCTGCCATCACCACACTTCAGGTTCCTCTGTTTAGACGGCCTTTGGCTCAAGAAGGAGTTTTACATTCACCAAGGCATTGCAAAATCTGTGCCTTTTCTTGATATGTAAGTCACAAATTTTGTCAGCTTAAGGGATCTGCATCAGTCCTTTATTCCATTTGAAACCGTAACAAGCAAAACTGTTTAACGCGCACTGACAAGTTCTTATTATGTCTGCCTAAAAGATTTCAATTGAAATTCAATAACAAAAGTCTTTGTGCATTTGAATTCTATTGCCGTTAATGCTAGCTGATCGAGTGAAAACAAATGGGATACATCAAGCATACTACTAGGTAGAGAAAACAGCAATGCAAGCTGATGTTCATTTTGCGGTTAAGTTTTATAAAAAGAAAAAATCAGTTTTGCTGCAATTAAGCCAAACAATGCAATTTGCAGTACAACTGGGTCCTGCAAAGTTTTCCAGAACTCCTGCCCTGACCCCACCTCCCAGGAATTTTATTCCTATGGTTTCAAAATTATTTAGTCAAGATTTTGTTCAAACTTATTACCTGCTTCTCAATGAATGAGAACCAAAGGTTTTGCCTGCAGTGGTGGCAGTGTCAGAGGTTCTGCCAGCTGCTGCTGGAAGTGCCACCTGCCCTCTCAAACCCCCAGCCCCTGCTGGGGCTCGATGCTGCTCGTGCACCTCTGCTTGCTGCCTTCAGCTGCGCCCTGGGGAACGGCAGGTTGGGACATGGCCCACAGGAATTTCTGATTTGCATTTGTTCTTGCACACATCGATGGCATCTTACTTGCTTACAGGGATTTTCTGTGTTTGCTTATTGAGGTTGGGGCCTTCTGGGTTTAGACTTTCAAGTCTTTCACCCCTACAACTATTGCTGGAAGCTTATTTCTCAGCAGCTAATATATTTCTGAAATTGCTATTCACACAATGACCGACCATAGCTATTTAAAGTTTCCAAAGATTATTTACAGTACACACTCTTAGGCCCTTAGCTTGCTCGCCAAGTAAGGAACGTAATTGAGAGGAAACTAATCGGGTGTTGGTATACAGAAAGCATGTTCCTAATACCATATCTTTAACAACTTGGAGTCAAGCATATTAGTCTCAGCTTCAAAGTTCGCTGAGGTCTGCTGTCTTTACGATGAGTGACCTGTGGTATAGAGCTTGCAGAGCATACAGCCCCTGATCAATATAGAGTTCTCCTGAAGGCCAGGTGGAAATCAGCCAAGAATCAAGGGATGCAGGTAATGAATAAACAGCTCATTGTCATTTAACACTTGTATATTCAATGGCATAATGTCATGCACAATTTGCAAAGCGTCAGAAATGAGGGCAACTCTAGTCCTCCATAAGATATCCAGAAGGGAAATCATGCTAGTAAGATGACTATTCTTATGGCTCTATGGTATAAGCCAGTAAATTTCCTGGTGTAAAACCTTATACAGAAAGACCTAGGGATTTCTCAACAGATTCCTGAGGGCTGTGGCCTGGAAAAAGGGTTCTGCTCTGCCAGACACAGAGATGTAATGTGTGGAAAGACAGCATAGCTGGCTGTAAATCCTGGACATGGGGCTCACCCCGGTTCACAGTGTGACCTACCCCACCCACCTTCATACAGCCAGCATTGACTTGGCTTTTCTTACTCATCCTTCCCTCCACCTCCTTTTCGCTTTGGCACCTCATCTGACAGCCCTGATTCCCCATGTACACGCACATGGCCATGACATGTCCTCCTTTCCCTGTCCCTACTCCATCAGGCAAATTCATTAACAATTAAGCAGTCGATCCTGGAATGTAAAACACCAGCTTTAAACACACGCCTGATAGTAGCGAAAGGGCAAGTTTGGGCTCCTTCAGCCCCTGTGGTATCTCCTCTATCTCTGCAGATCTGTAAGCTCTGGCAGGTCCTTGTCCCCATCAGGGGCGCTCAGTGCAGGATAACCCTGCAGACCCGTGGAGGCTGGTGGGTCACCATCGCAACTAGGAAGACTCCGACTACTCCTTAGGGAGCTGCCTGCAATCACTCTCCTGTTTGAGGAAAGCTTTGAGCGTAACAGCACTAATAATAGCTTTAATTAAAGCACAGACAGACCCACCCAGTGCCGTGCAGTGGGTGTGCCACAGCAGCATTCCCCACCACGCTGCTTGGGCAAGAGGCCCTCAGCGGGATGCTGGGATGGGGCAAGGAACAAAGAGGCTGCCTTGTCCTAGACTGATGGGGCTCCTCCACCTCTTCATGCCCAGGGAAGGAGAGGGGAGGTGGGCATCCCCTGGCCTCCCACACTCCTTCGGCAGGATCTTGCCACTCAGCCCTGCATCCCAGAGCCCCTGTCCCACATTGCAGTCACTCCTCATCAGGAAACCTCACCTTGCTCCCCACCGGCTAAAGTCTCAACTCCTCAACCTGCATGAGCCATGCCCAGTGTCTGGACAGGTCTTCTCCTATGGAAAACCCTATAGTCACCTTCCCCCCAAACCAGCAGCAAACCTGTGGAACTTCCCGGGAAGATGCAGCTGCAGAGCTACTGTGGTTTCTTTGTCACCACAGGAGTGGGCTGCAGAGATAAATGTTCTCGGCTTGTCCCCGTGTGTAGCACTGCACAGTCAGTTCTTCCTCCAAATGCCGAGTTTTGGAGAAGTCTGCAAATCAGTCTCTTCTACTGACCTGGCTCTCATAACTGCAGCAAACATAGGAAATCACTTTTCTCTCTCCAGTTCACATTGAGAAGGGCATAAGCTGTGGCACAAAAGACAGAGCGGAAAACAAAGTTCATTATCCCACTAGACTGAAGAAAAGCTGCAGAGCTCTGCCAGTCTTGCAACGTGTTCATTATGGTCTCTGGATGCTGCGGTATCACACCTTCAGGTCATTCATAGCTCCTTTCACTCCATGCCACTCATGCATAACCTCACCAGCTTCTCGCTCATGCCATATACTCTCCTGTACAACACACAACATCCCAAGACAGCTTCCTCTGCTGCAGCACTTGACCAGGACTCTTCCAAGCTGGTCTCTGGCCTGCTCCCTTTTTTGCTTCACCTTATGGTAGGGAAAGAAATCCAGTGGAAACTCTGCTTGGGGTCTCTGCATTCTCAATTTGTCAAGTCTTTTTCATTTTCAGGTCTTTGAAGAGCTCCTGAGGCAAATTTACACGTCTCTCACTCTGTTTCCAATCTGTCTTCTGCATCAGAGGAATTTGCCTTTAAAATAGGCTTAGTAACTGCCAGCTTTCCAACATTCCTTTATCCCTGAGATTATTTTCTTCAGAGACCTTACTTACCAGTTCCCCAAGTTTGCTGAAGTCTACTTTTTTGGAGTCATTATCCATATTCAGCTGGTCTAGCTTTTTCCCTTGGAATAATACACTTTATCATTTCATGCTCGCTTTCATCCAAATTACCACCCAACCTTTAGGTTGTCAGGCTGTTCTTCTCTGTTAGTCAGAAACAGTTTTAAAGAAGCTGCTTCCCTGCCCGTTTCCTCCCACTTTCTGAAACAGCATCATCTTCACCATATCCAGGAACATAACAGCCCAGCTCTATATAGCTGCATTGCTATTGGTGGAGGTATCAAAGCAATTATCATGTCTAACTACTAAAAAGAGCCATCCTACTGATGTGTCTTCCTGTTGCTCAAAAAAAAACCTACCCGCTGCCTGTCCCAGTGAGCTGATCAATATCGGGTTCAAAGCCCATGATAATTGCCCGTGTTTTTCTTCCTTTACCCAAAATGTTAAACTAGTCTCTCTTCTGTTCCTTCCCAAACACAACTGCTGGTACCCACTGCCTCCCTTCTTCTCCTTGTACCTCCTGGAGAAATTACATCCATCTATACCTTCCATACTGTTCCTCAAGTCCCATGGTGTTTTCCACCAAACTACCATTAAGGATTACAGGTCTGCTGCTATGTGTTATTGCTTTTATTATTTTCTTTTAGGATTAAAGTGGATAAAAGTTTGATAGACTTAAATAATACAAAGCGTATTTGGTAAGACATGAAGAGATGTAGGAAGAGTTTGCTCTCCAAAAAGCTGAATGTGGGATAAATAGAAGACACATCCACACACAGAGACAAGAGCAGAAATGAAAAAAAAAAATCTCAGGTTTGGCATTCAGGTTGCTGAAAAGCTGGAAATCTTGTATTGCAACAGATAGACAAAATAGGTATATAGCTACTTGGACAGACCCCCACATACAGGCTTCATCCTGGGTTAAACACCAACTGATTCAACAGCAACGTGACTGTGGAATCCCCTTGTATATTAAAGGGAAGGAATGAGCTGAAGGGCAGTAGCTCCTGATTGACCATATGAGGAAAACCTCATTTTTTCAAAACACATTTTTTCCCATGAAAGGGAAGAATGAAAGCAAACAGATGCTTTCTTCATGAAAATTGTATTTCCTTAGTGTTTCTCTTCAGAAGTCAAGTGTGCAATTCCTTCTGGCCAGACAGACATTTCACGTGCAGTATAAATCTACTGTACTTCTTGGAAGAGGGTTTGGAAGCCTTAGCAGCAGGGAAACTATCTACAGCAGTTCCCACTGGATTAAATTCACTCCTGTTCTCCACTTAATAGAAAAAGGTAGTCCGCACAGCCTATACCTTCTATAGGTTTTCTAGATGCAATCGTTTTCATGGACTTTTAAGGATGCCCACTTTTCCTGTGAGTGTTTTTGCCCCCGTGTCTCTGGATGTATTTGATCTTCCTCTCCTGTGCTCTACCCCAGAAATGGCTGCATTGAGTGGGGTGCTGATTGTAGTTACGTGTGAAGCACTTGATCTCTTAGGATAAAAGGTGCAATTCGAATGCAAAACACAGTAAAAGCTTCCCACTTCTAATTCTTTTGCTTTCCCACGCTGGAAAATATCTAGGATGTTAATTTCCATTTTTCTTTTGTTTCCACTTCTGTGGTGCATACCCAACTGAGGAACGTATGTCATCTGAGTGAGGGGAATGGCTACCTGAGCCTCAACCCAGAGTCCAATTTGCCAGATAACTCCTAAATAATGCTGCCAACCAAATTCCCAATTCTGAATAAATCTGGCCATAGAGGGCACGACAACTGGCATTCGAACTTTGTAGTGTGTAGGGATAGAAGGAATATCAGCAAGCTAACTAGTCCAGCCCCTTACCCTAAGGCAAAAAATAACCCTCTCTCTGACCGCTGTTCCCATCTGCTCTTACCCATCAATAGCTTTTATCTGGGATCTTAGGTCATTACTAGATGTTCCCCTAAAAAAAAGTCCCAAAGTAAACCAAGTCCATATTCACAGCATTATGCCTTTTGCAAGTCCAGCTTGAGTTTGCTGCAGACATTTTGTGTTTTGGGATGACTTACCAAATACCATACCCAGACAAATCATCCGTTGCACAATGAGACCCACACTGTCTTGGGGAGACGCTGCAGCCCACGAGGAGAAATTACAGATCGTGGCAGACACCACTGTCATTTGGAAAGGAGCGACTGCTTTTCAGATACCCAGCAATTGAAACAGGCTACGTGAAACAGGTCTGTTACTGCAGGGGGACTGATACAATCTCGCTGTGCAGCCCCAAATCTTTGTGGTCCGCTGGCAGAGGCACAGGCGGGACTCGCCGCAGCTCCTCAGCCCAGCAGCTCCCTCAGCAGCCGGGGTTTGGATTCTGTCTCAAATCACTTGGCACACAGCGATCTTTAATCACAACCAGCCAAAGCCGCTCTCGGATTATTTCATCTGCCTGCCTGCAGCTCCACAGTAAAATACATATGTTATCATCGTCATTTTCTCATTTTGTTCCATTGCAAGAGTCTCGGATGGGGCCGGGCGCTCTGGGCTTTGATGTGTGGGTTTTTTTTAAACTGCATGAGAACTATATTTAGTTTCAGTTCACTTGCAGTGTCAGGCTTCCCTGTCGTGGCCCTCTGCCTTTACCTTGGCAGTGTTACAAGATCCAATTATGGCTTAAAAATCTGGCTGTGGAGAAGCAAAACTGCTGGCCTTTTATTCATTACTAAACAAGGACCTTCTGTTGTCCACAACACGTGCCTGATGTGAAAACTTTTAGGGGGCCCTCGAAGAGGCAGTTTTGCTGCTGTCCTGACTTCATGATCTCTTGAAGTCCTGCAAGTCTTAAAGATTTTCCTGCTATTAAAAAAAAAATTAAAAAAAAAATTAAAAAAAAAAAAAACAACTTTGAAGCCTTTGTTGTAGAAGCAGAGTGGAGTCCCCCTTGGCTGATCTCTTTCAGTTCCAGTCAGACCTGCCAGACAGAAATCCTATTTTATTTAGAAAAATAAAAAGGATGGAAGAGGGAATACTCATTTGAAGCACGACCTATTACATACTCATCCACTTACCCTATCTGCCGAATTGTAGTACTCTGTCTTAAAGCAAACACAATGAATCAGTATTTCTGAAGGAATATGAAGGGATTTATTTTCCCTTGTTTTTCCAGTGCCATTTACAGTAGCTTTTACATTAGCCTGGTTAACAGTCAACTTCTGGCTAGTATGTATAAGATTCATCTACAAAGCAAAACATTTTCTTTTCTGACAGTGGATGTGAAGAATATGTTTGTTTTAAAGTGACTGTCTCATTAATATGTTTAATTGAATTATACACCCCATAAAGAAATATTGTCCCATTATTACTATACACTAAGGCAATATCCAAGAAAAACTTCTGGGGGAAATAACACTGAAAAGGCAGCTCTGTCTGCACTTTGCATCTCTCTTTTTAAGCAATGCTTTATGTTTCCCTGGACATAAAGGGTATATTGTCAGCCCACAATTTTAAGAATTTTACTTTCCAGATGAGAAGAAAAATAAGGGAATTTGTGCTGCTTTCTCCTCAAAAACAAATGGCTTCAGAGTATTTTAAGCTGTGACCCTGTTGGTCTGATTGAAATCCACTACCGATGGCTGGCAATAAAAGCTTTTGTCGTTCACTTGATACGTAATCATAGTGGAAGAAACTCCCAAGTGACACTGGCCACTAATGAAATTACAGTGTCACCCATCAAGAGCATCACCTAGCTCAAGAGCAAGTCAAGCTGCTGATGCCACCTTCCTCAAGGTAGGCATCCCCAAGTCACCTCCGCCAAGCAGAGGGCAGAGCAGCACTCCCTGGTCACTGCACCGTCTGAGCATACGGGGACACTGGGGATATCAGGATATTCGCCCAAGTCACCCAGGTCTGGCTTACATGTAGAAATTGCCAGCCCTTAATGTGAATGTTCAAATTGGTTGATGAGCACTTTATGCTGATTTAGCTTAATTTGGGAACAAACTCAATTAAGCTGAATCAATGTTAGCTACTAAAGGGGTTGCACTGATTTAACTAAATTAATTTAAAAACCAATTTACTTAAATTGAAACAATTTGTGTATGTAGACAAACCTTCATTTAGCACACACTCTCTCACTGAGTTCATTTGAAGGAATAAAATCCCTTGCAGATCATGCTTCTTTCTACACCCAAGTAAGACATTGCATCTTAAAGACAGTTGGAGTGGACATGTGTGTGTGTACATGTGAACATATATATGCACACACACTCACACGCACTATTTTTACATTTTTCCTAATACCCAACAAAGTTGACTCACCCCAAACCCTTAACATTTTTAATAAATGTATTTGTTTCAACTCATGTTTATGCCCATGAACATTGAGTGGTTTTATTTTGGTTCACACTTTACATACGGTGTCTGCAGAGGATCTGTTTTCCCAGCTTTTTTCATCTCTTCTCCTCCAGCACAGCCAAAGTAACATGCAGACCATACCAAGACATGTATTACCCATGCCCATGGATGCTGTGCTCCCCCAGCTGCTGTCACCTCTGATGGAGAATGCCTCAACACACCAAGGGCAAGACAGGAGCCACATGCTCTTCAGACAAGGAAAACCGAAGGGCAAACATGCTTGGATTAGTCCTTGCCATGCTGGCCAGTGCTGCTGCTTTGAGCCCCTCATGCATTTCAGGTAGGGTCAGGACCTACTCACCACCTCCTTCCAGGCTCTGGTCAGAAGCGGGGATGGAAACTGAGATGCTGGAGAGAGTTCAGAGAAGGGCAACAAAGCTGGTAAGGGGTCTGGAGCACAAGTCTGATGAGGAGCGGCTGAGGGAACTGGGGCTGTTCAGCCTGGAGAAAAGGAGGCTGAGGGGAGACCTGATCGCTGTCTACAACTGCCTGAAAGGAGGTTGGAGCATGGAGGGGGTTGGTCTCTTCTCCCAAGTAGCAAGTGATAGGATGAGAAGAAATGGCCTCAAGTTGTGCCAGGGAAGGTTCAGATTGGATATTAGGAAGCATTTCTTCACAGAAAAGGTTGTGAAGTAGTGGAACAGGCTGCCCAGGGAAGTGGTGGAGTCACCATCCCCGGAGTTGTTTAAAAGATATATAGATGAGTTCTTAAGGACATGGTTTAGTGCTAGAGTTAGGTTATGGTTTGACTTAATAATCCTGAGGGTCTCTTCCAACCGAAATGGTTCTATGATTCTATGACATGATGTTGTGCTCTCCCCTCATTAAATGGGGCTAGTGGGGAAGAGGAGGAACAAACTCTTTTCTATCACCCCCCAGCAGCAGGGAATGGGGCAGATCTGAAGGCTGACAGGCTCAGCAAATACCTTTCCATTGGCATGAAAACACATGAAGTTCAAATCTCCTTCTGCATTGGTCATTTGTGCAAAAGCAGCAAAGCTCCAGTCCCCTTCAGATGGGTGAGTTTGTTCCTCCTGACACACCGGTGCCAAACAAGCCCGGGTGTTTACAGAGCCCAGCTGCCTACGCTGCAAAGCCCCAGCAGTTTCACAAGGCAGAAAATAACTGTGGTGGCATGGTGGCTGAGGAATCATCCCTCCCTCCTCCTCGACAAGCCAAACTTAACACTGTCCACAAGATCTCTCCCTAAGATATCATAAAAGAAATTATAATAAAATAAGTTCAAACATAAATCTCAGCCTTTCCTTTTATTTCCTGTTTTGTAGTACTAGAACAGTGAAATATAGCCCTGGAAGTGTGGCCCAGGCTCTCTTTTTCATCTGCTGAAGCAGAAGCCAGGGTGAGCATCCCTCCATCGCCCGCAGCTGCCTACCCTGTTGCACCCGTGTGCTTTGATATGGCTAGGTGCTGATAAAATTGCAGTTAGCAGGAGCAATATCCCTGTCCCCTTCTCTGTGATTTCGGCTTCCCAAGGATTAAAGTGGTTTCTCTGAAGGAGCTTCGGTACATATCGCAACACCAAAGCTCCGCAAGGACAGAAACTTCCTTTGTTGTGCAAAGTTATGACAGGAAATAATGCTGGGTTGGACTGATAAGCTTTTCGCATTCACCTGCTGCGTATCAAATGTTTGGGAAAGGTGTGTAGCAGGACATTCGAAGTCAGCTATTCATCGCCAAAGCTTTATAGCAGCTTTGTAGATGGCAGGTTTCTGGGTACAAATAAATTTATATCTCTTTCATAAAGAAAGTTTGAAAAGAGTATTGATAATGCCCCAGTAAAATGACTGCCTGACTGGCATTAGTATTAAAACTGCTCCCATTCCTGCCAAAACCAAGCCCATGATGAAACAAACACCACTTTATTTTTAATACCACGGCAGCTCTGTGTTGAAATATTTTTACGGATTGCCAGACACCAACACTTGTGCTCAGATCCTGTTGGATCACAGAGGTTTCTAAGCTGCCTTTCAGTATTTACATAGTGTGAGCGTCTGTTGTATTTCGCATGAGACTAAGTGTAATCAAAATTCATGTTACCCTTTGCAAGCTAGCATCAGAGGAAGGCATGCATATTTCAGCTAGTTAATTAACAGGAGGATGGATATGTTAACGTGAGCCTCTTGAGAGTCAGGTTAATAACCCACTAAGGGTCGTATTTGCAAGTGGTAGAGCTTCTGTGGCTATACAGTGAGCCATAAATTATGGGTGAGGCCATTTTCTTTTCCAGTCTTGACTATCTAGATACAAGAGGCTGCTATGGCTTTGCTTTCACAGGAGGGTGAGGATTGCCTTTTTCCTTGTTTTGCTCCTAACTCTCTGTGTAACTCATTAAAACCCTCTGAATGGCACTGATCACAGTGTGAGGAAACACAAGGGTGTCTTTTGCACCCACCCAGAGGAGGCATGGAGATTGTGTAGCCTTCATTATCTAATGCTTCCCTGGCGTCTTTCAGCCAGGGACTGAAATTAATTTGCAAGCATCACAACAGCCTTGCCTACGTCATTGTGAAGAAATAGCAAAATGATACGCCGAGGGGTCACATTTGTTTTGCAGAGGCCTGTTGGCAGCTGAAGGCTGTCCCTGCTGGAAGTCACCTTCCCACCTCTGCTGCAGTGAGTCAGTGAGCATCTTAACCTGCAGAGACAGAGACACCCCAGCCTCTCATTTGACAAAGGACTCTCCCAACATCTCCTGCAAGCTGAGCTGTGAAATAAGGGAACAAGCCATGAGAAAAGCCAAGTCTTCCCACAAAAAACCCAAAGAACTTGCACATCCTTTTTAACGCATTTTAGTTACAAAGGTGATGTAAAATAAATCCTGACAGGGCTACATGCAGCTGGCAGAGGTGGGGAGCTGGGCTTCCTTCCCTGGCATGCTTGAGGACCATGTGCCTGGAGTTGTGAGCACAGGTCCCTGTAGAGCCACAGAGCCCACTCAAGTGCAGAGGACGAGGGGAAGCCAAAGCAGCTAGGAGAGAAGCGTTAGGACCTTTTTAGGAGATTTGATCAGTGGTCTGCAAAGCAAAGAAAAGCTAGAAAATGGAGGAAACAGAAAATTTTGGATGAGGGCTGCTGTGCTGCTGGGCTCTCCCAGCACCCTGCTCCCAGAACAGCGCAGTAGATATAGAGCAGAGCCACGAGTTTCACCCACGTTCCTCTCTGGGCTGGCTGGTTTGGGATTACAGCTGCATTGGCAGATTTGTCCTGCAGTGCGGTTGTCAGAGCCAAGCATGTTCCCAATCGCACAGGCTCCGAGGCACTGGTCTCAGATAGGGGTCAGCAAAGCTCTGGTGAGACCCCACCTGGAGCCCTGTGTCCAGCTCTGGAGCCCTCAGCACAGGATACACATGGACCTGTTGAAGAGGGCCAGAGGAGGCCACCAAGATGATCAGAGGGATGGAACAGCTCTGCTGTGAGGACAGGCTGAGAGAGTTGGGGTTGTTCAGCCTGGACAAGGCTCTGGGGAGACCTTACTGTGCCTTTTCAGTACTTAAAAAGAGCCTCTAAGAAAGATGGGGAGAGACTTTTTAGAAGGGTGTGTAATGACAGGAAAAGGGGTAATGATTTTGAACTAAAGGAGGGGAGATTCAGGTTAGATATGAGGAAGAAATTTTTGACAATGAGAGTGGTGAAACACTGGCCCAGGTTGCCCAGAGAGGTGGTGGATGCCCCATCCCTGGAGACATTCAAGGCCAGGCTGGACGGGGCTCTGAGCAACCTGATCTGGTGAAGATGTCCCTGCTTATTGCAGGTAAGTTGGACTAGATGGCCTTTGAAGGTCTCTTCAAACCCAGATTCTATGATTCTATAATATGAAAGCTTCAGCTCCTTCATAACAGGCTGCCCAGGGAGGTTGTGGAGTCTCCTTCTCTGGAGACATGCAAAACCCACCTGGATGCCTTCCTGTGTAACCTTATGTAGGTGTTCCTGCTCCGGCAGGGGGATTGGATCTTCTGAGGTCCCTTCCGTTCCCTAACATTCTATTCTATGATTCTATGATTCTATGATTCTATGATTCTATGATTCTATGATTCTATAACAGGGCTGAAGGGATCCCACAGATACAGACAGCTCCATGTCAGCTGAGCTGTGGAACAGGACCATGTTATCAGCACCTCCCGTTGCTGAGATCCTCCAGATTTGCACACACCCTGGCTGTGTGGGAGATGGGGTATTCGGGACATTGAGTTTCTCAGGGTTCTCGCTCCTCTGGCCCAGGTCTTTCCACCAGAAGGCCCTTGTTATTTGGAGAACTTGCAAATTTGTGGTGTAACTTCTCCAATGACAGCACAGGGGAAAGGAACAACCTCTAATAAAACAGGAAGCTCCAACATATAATCTAATGTGTTCATTTCAATTAGAGTTGAGCTCCATTACTCCTCATGCTTTATAGCTACTGTAGCTCTCAGCTCCTACGAAGGATGCTACTACAAAGGAGATGACTGAAAAGTCTGATGGAAAGAGCAGGTGAAATTGCACAACACATTCATCAATGAAGTGCCCAGGGTCAGGGTTTATTTAAACAGGTCATTGGCTACAGCCAAGAGCCTTATGGATCTTGCCCTGAGGAACAGAAGAAGTTAAAATGCCACTGAACAAATCTTCCCCACAACATTTAATTCCTGTTTAGTCCTGTTTGGAGTTGGTGAGTTAATGACCTAATCACTTGTAACAAAATGGGCCAGCTTATGCACCAGGGAGAGTGGGAAATCATGCTGTTTATCCTGCTGAGCTAGCATTTGTCTGTATAAACAGGAGCAGGCTGGTTTACAAAGACGTCTGAGTTGAAAATCGAGGGAGATCAGAGCTTAGTACTCTCATTTACCTACACTTACGAGATAGAACAGCAAAGGTATTTATTTGCCCCTCACTGGCACATGGGTGCACATCTGTTCCAAGAGGTGTGTTGCAGAGGTCACAGACCAGTTCTCCACTCTCCCATGGGAGCCTGGGGACTCTGAAGATTCAGGGCATAGGTAGGCAAACAAAGCCAAATACTATAATTAAATCACAGAGAATCATAAAATCTTTTTTGTTGGAAAAGACCTTTAAATTTGAGTCCAGCCATTAGCTCTTGCTCCTTTTCATGCTCATCACCACTTGCAGGACAGTCCATATTTGTTGTTCAGTGGATGAGCTGACTGCCAAGCCACCCTGACCTAGCTCAAGGAGAGGACCCAGGCAGGGGTCACCAGTAACTGCATTTCCTTATCCCACCGGGATCCCATCAGACCCTCAAAGAGGCAGGCGCTCTGAAGCATTCGTCAGCCAAGTGTGCTTAGCAGCTTTCACCAAACATGTCCTTCATGTTGATCATGTTTCCTGCTGCAGCCTGGAGAAGCCACAAACTCCTGACTGGTTTCTCAAAAGTTCGCATTTAGAGACCCCTATCTCACGGAACACTTCTAATAAGGACCTGGGCATCCACAACCCTTAGTGGGGGGAGTTGTCGACTCGTCATCAGTCTGTTCTCAGGTACTGAAGTTACCAACTCTCCAGATCTAGCAGAGCAACTATACAAAAAATGTTTCCTACAGCTCCCAGGTTGCCTCATCTGCCCATATCTGTAGCCACACGCTGTCCGCAAATGATTGTGCTCCTTTCTCTTTCCCCCTGCCCAACTGCACAGTCCAGTCCTTTCCTCCATCAGTTCTGGTGCTCATCTGAACCTTATAGAGAACTGATTCAGCTTATTCACTTAGCAAAATGTTCATGCATGGACATGATAAGCACCTGAGCCTAGTATAAGAGAAACAGCATGAGTATCTGGCCGTGTGAGTAGCAAAAGTGATGGTAAATTGGTGTAATCCATCTCACCAACCCACTGGTATAACCCAGCCTTAACCTACTTCTTCCAAAAACACACAGTTCAGAAAATCAATCAATCAATAGATAAATACATAAATGTTATTTATGTTATTAAGTTTAAACCTGCGTCATTTGGTAGGGAGGGAAGATCAGGCTAGGAAGAGACTACATAAGCAGTTATTTCAGGAGGTGAGGGGATGGGAGTACTCAGAGCAGTGAAGATGATCATGCAAGCAGACAGGGTCAATAACCTCTTACCCTGTCTCACTTCTATCTGGGCTAACATGTCCGATCACAGCCCGAGACCACAAATGAAGAGCTAGATGTATGAGCTTACCTTCCCCACACATCAGTCATCGTGCCCAGCCACACTCTGCTGCAGCACACCTCTGAGAAACCATCCTAACCATGCTGCATCTGTGGTTTCGCAGACTTGAATTCATAATTGCAGGCTCAGCATTCACCCTCTGAAAGCCAGCCTGTTGTATCTAATTTCAAGCAGTGCCCTGCCTAACAGTCATGAGTAAGGTGCCAGCTAAAACTACGCAATGAGGCTATTATTAGAGCCAGAGGACAAGAGATGTTGCAAGGAAAAGACCTTGGCAGCCCAGATGGAGGACTACTGAGACATGCATGGGTATACACATGCTGCAAATAATTACGCTTACTACTAACAGCTCAGCTTCACTGAACTACTGCTGGAGTGGGAGAGGCTTTGCAAGAGAGTCAGATCTTTGCAAGCCTGCCGCGTTTGCAAGTTGGCACAGAAAATATGTTCCTCTTTCCACTATGTTTTTCCACTTGTTACCATGATGGGGGAAGAATCTCAGATCTCCACTGCCAGCTGATTAAAGGATGATACAGAGGACAGTCCACACCTCATTTGCCTGTCAGCTAATTAGCATACAGGAGTTCAGTGTTACCTATAAAGGTTTTCCTTTGGTTTCTTCCCTTTAACTGGGCTCCCAAAAGCAAGTCTTGAAGACACCTGTCTTATTCTGAAAGAAATAAGAAACTACAGCCACTAATGCCCTTCATCACAGAGCAGCTGTTTGGGTGTGACTGGGGAATAGAAGGGCAGCCTCTGACTCACTAGAATGTTCAGCCATGTGGATTTTGAAGAAGAAAAAAATAAGGAACCTTCCACCTGTTTCATAGCTGGCTGTGAAAAGTGAGGCACATCCTAACAGCGATCACAGCTTTAATGGTACAGGGTACCAAAGATGACAAGTGGGTTTATGAAGAACCAAGCATGTGATTCAGCGGCTCTGGTGAAACTCCAGGCATATAATTTCCATCTGTCCCACCACTACCCTAGTGACATTGGATCAATACGGGACTCCAAGTTATCTCAAAGTGCCACAGTGCAATGTGTGAAAGCAGCTTCCTTCCAACCTGGAAACAAAACATATTTGTGACTAATGCTTGGGCTTTATTTATAAATTTATATACGTATACGTATATGTATATATGCCACTGCCCTTTAGCTGGATTCATGTGGGTGCTGCTGCCTGGATGGGCCCCTGCTGTTAATAGATTTCAGTGCAAGTGTGAAAGACCTCCCACACAGATCGGATTCCCTGATAAGGGCCTAAACATAGCACAAACTCTGTGCAAATATAGGACTCACCATTTGTAAAGAACCCCAAGCTGCCTGAAAGGGCAATGCATGATACTAGTTACTCCATCTAATTCTGGTTGTTCTCTCCAGCACTGTACTTTGACCGACATCACTAGAGTTAAATCACTGAAAATAGGGTCAGAATATGCTTGATTTTTTTTTTTGTTACATAGTTGAAGCTGATCAACAGGTTTTGGTGTCCATGACTGAGCTTAATGTCAGTGCTTAGTCTTCTTAAGTATGCAAGAAGTACCCAATTACATACATGTACACGCCATGAAATGCAGGCTTAGTTATTATCAAGGTGACATCTACAGGTATTGTGCCCCAGAGTCCTCTTAAGCTGTGCAAGGCACAACCAAGAATAAGTTCCCACACTGAATAGCTAACGTAATAAAAGTTTCAAATGGATAGTGGACAGATTCATCAGATAGAGAAAACACCAAAAGACGATTAAACAAATAGTGGTCTGAGGGACAGAAGACCTAAGTCATCAGCTTCTTGATGCTAACACGATGCACAAGCCCAAACAATGAATGTCTTCGAAGGGATAACTGTCCCACCCTACACAAGGTGTGTGCATCCGTATACAGCAAATCAAATAACATTGGAGCAATGTCGCTTAATGGCAGGTGACACCTGCTAAGTCAGAGAAAATCCAGGTGGGCATGGCCAGAGCTCCAAGAAGAACTACAGATGCATAAACCGTTGGTCAGGTGGAGCCTGCAAGACCTCTGCAAATCGCAGGAACATTATGCAACCCTGCTGCAAATGTTTTGGAAACAACGTTCATTCTGTTTTTTTCTGTTCACTCAGCAGGGAGTACAGGCGCAGTAACTTCACCTGTCGTTTTCACAAAGAGATAAGGGCAAGGAAGGTGTAGGGCTGATAAAGCATCCCTCCTTTCCCTGCCCTCTCGCTTCCTCCAGTGTAAACTTAAAAGCCACACAACGCAGCTCATGTGAGCAGCTCTTATCTAATTAACACAAGGTAGGAGAATGTATAATCACTTTATTGCTTCCTGCAGCTGTACCACCTGAAGCTCTGATCTGTCTCATCAAATATCATAAATGGTTGTAAAGGTGGACAGACATGGTCCTGCCTTGCAGAAAGGAACCTCTAAAGAACATGCAACTGGCACGGGGGTCTCTATAGTCAGAGGCATTTTGCTGCCACCTTTCAGAAGCCACAAGATCTGACAACCAAGAAGGACACAAGAAGACTGTCTGTAACAAAAACATTTTGGCTACTTTATCCTTATCTCACAGGCCAACGTACGGAATGTGTTCACTTCATATTTTTTCAAGGAACATTTTCCAGAAACCAGTCCCAGGTCTCTGAGTAGCCTGACCTGGTCCAAAAAATATTTCACTCTTTGCACTGGATAGATCAAATAGAGACCTGGCTCTGTACATTAGGATCCTAACTTTACCTAATTTTCAATCCCCTACTTAAGCAATTCCTAAACTACACAGTCAACAAAGGGAAGGGCTCTAAAGGGAGATGTTGCTAATCAAAGTTTCCCACCTGGCTCCATGCCCTGATGTAATTTGATTAAACTAACATCTTCCCTGGTCTCTTAGAGAGGATTATGCTTTGCCTTGGAGAAGGTGACTCCGTACATCTCAAATTTCCAATTTCTGTGAGTGTCAGTTCTAGAAAAGGCCACTGAAACCCAGGATGTTATTACATATAATACAAGTGTAAATCATTATAAATGCAAAGTCTGATTAGGTCTCTAATTGCTCATTGGAAAACCTGTAAACCTTCCACAGTGATGATAAAAAGCATGTGGTGAACAGCACTTTCAGAAAAATGGGCTGTGTTCTCCCGAACAGCGCTTTGTTTATACATGATTTGGTCGATTCCCTCCCTCATCCCCAGAGGCTCCTCTTTGAGGGTGTTTGAGGAACACGCAGTGTATGAGCTGCTGACAATATTTACTGAGACAGTCTGGTAGCAATCAAGTAACCTATATGTCTGCTTCTCATTATTAAATATTCCAAACTTCTATTGAGATTATTAGAACCTATTTAATGGCTCATTGAACTTAGAAACCATACAATTTTCCTATTAGCCACTTCCATCTAAATATTTATGATAGCAGTTCATACAAGAAATAACAAAAGAAACCAAAAATGAGGAAAAGGGAGGCATTTCCTCAGCTGCCTGGAGCAAGATGTCTCTGTAACTCTTGCATAAACCAGTGGTGCAACTTAAAGGAAGCTAACTGAGAGACACAAAGCAAATCTGTTGATGATGAAAGGAGAACTTGGCCATGTCTTTAAGGGAGTCTGAATAAATTTGGATACAAGGCTCTTTTCCATGATTAAAGAGAATATTTATAACTACTCATTTCATTTATTTTGGGTGTGGTAAGGAGTCTTCCAGTCGAATCACTACCAGGTATAAACAGATTTATCTATTTCTAACTGGAATGTAAGCCAAAATTCCAACACATTTTCCAGCTGCAACCCCAGGGTCTCCAAGACTAAAAGGACAGCAGTGGAGGAGGAAAAAAATCATTATGGTTTCTTCTTCAGATGGAGTATTGATGGAAGTCCAGAAAAGCCACCCCCCAAACAAAAGACTTATTTTGAGGAAGATATAGTCATGAGAGCTTGGGAATAAATTGATAAACCCTGTGACTTCAGATACTCTTAAACCTTTATATTTTTAGATACTCTTGAGTCTGAGCTATCAACAGAGGAGAAATGCAGAAGACAGGATGGTTCTGTTTATCTGACTGTGAGAAATGACAGTCCTGCTGCCAGAATCCTTCAATTCAGGTTATTTGGGCTCAGTTCTCTGTACCAGGGCAAGCAAAATCATTGCAGGGCAACATCCCCAGATGAACATGAAGAAGACACAGGCTGCTAGGGTGGATGCTCAACATCTCGCTTCTGCTCTATGTGTGTTCCACGAAAACATGTTTTACTCCAGTTGTGTTACCATGGCACTGAGCCTGAGTTAAAATGCCCTGTCACTGGGCAGGAATTGTTGGCCCAGGCTAATACTACAATGCACAGCTTCTAGACAGGATCTGGCTTGCACCCAGCTGGCTTGCAGTACTGGGAAAGAGGACATGAAAACTTTCTGACCCATCCACAAAGAAACAGTGACGTTCAAGGGCATAATCTTCGGAATTGCTGCCTCATTGTACAAACACCTCTAGTTTTCAGCTTAAGGTTGTGTAGGCTCTTAATGTTCTGCTTGAGGGCTCTGTGGGAGCATTGCACAATGCCAAGAAGAGCGAAACTTGGCATCTAGCTCACTCCTAAACCTGATGTCAAAGGCCAGCTGTTTTATACTTTGGAAAAGAGAAAAGGTGGTAGAGGTGTATACAACCTGCCACTGTCAGAAAGGTGAACCAACAACAACCCAAAATGATAGGAGGTTCAGTGATTTCTGGTTCTTTGCACCAAGCATAAAAGACTTGAGCACAATAGAGAGTAATTCCACCCAGGCTGCTGTGAAAGCTGGTGTGGGACTGGTTATGTGCACTACAGAGATGTATGACTGGGAATCTAAATATAGGAGTGACAAATCACTAGGCCTGGGAATTCCCCACTGACGTAGCCGTTGTGATGCTGAAGAAGAGCATGGCTCCAGCTAAATTAGGTCATGAGATATTAGCACCTTTCTCTTTATGTTCCCTTCCATAAGGAAATAAAATAGTGCAGGACTTACAGATAATATGGTTACAAAGCCAGTAATTCAAAATAAATATAATGGAAGAACTGAAGTCATATAAGTACCTCATCATACCGTCCATATTTATAATATACACGTAAGGCACACTCCTTTTCCAGGAAGTTTAATCTCCAAAATGAGTTCTGAATAATTTTATTGTGGCAATACAAGAAGTAACAAACCTCCTACTGTCTTCTCCTCCCTTCTGATTGAATTCCCTGCTTTCAGAGTAAAACCGCTGGAAAATGCACCTCTTTTCTTACGAAACATAGCATCCTTGGAGGGATCTGCTCTAAGATAAAATGTTAAGCCTTGCACAAAAACAGCAGAACAGGAGCACTCGTTTATTTCTGCTGATGCTCACTAAGGTGGGAAGGTGTAGAGATGTCTGGTAGCAGGCAGCAGGACAAGAGACTCTGAGATACGCAGTGACATATGTGCACTTGTCTGTGAGTGCTTCAGGTGAGTAAGATAGCAGACATGAGGAAACCTGATCTTTCCAGATAGGAGCATCAGGCAGGAGAGTGTGGACTAATGACCAAGCTAATGTACAGCATGTTCCTTGACCTACACTTTCTATTCATATTGTCTGCTAAAAGACATCAGTAATTAGGTGCCTACAAACCCCAAAATGATTGGCTGCATGCATAGAGCAGTTGATGAAAGAAACTCATCCCATTTCCCCATGGGACACCAGCTGTATGGTGTCACAGGAAAGCACTCTGTGGTGTGTGGTGGCACCTCAACTGGGCCAGCACCACCCCAGTTATTTCCCCTGCAGGCAAGGCTCCCAGGGTCTGCAATGTAAGAGGGCAAGGGCTGCAGGCTTGAGTGTGGAACTTGATCCATGCTCAAAAGGGAGCATATAGACCCTGACCTCAGAAGAAGGTCTGTAACATCAGAAAACAGAGTCCCTCTCTTCTCTTTTACACCCAAAAATCTCAAATACACTATCAAGATCACAACACACTGACTCGGGATAGGGTTTGTTTCCATAAGGCTTCTCTCCTTCAATGCATGTGTTGTCTAATTGCCTTTCTTCTCAATCAACTCGATAATGAAGGGTATGTCATCACCTACTTTCTTTTTAAATTACAGCAAAGCTGAGGCAAGAACATGATCTTCCCATTTTGTCTATGACAATCAACCAGTTTGAGTGATAAACTACAGTATAAATAAAAGCAGGGAATCATAAGCAGCATACTGAATAACTACAAAAGAGTATTTGTTTTCAGACTATCCCTTTATCAGATAGTAAATTAGATATAAAGCCATTTAGTTGAAAGATAATAAGGTTTATGCAGCTAATAAGTCAATCTTGTAAGGAATATTGCTGACTTCATTGTCTATGTTAAGCCAATCTCTACTTGTTAAACCTCTGACCCTCCCCTGGGTCTCATTCAGTATCCTATGAAGAGTGACTGGACTTTAAAGTACCTCCTCCTCTCTAGTACATTTTGAAAGTAGAGAGAGATAGCGTAACAAAACACAAGAATGTAAGAACAACCACACTAGGTCAGACCAAAAGTCCACCTAGTCCTGCATCCTGTTCCTGGCAGGGGCTAAGAACAAGCAGAAAGAAGAAGAGCAAAGAACCAGGTAAGCATACGAGGATATCTTCCCAGAGTAGCTCTGCATCCTAGGGAGTTTTATCTGAGAAATTTTCAGACTGAAAATTATCATATGGTGTTCAAAACTGACCTGCTTCAGCACTTCTGCTCATCAGATCTTCATTATGATCATACTGCCCTGCCGTGCTCTGGGCTTTCTGCTCAGTCCTTTACACACATGTGACAGATGACAGAAAACTGAGTATCTAACTAGAGGAGATATCAGAGATGAGAAAGCAGCCAGGATCACTGGGAGACCTGGGAGGAGAACCACATCTCCTGATTCCCAGTCGTGCCCAGCACCCTCATTCTCTCCGTGATTTTGCAGGAGCTGGTCAGCCAATACATTTCCCTCATTTTCTCAAGTCTCTCTGCTACTTGAACCCTTCAAGACAAATACAATAAATTTTTACTAACACATTCAGTGAGCACTGCCTATTCCTGTACAGTTCCACTGAAGTCTCGCTAAAACGTTATCAGCGTTGCTGGAATCTCCCCTTCTGCTAGCTGAGTGCAGGGACAGACAGAGCCCAGCTTTGCTACAAGAGATTGAGTTCTCCACACCTACCTTTCAGTGCTTTCTGAGGGTGGGAAAGAGAAGAGGAAAGCTCCACATCTGTCACAAAAAGAGGAGAGACTTGGAGGTGAGTTGCATCACTCTTGTATGAACACCAAAGTTCCCAGTGCTGCCACAGAAAAATGGAACAGGAGGAGATACAAGTGCCTGAAGCCCTCCAGATACCTCATCCCATGACATCCACCTGTGCAGGGCTGTATATGTGTGTGTCTGAAATCAGAACAGAGACCACAGCTTCAACCCTTGCATTTTGTCCATGCTTGATGTTCAAGTCATGGTTCTTCCAGCCACTCTCCCTCTCCGATGTGTTTGGAAACTGTGCATCATGCCACCATAGTGTTCAGCAAGTCTTATTCAACCAGCACCCTGATTTCAAATGTGGCTGCGCTTTCAAAAGAAATATTGACTTTGAGAGTTTGGGAGGTATACATCACATCTAGAAATGAGAGCATACCTTCTCTGATCCCTTTTCAAGTTCTTTCTCCTGAAGGAAGTGGCACATTTTTTCCAGGAATCGTATGGTTACATAGATTAGAAATGCAAAGGCCAGGGCAACTTCTGTTATTTTAACCTCTCACTTCTTTTTTCTTTCTAGAATGGGCTATATAGACACCAATGTAAAAAAAAAAAAAGAAAAATTGATAGCATAACGTGGCATCATGAGACAAAACTCTGGAAATCATGGGAAACAAACAGTGATAGTCATTGCATAATGTTTCAGGATACAGCAGAGAGCACTGTTTGTATCTCTGCTAGATTCGGTTTCCTTGCTGCCGCTGAGGAAATTTTGCTTAATAATATCAGTTCAGATCTCAGCCTTTGAAATCACTATTCTCATCTGCAGAAGAAGGAGAACAGGAGACAGACCAATGTATTTCAAGACACAGCTTAAGTGAGAGGCATGCATATGAGTTCCGTGGGATGTAATTTTTAGTGGTGTCAAAACTGCCAGAAAGATAAAGGAATTTAAAGGAAAAATATATGCACCTGCAAACAAGTTCCATCTTTTCAGTTGACAAGTACTGGAATTAAAAAGAAATACAGGAAAGCAAAATAGAAAAGGATGCTCACCCACCCGTTCCTACCCCTTCAGAAAACCAACTGTGTGAGAGAAAAATATCGTGCACAGGAGACAGCTTCTCTCTCTGAGCAGGCTGTCTATGATGAGAGGAGCCACAGTGCCACTCGCCTTAGTGCACGAGTCTACCCAGATCCTTCTCATAGGGGTCCTTGTTGGTAAAACAGGACCTCACAGCCTGTCCTGCACCCTGGAATTTCATTATGCTATTATTAACACTCATTTGTATTGGTGTAGCTTCCCAAGGTCTCCCTTTCCAGGACAAGGACCTCATTGTGTTTGGCATAGGAGAGAGAGAAAATCTGTCCCCAAAGAGCTGACACTTTAAATGGAAAGTACTAGCAGTAGTGATAACCCAAATAGAAATTCCAGACATATTTTATTTCTTCATGTCATCAAATCACTTGACTATGAGTAGGACAGAATTGAAAAACAAACAAACAAACAAAAAAAAACCAGACTCGGAGGTATACTGTACGTAACTTACTACATAATTAAATGTTTGTGTGTCAGCTATCCTTTGATATTGGTCTTCCAGTAACCACTAAAAACAGGAGTCCACAGTAAAAACAAATATGTTAGCACTTAAAAGCTGTAATCTGCACTAATACAATCACTTAAATTAGTAGCATTTTTCATTTTGTTGTGTTGGTTAGGATTCATTTTTTGGAGCTAAATTGGCCATGAATGATGAAGATATTGTAATTTGATTTCATACCAGATGTCATTGGGCCAACAGGGCATCATTTTATATGCTGTAAACAGCACTGCAGAAATGAAAGCATCAGAGGGGACTGGGATTTTTAAGCTTGAGATGCTGAGCTGAAAAGTACATGTCTATGTGGATCCTGGCACTCAAGAGAGGTTCATGTCCTGTGTGGCACTTCATGCACACTACTAATACGGGCTCCTTAATACTCACTGGATAAAATTTATTCAAACACATTAACTTCCTGAATGTTTTCATTAAAGTTGAGGCATGGGTAAACTGAAAGGTTAACTCTGTCCTCTGGGTGAAGGGGGACAGGGAATAACATCATCTACTCCTGCTGCAGTTCCTGGGGATAAGAAAATGTAGCATCCCTACTGAAAATTTCGGGAGTTCTAAAGGGACACAAAGATGTACTCTGCAGTATTTCATGTTGAAATATTATTTAACCCAACTGAAATACAGCTGGATTATTTGTAATCCCTATTTTTCTCTACAATTGCTTCACCTGAGTGATCCCTGACTTGTGGCAGCCATGCCATTAAGATCACTAGAGTGAACAAAAACATACCATGGTAGTAAGAGACTATAGCTGGACTGCATCTACCAGAACCAAAACCAGCTATTTTTTTTTAAGATTTATAATGTGTCACTGACACACTGTGAGCCAACAGCTCAGATTTTAAATAATGTATTGATGAAGTCTTCATTGCTCATCCTCCTCTGTCTAAAAGCCAAAACACATCCAGTGGCTCTGAATGTGGTTCTTTTTCACCAGCAAACACGACTGCCGCAGTACAGTTTCCTAAAGCTGGTTCTCCCCTCTCCTGGAAATCATCATCAGCTTTGCTGAGTTCACTCCACAAGGGTAACCTCAGCTCTACAACCTTCTCAGGGGCCAACAGCAGCAAGCATGGACACTATCTTGTAAGTCACATCCAGCATTTTATTTTCCTTTTTCTTGCCCACACATCACATTCTCAGACATCAGAAAAGGCCCTTCATGACAGATGGTCACTCAACCAAGTACCTTCCGCACCAATTTGTTTCAGAAAATGAGCAGGCTTAGCATTAGTAGCATTGTGTTTTAAAGCCAGGTACCTCACATTAGACATCTGAATAGATGGGTTGATTCTCAGCCTTTCTGAGCACCAATTTCCCATTGGCAGGTTATATGTTTGCAGTATATTATTCACAGAGCAGATGTCCCAGATGGGATGCGGTCCTTGGCAAACAACAAGTGAGCATAAATCACATGTATATCTCTTAGGAATCTTTTTTGTCTAGCTAGCTAGCCACAAACACACATCTCTAAAACTAAACTTCTATTTCTCCTCTCCTTTAAGGTGAAGTCTGGCTGGATTTGTAATACTTTTTTTTCCTAGAAAAATTTTGAATTCTATAAACTCCTATTGTCTTGGATGTGGTAAGAGTTTGAGAGTCCTGACCTTTCTTTTCAGTCATGGGTTACAGCAGAATTAAACTGAAGACTAAATTTAGCAAATTCTCTCCATTAACACCTCAGATATGACTGCCAATAAAAGACCAGATTTCACAAATGTTCTTAAGAGACATTTAATTTAGACTATTGGGATTACAATTTCTATTGAAGAACCAGACGCAATCTCAGTAGAAACTTTTATTTACCTGTGGGAATATCAAAATACAGACCTTCTTCAGTGTCTACAGAACCACAGTGTTTCCAATACTTGGAAACATTATTTTGAGTAAGAATTCTCTGAGTATTGTGAGAAGGACCTTTGTGGTCTCAGGATCTACAAGCCCTGCACAATCCGGTGAAGGGTGTGGAATTACAGAGGAAGGATAAAGGTACTGCCCTCTTCGGTAAACGGTGTTGAGATCTGCTGATGAAAAGCACTAGATAAGAGTGAGGTACTGTCGATGCCAACACTCAAATCAGACAGCCTCATGTACAATCTGTTTATTTTTATAGTCAAGTATATTATGCTGCCAAAAGGACACTTCATCATCTATAATAAATATTCATCTACATATATCATGCACTTGAGCTGCATGAATGATGAGATCAGAGTACAGGAATGAATGAGAAACTCTTAAGATAAATGTCACCTTTCAATGTTGTTGTTACGGATAAATTGCAGATGGATATAAACAAAGTCAATTATTTCATGCAAGTGTTCCTTGACTCAACATAAGCTGTTCCTTATGCCTAGACTAAAACCCTAGATCTCATTATTTACCTTTCATCTGAGAATGGCAGGAAGAAAGAGTATGAAGTTCCACTGGCTGAGGATAATTGTGTACAGTAACATACAAACTTTGTCACATGTATTTACCCAGAAACAAAGGTCACATGTGTAGAACAAATCCTCACCTCTGCTTACTAAATAGCTCCATTGACTACAAAAGAAATATTTTTATTAACACTAGCAGAGAATGTGGCATATAAATCGAATTTCCACGTGTAGTTACCACCTAGCAATGACTCTGAAGCATAGCAAAATATTATTTCTGTGATTGAGGTCTAGTAAAAAGGGAAAACAAGCTTAGAATCTTGGATTTGCTAGTTTTTGAATATTTGAGCATATGGTTTTTTGTTTTTACTGTTATCCTTAATTTTCTTAGGGAAGGAAATCTTTTTCCTGGAACGGTCTTTTATTTGGTTTTAAACCATACAACTAGTCCACGAATATGCAACAACTGCTTTCCATGAGCAACATGAAGAAGAGTAGATGCAAGAATTGTAATTTGTAATACGTCCAAAGAGACAAAGTTACATAGTCAGGGAGGCCCTGTTTCCTATCCTCTGTCATCTGCAAATCCAAACAGAAAGAAATTCTCTTGCAGAAGCAGTTTCAAGATTCAATAACTAGTGAGTGTTAATTCTGAAAATGTGTTTTATGGTAATGGGAAGCCATGGCTGTTGGTGTTATGGTATTGTCACCTCCACTACAAGACATTGGGTTAAAAAGTTGTGTATAACCATTCCAGTCATAACTTGGATGTTTTTTTTCTCTTCCAGCTAGAAGTTCAGTGTCACTTTAACATTAAAACCCAAACAGCATCTGAAGGTTCAGTCATATGACTGAATCACATTGTGGCTGTTTAGCAAGTTAACTGTGACCGCTCTCCTGCCCAAGCAGACATAACCACGCTTGGCCCACACAACCCCAGTCACGAAGCTATACACATTAATTCCTCACAGGTAAGACAACTCTATTTATTTCATCTCACCGCCACGGCAGCATAAAAACAGGGCACAGACACTTTTCCAATGAGCTTCAGCTCCGCACTTGCCCATACACCCCAATATTTCTCTCTCATGTTGTGTCTAATGGCACAATCCGAAAATCCACCAAAGCCAACTACATCACTTGAGTGAACAAGGGCATTTTCCTTGCTTTCTAAGCATGGAAGGAGCCCATTCTGCCACCACTTTTTGACTCCTGCAGTAAATGCGTTGCATGTGTTGCCTTGGGGGCTGCAGCTTTACCACTCCGTGAATGAGTGTCTGCGAGATCTGACATTGAGGTTTCTGACTCGTGCCCCCACGTCAAGAGCTGGACAGCTTTGCCTGCAGTTTGACTGAACTGTGGGTTAATGAAATATAGGAGAATAAACAGAGATGCTGTTCTCTTGAAAGCCACTACATCTGAAATTTGGCAGGCTGCAGCACATTATACAACCAAAAGCAGGGTCATAATGTCTAAATACATTGTATATAGAAAACAGTTACCAAAAAGTAGGTATAGTCGGAATTTGTAATAAATAATAGCTAATAAATAGTGAAAGCATTACATTCTAGGATATAGGATCCTATGTCTTCCATTATTTGGTAGTTTATTATACGAAATCCATTGACCTTTCCAAGCTTTCCTTTTTCCTTTTATTTTTTGGTGGAGCAAGAGTGTTAATTATGCTTTAGCTTTTTTTATTGAGCAACATTAGCATACAAATAGGCCATCAATAACCAATTACAATCTCCATCTCAGAAGGAAGAGCGCTACAATATTGTGTGGCTACTCAGACACACACACAAGCCCTTTTTAAAAAAAAACACAGAGCAACTCACAATTGAATAAAACAGGAATGCACATGAAAAACAGACAGTGACAGATGGATAAATATCAGGCTAGCTATCAGGCAGGAAATTCAAAAAGGTCCTTCTTATTCGTCGGTCAAATATAAGTCTATCAAAATAACCCTAGTTTTCCCCAGACTGCCCTGCCAGTGACTCCAGAGATTAAAAATCTGTTCAGATCTCATGCTGGGAACATTTATGAATTTTACTCAAGTGGAAACTATCAATTGTGTCAAATGGCACTGACTTATGTCTTAAGCAACATTTGACTTATTGCCAGTGAAACACTAAATCTGCTTGCTTCTTTTTATAGTGGGGGAGCCATTTGGGAGAAATGATTATTTGTTGCATTTATTGCTGTAAGAGTAGGTTTGTGCTAAAGATGAATAATAAAACAATCTCCATAATATATTTTTTTTTCTGTGAGTACAATATATTAGTGCTGTGTCTTTCGTGTAAGACCTGGTTTAAACTTGAAACTGCACTGATATAACTAAATATGTTATTTTAAACCTTTTTGTTGAACCAGTTTCACTTCATATCAATGCCCTAAAATTGACTTCAAATACAAATAGAGGGTAAATTAATTTTAACATGTCCACACAAGATATTTGCACATGTTCACCTAACATTTAAATCCACTTAATCTTAAAATCAGTTACGTCTTAACATATGGTCAGTCAGTCAATGCAGTTACAGAAGTCACTGACCCTCAGCTGAAATACAGTAAATAACCAGACACTATAATAGCTCATAGACTATTGTGAAAGACATAAATAGCTTACTTTAAAACCACCTTTGGTTGAAGGATGACCTCTTAGGCCGCCATGCCTTCGTCCTTTACAAACCTCTTGTCTGAAGCAGTTTACGCATATTCTGTTGGGGGAGTGCACGCTCTGTGGGAAAATATTGAGTAAACACCTTGAATTAATGAAATCAAAAACCTACTGAAGAAAAACCTGTCTACAGCTTTCACGCAAGTTAACTTGACCTCCTGCCCTATGTTTTTTTCCATCAAAATGATAGATAAATCTTGAAAACTACATAACACCGACTGTCTAGAGGGTCTTCTTTTGTTTCAGGGCTTCAGCAGACGAGTCGTGCCCAATCCTGCCTCTCCAGCTGTGGAGATGATCCCCTCAGCTGCCCACCTTGCCTGCCAGCAGCAAACATCCTCTCCAACAGAACCACACAGGCATTCTCTCAGCACATACCACAGCTGGCAACCTACCATTTCAGTTTAACCAAATACAAAGGCCGACTAACTTGTGAATGTGAGCAGTCAACTTGCCAACACTTACTCCACTTTCCCATCTCCCCTTGTGAGGGTGTTATCTTCTCAGCTGCCCAGGAGGATTCAAAGGAGTTCATTAACATCTTCCCCTTAATGCAATTTAACAAACCCCATCTCCTCTGAGTTTCATCCAGTGCAGGTAAGATATGAGCTGCTAAAGTCCTGGCTGCCATCAGATGACTTCTCTGGTTTTAAAATACAATGAGGTGACATGCCTAGACAGTGGTAGTTATGTTTTAGCTCCACTGCTCTCTTCAATTCTTGTAAGATCTCAATTTTATCTTTGGCATTCATGTGCTTTACCGCTGAAACTATGCATGACATTCGTTGATGGCTTCATCTGGTGGTGTTAATACATGGGTTTACGACACTACCAAGGACCATATAAAAGAAATTTTCCACATTCTAAGATCAGCACTGCGAAAGAGTGTGGTAAAAACTTATAGGCAAATGTTCAAAGAAGCAGGTTTCAGGATGCAGCCCCATGAGATGGGCTGAGCCAACCTAACAACTCATTGTCAACACCCTAGTGTTGACACCGTGGTTCTCCCCTTCTTCTCTCCCCATGCCACTCGCTCATCCCCCTGCTCTTATCTTGGGTTGGTTCTGATGTCCTTTGAGCCACTCCTTTTCACCAATTCATTTCACTAACCCAGCACAAATTACGCAGTAGGCTCGGAGGTGGAGATCAGATAGTGGCATCTGCAGGCTTAGTGGGCTGGAAGAGCTCACAGGAAGGAGGCTCAAGGACCAAAGTCAGTGAGAGGGACGAACGAGTCTGTATAACCAAGACAAGAGGACTGACACCCGCTGTTCATGGAAAGGGCAAGTCACCTGAAACCAAACCTTAACCCGATTTCATCTATCATGATAGGATGTTTCCAGTCATCCTCAAAGAGTTTGCTGACCTGTTCACAGGATCCTTGCTCTTTGGATTCTTTGAGTGTCCAAGTGGTGCTGCCCAGGAAGTGCTGCAGATGAGACAATCTGGTACTGTCAAGGAATTCTTAGGAACACTGCATACACAGTCCTGACCTCCGGTTATCTTCATGCTGTGGAGAAATACCTAGAGAATAAGGCTGTTAAAGACAAAAGGGTCTCAAACTCTCTAAAACAGGGCAATAGGGAATTGTTCTTTGATGTACTATTCCATTAGATGACTAACAATGTCCTAATATATTATTTCTCCATAATTAATAGCACAAGACTAGTCTTAAAAGAAGGAAGGGGACTTTCCAAGTTAATCTCTCCAACATCATATTTTGGATTTCTGGACAATAAATGTGAGTGTTGAAATCTGAAATGTGAAAATTCACTTTTAAATTGTGTTATTTTGATGATTTAAAAATAAATTTATTTTAATCTTCCTATTCAAAATAAAAAACATAACTCAAATGAGCATTTTCCTAAAATAAAACACTTTAAGAATTCTAACTTGGCAGGAAATCTTTTTTCTAGAAAATGTGAGCTCCCACTCTAATTAGATAGGTTTTAGCACTCTCTTTATGACACTGCACAAGCATATGCCAAGGCAAAGCTTTTGAAGGTAATTATATTGCAACTCATTTCAAGATATATCAAATCAGCAGCCCAGCCCAAAGACATCCATTCCAATTGTTCTCTGATTTTAGGATTGCTGAACAGTCACGCTTAATCATAAACACAGACTGTAGAACCACAGCCGTTATTAAATGGAGATAAGATAAATCTTAATTAACTGGTTGTATATCTGTAAATAAATAAACTAATCATATCTCCCTGAACTGCAAGTGACAGCTTTGCATCAACCTGAGGAGATTTTTTTTTTATATTTCTTACTGATTGTAATTACAGTAAGAGAAAGTGTGCTGTATGAAAACAATAGATTTTTAACAGCTCTTTAAAATTTATCTCCATTATTTAAACTGAGAAAGAGGGGAGTCAATGCATATTCTTATGCTTGTCTTCCCAAAACTGAGACCGAAGTTGGGCCAGTAAGTGACAACTCATTTAGTTTTAGTGTTCTATGCAGCAAATCCATCCTGGGGCAACTCCACTAACTTCTTTAATGTTGCTGCCATTCCTCTGAGGAATAAAGTAAAATGGAAAAGCTGAGATTACAGCTCTTACGCTTTGCTGATGACCAGTTCCAGATATGTCCATCATTATTTTGTTGCAGCAAGATCTTCAGTCTTCAATAAACATCTACATATTACACCTCCATAAATACAGAATTCTACATCAATATTATTGGCAGGCTATCCCAGCATTATTTCAATGACATTTTAATGTCTCTTATTGCTAAGTCAGTAGAGGGGAAATCTTCTTTTAATTTACTTTTAAGTTAATCAAAACGTACCAGTTCTGTGATGTCTCAGCAACTCCACTAAAGTCACCAATTCATTTTACGCAAGCCACTGAAAGAAATGGTTGACAATGTGAATTTCTGCGTCACTCTTGTTATCTTGCTTTGGCTGCATTCATTTGACCAAGTTAAGGCAAGAGGCTATGACCTGTCACTGGTCACACTCACACAAGTGACAAACTGGAAGTGTGGATTTTATCTGATTAATCCAATGGTGTTTCTGATATGGCTACTCACCAAACAAAAATTTATATAATCAGATCATTTTTGATGCTGTTTTCTCCAATGGAGCTAAAAATGTGACCATTTGTAGATGCACTGGAATTTCACTTAGCCTAAAAGTGGTTTTACTGTGATGAAGCTAAACTGCTTTGGTAGAAGAGGTCAAACAATTCTCTTGAAAACAGTCTTTAGTGCAAAACTGTGTTTTAAAATAATTAGTTTCAGTTTCTGATTTCCTTTAATAAATATTGATTAATTTAAACATGAAACTGTAAAAGAAATATATTCCTTTGGTTTGGTTTGGTTTTGACAGGGGAATAGAGGAAGACTTTCAGTGTAAACTTAACATTTCAACAGATACTTTACAGTCTTTATTTCACAAAAATTCTCAAACATTAAATCTTGCTGCCATCTCTATTTTTCATTCCTCGTGCTGTACCATTAAATGTGCAGTAGAAGTCTACACAAAGGCATTCTGATATTCCTTAAAATATCAAAACATTGATATAAATAAACTTTCCCAGAAAACATGAAAGTACTGGCCAAATGTTAATTAAAATATTGAAGCAAGATTAGACAGCGGAGAATATTTGTATTTCTCTTAAGATATAAGGCTCTAATCTTACATGCATAATTTCACTCAGAATTTTTTAATTGCTGAAGTGAGAAGCTGAGGTATAATTTTGGCTTTGTAACTCACTGGTTGTTTAATGACAGCAAGGAAAGAAAAGCTGCCAAACTTTCCAATGAGATGCTGTTGAAAGTATTTGTCTTTTTTATATGCTTAATTATAATCTTTACAATTTTTATAAAACAGTCGATTGATTCAAGAAATGAACAGAATGTTAACAGGGTGAGGGGGATACATTAGTAGGAAATTATTACTAATGTGAAAAATCAGCTACCTGTGTCTGTCATATATACATGTCCAGGGGAAATATATTCCTAGATGAAGTTTGAAAAAGTTACTGTGATAATCCCAGGGATAAAAGTCTAAAATTAACCTATTCTACCTAACCAATAATGAATGTCTCTCCCTCTTTTCTACTAGCAAGATAGATACTAGAAATAGACTGAGATGGGGAAAAAAACTTTAAAGTGTCAAATAAAACCAAAGGAAATATATTGCAAAAAAAATAAAAACATTTCTAAATTATATATTTTAAAGAGATACTTGGATTAAAGCCTTGAGATAAAGCTACTTGTTCCTTCTGTTTCTCTCCCTCTTTCCTATTTGGCTTCACTACAAAGCAGTAAGCACCATCTGCCTTTGGATTTTTGTGCTGCTTTGCCCATGGTTCTTCTATGAAATTTCCCTTGGGCCAGAATATGCTGAGCAATCTTATCTTCCCAGAAGTCAGTGTTTTTAGGAGGGATTCATCACCTCAAAATCGCAAATTCCTATCATAGGCTTTCTGCCTTTGTGTGTCAGAATCCCATTGACTTGCCCTCCTCCCAGGGGGCTCCACAAAGGACCTCATTTGTTCTGCATTTTAGGCCAAGGGTGAGCATCTCCAGAGATTGGCTCTGCACCTCGTTCATTGCCCTTCTCTCTCCCTCCTTTCCTCTCCCAAATGAGGTCAGCAGGGTTGGGTTTCACAGGTTTTTCCACCACACCAATAGAAGGAGACTTGCTTTTACAGGGTCCTCACAAATCAGCCACTGGCTGAGACACAGACACAGAGTTGAACCTCCGAGGCCAACATTGCGCACCAAACCAAATCCTCTCTGACCACCTCTCCCCTCCCGCAGCAACCTTGTGCTCCTGCCATCCTTCTGCCGCAGATCTAGAGGACCTGAGGTTTGCCCTGCTTATCAGATGAGAAACAATCCCCTGCTTGTCTGAACTGTGACCTGAGCTTGCTCATCCAGGAGCTACGAGCACCCGACATCAGACACAGGGCGGGCATTTGGAGGCACGAGGAGCAGGACTGCTCTTTTTAGGAGAACATGGCTGTGTTGATAATGCATAACATGAAATTATACTGTAGGTAACGTGTCATCTGCAAAATATTTCCTGGGGGACAGCACATCCCAGAAGTGCTTTGTAGAGTATCAACTAACTGAAGATTTTCCTTCTATATTAACTTCAATAGAGCATTTGCAGAGTAAAACTGGTGAGAGCTACCCTTCCCACAGGGTAAGACCCCCCTCAGTCCTGGAATAAGTGCTATAGGAGTGCCTGTGTTGCCTTTATCTAATACAGAAATTAACTCAAACGATCTGGCAATCAGTTAAATTTGGAAGAAAAGCTCTCATCTGCACATGCCCTCAGCAAAGATGAGGATTTTTTTTTTGTCTGATCTCTCTCTCCTCACTCTTTAAACTCCTCCATGTGAAAGTGTATCACCCCTTAGCTGTTCCCCAGCACAGAGCCCACTGCTGGTGTGCAACCAGTGAAACTCCAACCCATAACAACATCAAGAAACAGTTCTTGCTCCTGCTATCACAAGAACCCTGTTCAGCTTTGGAGGTAGGTGGCCCAATCACAGCCTTCATAACAGATCATCCAGGCCAATGAAAAATTAATCTTTGGAGCTACAGATTAAGAAATCATAGATGGATGAAAAATGCCGCCCGAACACCTCTGAGGGATTATTTTCACGTTGTGTAGATTTATTTGTAATGTAGTTAAAGAGATTATTGTTTACAGGTAGCCTTGTACCTTTAAAAGTTTCTAACAAATACCTGTTGGAGGCTTCCCCATATGCACACCACCATTATCTCTTGGGTTTGACACATTATCAGTTGTGGAAAACTGTGGGGGTACTTAAAACAAGCTATTAATTTTGTGATTATGGAAATTAGTAGATTGTAGTTTGTTTCCTAGAACAGCTTCTCCTGGGGGAGCTGAACACAGTGCTTGGAAAATGTTGTTAAAAAACAAAACAAAACAAAACACACCAACTGTTGTTCATTGAGTGATCCAAGCAACAAATCCCTAAATATCACCCCAGATATTTAACTATGAACAGAACAGACAAAAATATTTTTAAAACTCACAAACAGAAAAAAAAATTGCTCTGGAGGTGGAATTCACTTAACCTGATGTGTATCTACTGAAGTATGTGTCTGTACCTAGGCAGTTCACCTGAAGATATCTTTACAGTCAGCAGAGAATCAGACAAACAAATAAATGAAGATGGTGACACAATTCAGCTCATTAGTTTCCTACATCCTTAATTGCATCTTCCCAGTTCTATTAACTGCTTTGACTAGATCTCTCTTGGCTGTAATAGATGTTTGTGATGCAGAGATCCAAAGATCATAGACCTCACCCTAATCTGCAAGGTGTTCTCAGCTCTCCAACACCAGAGGACCTCAATTGTGGTCTATACATAATAAAGTTCACTTTTACATCTTTATGAAATCTGAATCTTTCCTACATTGGAAACCTATACTGAAATCCTCAGTTGAGGCCCTTCTAATCCATGTTGGACCATTTAAGAGCCAGTGTGTACAAATCCGTAAATATTATCCGTGTCTGAAGTCACTTTGGGTATGATGCCTAAATAAGATTCATGTGCCTGAAAGTTCTTCATTAAAAATGTGATGTAGGGTTACATGACACACACTAACATCCCAGCTTGGCCACTACCAACCTAACTGCTCATAAATCAACTCTTCAAAAACGCAAAAATGAACCAGAAGAGCACAAGAAGAGTTTACTTGTAGATACTCAATGGCTCAGCATATGCAAACTCCACACTGACAGAGTATCAGCACATTTAAGATATAGAATTATTTGCCTCTGTCTCACAGTTTAGGCATAAGACAGCTGAAGAAAACAAAACAAACAAACAAACAAACAAAAAGCCCCACAAACAAACAAAAAAATACCCTTGTGATGCCATGTGTATATTACATGGATGAGTGGCAAGAAACCTTCCTGTTGCCCTAATCTAAATGACAGACAAACAGGTACACAACATGTCCCACTGTCCCTAGCAAAGGGGCAGCTGCAGGTTAGAGGCAATGGTCACTTCACCTAGACCTGCCCATGAACAAGTCCACAGAGAGCCCGAACTGGGAATGCCCATGGTGCTAAGCACTCTGTACAGGGATCAACCTCCTCACTTCTGCAACGCCTCTTACTTTTGATTTGAATATGAACTTTGTTTCCTTTCTCAAGGCACAAGCTGTGCTTTTCTTTATCAGCATGATGTTAGTGGCCCTCGTGAACAACTCCCTCGACAGTGCACACTAAGCATTGCATAGAAGAGCAATAAATCACAGTGCCGTTGAACAGTGACTGCACGTTTTTACTCATATTTACCAGAAGCGAAGGTGTAGGAAGTTCAGAGTCGTAAATAAAACTGAGATTCAGAATCTGGATCTTTGGGACTCACTACCCAGGTCAAATCATGGCTTTCCACAGACTTCCTATGCCTGTTTGGGTGTGTGGCCAAGCCTCTTTGTGCTTTATTCTTCTCTCTTCACCAGCAAAGCAAGGAGAGCAGCACTTCCCTGTCTAAGGCTGAATACATCAAAGATTGTGATATATCCACATATTTTGGCAATAAAGTTGTAGCACTATCTCAGATAGATAAAATCTCCTGCAAACAAAATACTGGATTCTTTTAAAAGAATATTTTTTTTTAGTCCAATCAAGCTAGAAGAACAATATGCATTATACAAACAGGTTTTCTGATTTAATTACCAGGGTTTCAAAGTCCCCTCCTGTACTTAACACTCAGGGTTATGGAACTTGTTGCCAAGCAATTACCCCTTAAATTTGCTTTAATCCATGCCGATCATTTCCCAGAGTTGATCATTACTGCAGACTTTAATTGCTTTTGTTGGCTTGTATGTTGCTGGAGTTCAAACAGAAGAGATTAACAGGAGGCTGCCAGCCGCAAAACTCTTTGAAAAAAAGGCGGGAAGCCGAGTTAAAAACCTCACAGTGTACTTTATTTCAAGGACTTCCCAGAAATTGTGGTTCACACCTATATTAACTGCAGAAAAGGTTAAGCAGCAAGATTCTGATCTCGCTGCTATCAGTTTTATAGTGGTACTGGCCATCTGTGTCATATGGAGTTGCAGGCATGAAAGTCGGTACAGAATTGGAAAAACAATGACTGAATCACACCAGAAAGAAGGATAAGAACATTATCTCCAGATAGAGCAGTATGTGAGACAACCAAGATACCGAGCGCATGCAAATCTCCAGCCCATGTCAATAGAAAGGATGGTCAGATGCTGTCACTCCTCGTGTAGTTTGGGTTTGTGGGTCCTTGGGACAGGACACTCTCATTCCTACCCCAAACATGCAGCCCAATTCCCACCTCTTCAGATCACACCATTTATCTTAAGGAAGCTGCCAGGTGCAGCAGGAAGCTGGATTGTGTCCGTGATAAAAGCCATCTTTTCCTTCAATAACATGGTTTATCCATTAAGTGAAACTGCTTTTAGAAGAGGCTCAGTATGTTTGCAACATTCCCCCTGGTAACGAGGTTAATCTGCCTGATACGGCTGATACTGTGAAGCATTCATCAAGAATATCTTCATCTAAACACCAGATATATTTGCAGCCATTCAGCACTTTCCCATCTAACCCAAATTCATCCATTTCTCCATTTTTCAGTTTGTTTCCTGCACAAACATTGAAAAGCCCCGCTACATTTCCCTATTCCCAATGCAGATTTCAGACTAATATAAAAGAGAGGGAAGTTTTGTCCACACACTCCGTTTTTCTTCCCTCCCACATGGTCATTATCTCTTTTTCTTTGTATCTCAGAAACACCTAGAAGCCTTGGCAGCGTACCAGGGGTTTCACCAGTGCTCAGCATTGTACAGCTACATGGCAGTCTCAGGATCTAATCATGTCGGTATCACAAAACCGCAGGAAAGGAGTGACAATGAATAGACACGCAATATGCTTGGGAATTGGCAAAATCTGGGAAGAAGAAAGAGAAGCAAACCAAATGAACATCATATGCAAATATGATGAGGGATAACTGGATCTACAGTAAGTTAATGGTGGCACACCATCATGACAGAGTGACAAAGTTATGTTTACGTACTTCACGTGGGAGGAACACGTTGGTAGGTGCCACAGTCACAAAACGATTATCAGTCATATCATACGTTTACACAGCTGTGCCACAACAAGAACGGAATTTACAGGGAGGGAAAGAAAAAGCATTAGCATCATGGGAAGTTTATGTTGCAGTGCCCACCCAGCATAATGGGAGGCCAAAGCTGTCCTAATCTTCAGATCAGAACTCATGCAGAATCCCTTCTTACAACTCCCAGTAGAGGTACCCACCACAATCTCAGTATAAAGGCCTGGAGCGAGAGCCATGTCTCATTTGCAAAAGCAAAAGGCTGCATTCTGCACGCAGAGACTACGAGCAGAGATGCTCTGGAGTCCTCTTTCCTCCTTCCTTGTCTAGTTAAACAGATATTCTCTATCTATTCATTCAAACAGGTAGGTTCAACAAGAGGGTGCACTTGTGCTGTGATACCCTCCCGTGCAATAGGCAACATTTAGCATGCAGCTGTAATTTGGGATCTTAGTACCTTGAAAAATTATTTAAACTGAACAAAACGCAAAATGAAAGGTAAGTTTTTGTACACCTCCATAGTTCTTTGGGAAAAAAAAACCAAGAGACTGCAGTAAATACGAAATTTGAGAAGCAAAAAGAAATTAAGCTGGAGATCATCAACCTCAGGACAGAATATATCAACTGAAAAACTGATGACATAGAGATGCAAGGCACTGTTTACACTGAATGGCACAAAACTCACACAAGTAGAGCAGGAGAACCTTGAATAACAGAGATGGACTGGAATGTAAAAGTACTAAATGCAAGGTTCCACATCGGGGAACTAACACCACTAATATTTGTCATGAATAGGGTTTCAGGAATGAGAGGCAGAAGAAATTGCACATACAGTCGACAGAGAACTATATGGCACTACTATCTTACAAATGTGAAGAATGGGACTGCAATCCTAAACTGTTATGGGATGCAATACTTGCAGAAAAAAACGAAGTGGGATTAAAGCCACCACACAAAACTGTGAGAATTTTGTGTACAATTCCAGCCACACATTTTCAAAGCAAATTATAATGGGAATGGATAGGAAGAAAATTTAATAGAATAATTCATGGCGTCAAATGAGAAACATTTTTCTTGCTCAATCCAGTGAAACAGATTGTCAGGAATACAACTTCTTTTTTTCCCCTGTAATGGTAGGGTCTGAACTAGGGAGTGGAAAAAGCTATTTAAGCTGAAGGACTTTGTTGACTCCAGAGGGAATCAAGAGGGAACCTGCCATGAATACAGTCAGCTTGGAAACTGGAAGAAAATTTCTAGTTATCAGAGTAATTAATCTCTAGAAGTTTCCATAGGAAAAACCCCAAAGCATAAATAGGGTTATGGTGGAAATTGATAAATTTACTAAAGATATTTTATGATATATTTACCTCCAACAGAATGGGAATATATTTACTGAACCAGGAGGTCACTTCCCACTCTAAGTCTAAACAAAATTCACCCTTTGTACAGAACACAAAACTCAAATTTTAAATATCCTTGAGCCTACAGTTTGAACTTTTACAGGAGTTTTAAATAGTTCTAACATTTTGAAGTGTCAACCCATGGCTCATAACTTGCATATCACACATCTGTTTTGCTCTTAGGCTTTTACATGTAGCTTAGAGAGACATTTTTTCCTGTGTTTGTGGGATCTTCCAACACCAGATTAAAAACATCTGCATCAAACCCATCTTAGACATCACTGCCAGCGTGTAGTTCTTCCCTTGCCATAGAACAGGGTTTTGTCAGGCTCCCTCAGCAAGACAGCTTTTTTACATCTGGGAATACAAACCAAGAAAAGCTTAGGGAAAATATAACAAGAAAAAATAATACTCGGTCTGGCTGAAGGGAAGTGCCAGATCTTGCTGCAGAAAATGAGTAGTTTGGTGCTAATGCAGGCTTTTCCTGCCTGGTTTAAAGGAACAACCCTTAGAAAAGTCTGCTCCGAGAAACATTTCTGCAGAGACAAGGCTAAAAGTCAACAGAGTATGAAAGACAGAGACAGTTATTCTGTAAGGCACAGGTCAGATCTTCTCTTCAGATGACATGTGTCAATGAACTGGAAGTAAATTGTTGAAACTGTGCTGGCCGGGGTACATGCAGCTCAGGTGCTCACCCACATGTGGGGTTTGCCTTGACCTTGAGCTGATGAGGTAGTACTAGAAACTGTTCCATTGGATGTGAAGTCAATGTGAGCAGACATCCACAGGAGGCAGAGAAATCCACATTTGGCTTGGACCCCTCCAACACATCAGCACCTGCTATTTCATTAAACCCAGATCTCAGAAAACCTAACCTGTGGGCCCTGATGTCTATGTGCATATTTAAGGACAGGGATAGAAGCGTCCTGTATCTTCCTTTGCTTCAAACTGTATCAGCATGAACACCAGCACTCTTGAGAGCTGATTTTCTGAGGAACCTGCACCTTATGGCTGGTTCTCATTGCTGCCCATGACACAAGTTGTGGGTGAAGCTCGTCCCATATCTGAGGTGTCTACAGGAGCCCTCTCCAGGGTGGATTCTCTACTTGCCCTCCCACAGCTGAGGGCCTGTACAGGATCCCCTTTTTTATCTGACTGATAGTTTTCACTAAACTTAGAAGAACCTAGTTAGGTTTACAGTTTTGTTCTCTTCCACCACATACGACCAGAGTCAGCGAACAGGTTCAAAATGTAGCAGCATACAGACATACTTAACATAGGGACATACTTAAGCAGCGCATCAAAACATAAGCCTATTTTTCTTTGAAAACAAGGTTAAAAAACCTGTTCCAAAATCTAGAAAAAAGTTAAAACATACAAGAGTAGTTATTTTTTCTTTTCAAGGCTTGAGATATAAAAAGCCTTCCTACCACTCTGTGGACTCCTCAGCTAGTTGATGGACACAGCAGTAACTCCCTCACTCACAAAAGCAGCAAGTTTTGGATTCATCCCATGCAGGCTGAATACTCCCTCTATACTCAGTGGAGATGAAAAAAATCAGAATTGCCTCCCCATGACACTTTCCTGTCTACGCTGGTGACAGAGAAAGCCCAGGGTGATTATTATGGACCCCGTACCTTCCAGCGCTGACTCTGGCTGGAGCGCTGTGTTCGTCCCACCACGACATTTCTGCTGGCACAAGTTGTCCTGGAAAAGCTGCAAAAGCCTCTGAGCAAAATCTTGATCCAGGGCCCACAAATTCTGCAGAGAACGCTGGCTTTCTGAGATGGAGGGGGATGGTGAAAAGGTTTGTGCTTCAGGAACTCTAAACACGAGTGGCAACTCTGTCATTTATGCTGATGGTACCGTTTTGACTCCTTTACAGCTCTGGCATAAAGAAAACATTTATTGCCCATTTTTCAGCAATTTGCCGTTTTTACTGTGCCAAAGCAAGGTTTTATAAGTGTTCTCTGTCTTTGCGCATTAAATCCAGGGTGTGTAAGGTGACAAGAATGTGGGGTTGGTGGAAAAAACGCATAGGATTTCTTAAGGAAATTTTTCATTGTGTGGCAGAGACAGGAGAGCCAAAGGGTCTTTTATCTGTAAAAGCACAAAATTTGAGAAACAAATTTTAGGCAGGAAAGTCTAATGTTTTTTTCTACTTCCTTTGGCCTCAGGAAATGTGAATCACTTTAAAGATGAATTGTGAGAGAACACTTGAATTTCTTTTCCCATTTCAATTATATTGGGTGCCCACTCTTAGATATTTCAAATAAAAGCAACAGTTTTGAGCAGCACTCAGTCAAAGAAACCAAGGGCTGGTTCAAAGAGGAAGGCTAATACAGTAGTTATAGCGTTATTAATAGCACAGAATTTACAAAACCTATTGCAGAACAGGGAGCTGAATTCAAGTCTCCTGTATGACCTTATATTACATTGTCTTTCTTTGCCTTACCTTTGCTTTCCACATATATTTGAGGTAAAAGCAGGCACTGGGCAGAGAGAAGGATTAAACAAAGCCAACTTCAAAACCAGCTGTAAAACCAACTAAATTTTTGTGTTGAGGATTAATTAAAAAACAAAAACAAACAAACAAAACAAAACAAAACATGGATTATTTCAATTTTCAGGTCCTGTTACAAGTATTTTGCACCAGTCTTCGAATTAGTACCTTGCCTTGCACATTAAAAAAATTTGGGGGGTTGACCATTATCTAATGAGAGAAGGTAGATGAGGCTCTCTTTAGTGAGGACAGTTTCTTGGAGAAAATGAATTGAAGGGTATTAAGTCAGAGGAAAAAAAATCTAAGGTGTATAGTCAAACTTCAACTTTGCCAGGTTTGAAGCTCAAGTTTCTGAGCAAACATCTGGTGCATATGCAAAGATCTATGTAACTCTGTACCATCAAAGCCTACTGAACCAATTTTGCTACCTTTACTTTTCACAAATATACATCAATAAAACAAATGTTATACCTGACTACATATGCCTGTAACTTCCTCTAGCTAGAAATCTGTGACTTCATTCCAGCTAATCTACCTGTCTTTTTTCCTTCCTCAAATTGGTGTTACCTAGATGTTAGCTACAAAAGCCCCTTCCAAACACACTTAAAGTCCTTTGTGCTTTTAGTCATGTTCCCATATGAATGAGATGCTTGAAATATTAGTCATAAAAGAACTATCCCTCCAGAAAAAAAATGTATCATTATCTGACACTGTACAAAGGGCATGTCAAATTGCCCTTAACTTTCTGTCATTTAAGGCTTTTAATTTCTGAATGTAATTGTAAAAATGAAAGCTTTGCTCCCACCCCAAGCTTTGTTAATCACACAGTTAAAAATAAGACAAACAAACATCACCAACAAACTCAGCTCAGCCTGACCATGGTTACCACCTTCATCCAGCGACTGAACAGGTTTCTTCCTTTCCATGGGATGTAAGAATGGGAATTTTTAGAAAATGTAATAAGTGCTGTTTCATTGTCTTGATCTTGCTTTATTTTAGTAATCTGTTTATTTCTGCTTTCACTGTCAAATCAGGAAGACAAAATATGTGTATTTATTTACATTAACCCTAAATATCTCAGAAAAAGCTTCTTCTTAAGATACCTCCAGTAAATAATTTTTTTTCCATCAACAACTTCTACTTTGGCCTTTATTCAAGGCACCACCCTCTGATGTGATGTAATACACTGCATCTGCATGTTCATTCCCAATCCCAGCTCACACAATGGTAATGACTGCTTTAGGAAGACAGACAGGCAGATACCTAAGTTTGAGCTCATGTTCTGACTTCTTGCTATCAGTAACCCATAATCCTGCCTCATTCCCAGCCTTCTCTACGCGTTGCCATGTCATAGCTAAATGCAGGGCCTGACCATAAAAGCTCATCCACCTGGATGGATTCCTGCACCTCTCTGGAGCCAGGCACCTCAGTTTGGCTCCTTGTTGGTGTGAAGATTTGTTTACAGTCATGCAAAAGCCAGATTAGGGCTGATGTGCATGAACACTGCAAGGTATTCTGTTCGACAGCAAAACCTCAGGCATGTGCACAGAGCCAAGCAAGCTCACTAATACTCTGAAGCAGCACAAGGACCCACCAGCAAGTTCATTTTCTAAAATAATATTGTGTCGGATCTGCGGATTGCATTGATATCACCAATACTTTCATCACTTGGTATTAAGATTTCTCTTTCTTTCCTTTAATCTTTGAAGATACAACTTTCCACCTGATAAAAATCAGTGAAGTATGTTGATAAGCACATAATCAGCTACGCCTTTAGATTAGGTTAGATTTGATTTAGCATTATTAATTATTCTGCTTTCCAGTGAGTAATTCAGCTATGCGATTGCCTACCCAAGCTAGCAGAACATCCACACATATTGTGTAACCTGCAGCTGTGCTAACCTGAAGGATCCCTCACAGTATAAAGGTCCAGATAGAAAACATGATGAACTATGTAGGAATTTCTTCAATAGCTACAGTCATCTGTAGGCCAACATCTGGACACCAAGAACCAAAGCAGATGCAGAAGGATTGTATATCCTGGGCACATTTAACATCAGTAGCCTTCCTTCTGGGCAATAAAACAGCTGAAGTGTCGGAGTAGGGCAGAGGAGGAACCTAAAGGTGAACAAAAGAAGGCAGACTCCTAGCTGATAGTAAAGAGCTCCACCGAAGCAAAAAGACAAGGAAGTGTGGTCGAAGGAACTACAAAGCTTTGTGCCAATCAAGGGTGCAGTCTAATAAGCGCACCAAGAACACCAAATATTTCCTCATAAATGTAAAGCCAGATAGGCCCATTAAAAGATTAAGCCTAGCTCTTGTATGACATACTCCATCAAACCGCATACTACACCCCTGGGCTGAGTGTAGGTGTTTAGGTTAAACTAAAGCTCATCTTGCAGGAATGCATAGAGTCCTGATTTGAAAATGTCAAGAAATGGAAGATCCGGTCCTTTCCTTCAGGGCTCTTATCCAAATTAAAAAAAAAAAAAAAAAAAAATCCAAACAAAACGCACAACAACAACGAAAAAGCTGTCTTAGGGACAAAACTGGAATTCAGCTTCCTGCGCTTGTTTCTGATTATGTCGTTCTCTGCTAGAGTGAGCAGAGCTCAACACACAGTATTTTCTTTCCTGGAAGTACTCCTGTTTCACAGTGAGGTTATCCCTGTATCTTTCTTGCTAAATCAGGAAGATGAGTATCCTTAGGTTTCTCTCTGATCCTTCTGCTTAGAAAAAAAGGCGTTTGCTAACTGGATTGAAATTATGGCTAATGATTACAGTTTGCCCCTAAAAAGGAGTAAATTAAACAAGTTAATCAGTAAAACTGACAATTTTTTTTAGGTGAAAAGTCACAAAGAGAGAAAACACATTTTGTTAAAAACATCAAACCTGACATTCAATGAGGAGTTTTCTTGTGGTCTGTTACTCACTCATTAAATGTCCCCATGTGCCATTGGGACAGGACAGTGACCAGGCAAACAAAAGGGACCAAGCAGCAACTCAAGCTGAGTGGAATCCCATGGGTTTGTTGCATTCACTCTGTGTGTTTTGTACACACTTACTGCTTGAGAGCAATGACGGTTTATCTGAATGATGACATTAACTGAATGGTTCCAGCGTGAAGACTCCAAAGTTGAAGCTATTACGAAAAAACTCTCTCAAGATCTTATTTAAAAAGTCACAGGTTGAACCCTAGGTATTAATGTCAGTGGTCCCTGTACAAAGAAGCAAGGTTGGAGTAGACAACAGAGGCCAAGTTATTGATGGACAACTATTTACATACAGGTCAGATCTAATTATTTGGTTCTCTCACACTAGTGGCCAAAGTGCAGTTACCCACCAGAGCCACACATGACTTTAGAAAGCAAACACAGCGAGACCACGTCTTCAGATGCTGTAAATTAAAATCAGTCAATTACCATGTTAATCTCAAACACCAGTGAGATGGTTGGAGCTGTTGCTGCTCACGGAGATTGCCAGCCCTGCCACTGGGGCAGCACAACAAAATGCCCCAAAACCACTACAGTTTACAGAAAAGCATGTGAAGGTAAACTTTGGTTTGGGGTTTCAGCCATAGTAGTTCAAGATCAGCTTCACCCACTTTTCAGCGGGACAATGACCACCAGGAGAGATCTAGGGAAGACAGCTAGAAGCAATTACTGCCTCAGCCATCTCAGTTCAATATGCCTGTGTTCATGAGAGACCTTCCCCTTTCGGTGACAACCATAAATACCTTCAATGACATTTTTAGTTGAATAGCAGGTGCTCAAGAGTAATTGCTTTACCTTTATTTATCTATTCTTTTAGTCAGCTGAATACTGAACATGCAACCCTAGTGCATCTACTGAACAATGTGACTTATTTGCTTATTATGAGCAAAATCAGTATTCATTCTTTTGTCCCCAAAATAATTTCATTTATTAAAACAAGCACAAGTAGATGGTCCTTTCTAGCCCTACTAATTTTCAAAATTTCCCAAAAAAGCTATTGCTAAGGAATGCAATGATAGCTGAAGGATCATTTCTAGATTTACTCAGTCAACACACAGGAACATGGAGACACTCCCCTTTTCATTAACCTAGAAGCCAGCTTGGAGATGGCACAGGGAGTTTCACAACACTTCCTTTCTGCACAGATGAAAGGCTGCAGATTATTCAATAGCGAAGGTGAGCCAGGCGAAGACAGGAACATCCAGGATGACAAGGCTGTCCACACCCAGTAGCAATTTCTAACCAGAGGACTGAGCTCAGAAACAAATATGTGCCAGCTATCTCTGTAAAACTGTTTCTTTTAGATGATTCAAGGACAACTCTGCAAAGACTGCGAAGGATATTTTTTTAGAAACCCACGTGAAGAGCCACCACCAATGGGCTGGCACTTCAACAGAGATGTTGATGGAGCTGGCCCAAGTATCTTCAGCTGGAGGTGAGTCAAGACCCTGCAGACTTAAGGAAAAGTTTCTTGAAGCATTTGAGGACATTGCGTTTTTCTGTGTCTCTGGTTCTGTGCAAGACATTAGTGGCACTATATGCTTTACTTGGAAAAACACATTAATTTCATGGCAATCACGAATATATACTCAAAAATGCCCTTGCTCCGCCACACACACATCTCTCACTGCCTCATGCTAACCAACAGGACTACAAGCAGCAATACATGCTCTACCTTTCTCCCCATCCATCTTTTCTCTCGAGACAGCAGATACTTAGTCCAGCAGCTCTGGAGCAGCCAGTTTCACAGACATACTTGGCTCATCCCACAAGTGGTTAACCAAGGCATCAATAAACTACTCAGCAGAGGACTCCAGAGATTTACCTCTGCTGAATTCTCCCTTGCGGCTGGATTCCAGTAACATGAAGCCAGTAACTTCTGGCTCTGGGTCCGCTAGGAGATGGCCAGAGCCCCGGACCCCAGTCTCTGGCTCCCTGCAGGCTGCACACAGAGGTTTTGGCTCTGGGGCCCCAGAACACGTTGCCTCCTCCTCGTTTGCTTTGGCCACTCTTGGACAGCTGGCCTGAATCTTCCCTTGTCGGTATTGCAATAATGGTTTGAGGAGCGCGGGGTCAAGGCAGGCCAGGAGACATGGAGGGCTCTGGCTGGAATAATAAGGGATTTGTTCAGCCAACAGCAGGCAGCAGGTTTGACACTTTTCCAGGACCAGGGCCATGCTAGAAAAGGTCTGAGGCTTTGATTCTAGGGTTACAGCTGGCAATTCAAACCCTCCTCATGTAGATGCACTTTTTATGGGCCAAAACAAGCCCATATAAAAAAAGTTTCTGCCAGAAGAGTTTCTGCCAGGTCCCCAAGCAGAATAAACAGAGCACTGCTGTGAGGGGATAAGGGCATGCTCACAACACCTTGGGTCAATTGCCTAAGATCCTAGAGCCTTACCTGGTGTTTGGTACACCAGCAGATCCTTGGGTGGAGCTGGCCAAAAGGAGTGAGGCAGGGGCTGTGCAGAGATGTGGTCAGTGTCACATCACATAACCAGGGGAGCCCCAGCCACTGTGGTTGCACTCCAGTGTAAATCCAGCCCCTTCAGTCAATGCAATTTTCTCTTCGGAGACCAATAAGCAGGGATAACTGACAACCAGAAGAGAGCACACTGAGATAACTAGGGGGAGGAGGTTAAACCTACCTCTCCACCCCGCTGTAAGCACGATTACTAATCCCCAGAGGTGGAGGAACTCTCTTCTTCCTGTCCTGGCTGGTCCCCTCCTCTCCTACAAACCGTCCCCCTCCTGCCAGCTTGGGAACTCCTTAGACCAATCCAGAGGACGTGTCAAGGAACTTAAGTGACAGAAGACTTTTTGCTGGGCAGCTCAGGATGGAGAGTTAAATCAGCTTTCAGAGAAGTTTGCCTCCTAGAAAGTCATGAAGGGTTCCAGTAGCTGGAGTGGTAATGTGATAAACTTGACCTTGAAACAAGATGCAGTTTCCTGAGGGTAAGGATGATTAAATACTGGAACAGTTTGCCAAGTGAGAGGATTCACATTGCTTAGATCCTTTACAACAAGATTAGATCTCTTTATCAAACCTATGACTTAATCCAATTTCTGGGAAGAAGTGCTGCAGTCTAAGTAAGACAGAAGGGAGAGGGGGTAAGTTTGCTAATCACTGCCTCCTTCTCGACCTGGAGTACAACTGCCTCTGAACATATCATAACTTAAGACAGTTATGGTCCAACAAGATCAGAAATATTTACTCCTTCCTCCAGTGCACCCTGCTTCAAAAAATAAGGTGAGGAGAATGCTGGACAACCTATGGATTTCTGTTTCTTCTAACCCTACATGTGAGTTTTCACAGGTCAGACAGTTTGACAAGCAGCATTGGAAGAGTATCTCTTCCACCAAGTCTCCTATGGATGTGAGGTCACCCTTCAGTGCACATACTCTCTGTTTTCCTAGTCCTGCTACACTGGCCCCCAAGGTCCCAGAGCAAGAATGAGGTCAGGTCACCTTGCTGCCAGTGTCTGGGATGAGGCATGAGGTGAGCAAGTGAGAGACTCTCCCAGATAATAAACGACACTTGACAAGTCTGAATGTAGCCAAGTAGGTTTTAGACCTTCCAGGGATTCCCTTCAAGCCAGCAGATTTCCATCAAAGGTGACACAGCTAATCTCTTCTCCCCCATGCCCTTCAGGTAAGAGGAGAGGAGCAGAAACAGAACTGGGTCTACAGAGTAGTTCATATCATGGCTAACAGCATGGCCCTACTGCACTTGGCCCCTCTATCCCACACCTGGGTTTCACACCTTTCACAGAATCATAGAATCACAGAATGATTTGAGTTGGAAAGGACTTTAAAAACCATCTAGTTCCAACTCCTTGTCATGGGCAGGGACACCTTCCACTAGACCAGGCTGCTCAAAGCCCCATCCAGCCCGATCTTGAACACTCCCAGTGATGGGGCATCTACAGCTTCTCTGGGCAGCCTGTTCCAGCGCCTCACCACCCTCAAGATGAAGAATTTCTTCCTTATATCTAATCTAAATCTCCCCTCTTTCTGTTTAAAGCCATTACCCCTTGTCCTATCACTACAGGCCTTTGTACAAAGTCCCTCTCCTTCTTGTAGGTCCCCTTTATGCACTTTGAAGGCTGCTAGAAGGTCTCCCCAGAGCCTTCTCTTCTTCAGGGTGAACAACCCCGACTCTCTCAGCCTGTCCTCACAGGAGAGGTGCTCCAGCCCTCTGATCATTTTTGTGGCCTTTCTCTGGACCTGCTCCAACAGGTCCATGTCGTTCTTATGTTAGGGGCCCCAGAGATGAATGCAGAGCTGAAACCAGAGCTTTTCTTTGCCAAAAACACATCAGCTGAAACTCTAAAACATGTATGATATTGGAAGTATAAATAGACATTTATTCTTGTAGAATTGTTACAGCATCCATACCAGCACTAATCTCACTATGTGTGGTTAACAGATTGTAAGGTCAGACGTTTAGGATCATCCAGGCAGTATAATACAAAGCCGCAAACTGCTGAATTTCATCCAGAATTTCACCCACATCAATCCCCTACATTCAATTCAGCAGATTGCCTGGGCAACACCTTCTTTCAGCTCAGTGAGATCATTGATTTGTATACAAACGGTTCCTTTCTATTTCCTTTCAAAATGATGGTTAGGGTTAGAGGAAAACAGGAGGCAACAACAACAAAACCATCTCCCTCAACACACCTCCCTCCCCACCCCAGAAAGTTAATGAGGAATTCTGAGTAATTTGCACCAGAGGCACTCACATTTTATGCAAACTGCCATAAAGTGGAAAATACCAGGTGACAGCTCCATACTGGAGATGCTGCAGCCCTCAGTGGGCTTACATAAAATGCCATAATACACATAAAAGTCTAATGTGCCTTCAAAATTACCTCATCTTTTATTTAGAGGTTATTTCACCCTTGTCTTCTTTTATCGCTCTTTATATGAGCGAAGTGGGGAAGCCGGACAAAATTGAGGCAATTTAGGTTACTAAGTGGAAGTAGAGTTTATGGTCGAAGTTGGGCTCTGGAGGAAGAATTCCCCATCACCACCCCCATGGCCAACCCACCTCTGCTTCGCAGTCAGCTTTATTTACGTGCTTCTTCCCTGCTCCAGCCCTCACCCTCTGCCTGGTGATAAGGCTGTCTACTGAAAGAGGAAAATACAAACAGAAAGCTACGGAAGGCAGCTGGATGAGGGATAAAAATAGTAGCAGGGCTTTTTGTAGTGGTGTCCTTTGTACCATTAGAGTGAGAATTCTGGCAGCACTTCTATTTCATGGGGTCAGTGTCTCCAAGGAGGAGCAACACACATAGATTCCCCCCTCAAAAAAAGAAATAAACAAACAAAAAGGCTATAGGCTGAGTTTTGGGTATGTGGGTGACATGAGCTAGAAATCAATTTCAACTACACAAAGACAACACCCAGGGAAACAGCGGAAAACCCCTCCTGGGGCACAGGGTGATGGATGACGCAGGAGAGAAGTTGGTTCTGCTGCTCCCAGATCCCACCCACTTGGCAGCCTGAACTCACACTGCTTTCCCCTATATTTTTTTCTGCCTCCTCTCCACCCCTTACCTATTTTAAGGCTATTTGGAGCAGTCTGTCTCTCTCTGCGCAGCACCTGGAAGACTGATTACGATCTCCAGGCTCTAACATAGCATAGTGAGACTCCAGCTGGCTGTTGGCTCCAAGGTCCACATATCTCACTGACTACTAAGAAGTTAAAAGTTCCTAATTGGGGAACGAAAAAAATAAATGAGCTATTAGTTTTAAAATTTTAAAATTAGCATCAGATCTGCAGCTAATATTTTCCCATTTAAAACAGAAATATAATAGGAGTGAAGAATAAGATAGAGCCATTGAAGAAAAAAGCCAACATTATTTTTTCTTCCTCTCCAGAAAATTCTTTATATTCTCAGATAATTCTCCTACATTTGCTGGCATAGATTATGCCTAAACCTGTGGGGATTAAGAAAATATTTCCACAGAAATGGATCATCTCCTAACGGTCCACTCTAGGCTCCCAGTGAAGCTGCTAATACTGGATATCTTCCAAGACCAGACTCCAGACCCTTGTCTGCAGTTTCTACTCTGCTCCAGCATTTCTGTCATATTCTGTTCCTCTGAAGGCCTTTTCCAACAACTGTTATAACATAATCTGCCAGTGATGTCACTGATGCACTCTCCTCATCTGGCCAGATTTAGAAAACTTTCTGCAAGCTGCTGAGCAAGAAGGCTTTGCTCAGTCCTCTCGCTTAAACTGCCAAAAAAAACCCAACCCAAAACAAAACAAAACAAAAAACCTCCAGATCCAAATATCCAAGCTCTGACTTTTAGAAGAACTGAATTATACAGTGAATTCAAACTCTGAAATTTTGCTTCAGGTGCAATTTAAATGCAAACCTGTGGCTTTCAGGCTTACGATACACCTAAGTGGCACCAAATCAAATGTTTTCTGAAGTTGACGGAGAATTGAATTAGTCCCTTCAGGTAGATATTCTTCTGTTTGCTTTAGAGGATGACACAGATGTAGCTTTACTCAGTAACTAATCGATAATTTAATTTTGATCCCTAAATAAATGAAGCTTGATAAATATCAGACACTTTTAAATTGTGTTTAATTAGTGTTTATACATATATTTGAGAGCTCTGATTCACAAACTGTGGCAACTTCACACTGAAGCAACCTAATTTTGCCTTTCTGCTAGAAGCTACTGTCCTGTGCCCATTTCAGAGGCAGCAGATGGTCCTCAGACACGCAGGGTTTGGGTGCCCTCATCCTAATGGGAAGCAACCTCATAAACCTTATCACGATTCCCGTGTTCAAAGGGCATGATGGGGAGAAAGTGACATGAAAGAGGCAGCTGGAAAGGGGCCCAGCTTTGAATTTCCAGCTGTGGGTAAGAAGTGGCTCAAGAACAGCTGATGAGAGTGATGGGTGGCACAGAAAGACGTCAGCATGGGGACAGATGGAAGAGATTTAATCTCTTTGGAGACTGTGCAAACAAGGAGTGATATGGTGCGAGAGTGTAAAAGAATTAATGGTCTAGAGAAGTTACAGCTACCTACCATGTGTTCCAACACACAAGAATTCCTAGGAAAGCAAAGGCAATCGCACTTCAGCAGATAGATATGTTAAGGGTCAAAACATCTGCAGATCCCATTCTCATCATCAGTCAACACCAGAAAAGCACAGGAAGTGAAGCCATAGAAATGGCTCCCAGTTGACCTTATAGAGAAGACTACTTTGCTCTGTGGAGAACAGAGGCTTAATTCCCCGAGCACAAGCCACGCCATGCCTCACCTCTCGCTCTCTGGGCTGGAACAGGCCCTGCGCTGCTTTCTGTGCCAGCACAGACACAGCCGGTCAGGTGGGGAAATTAGCCAGAATCCAAAAGGTGCAAGATCCTTATTGGGACCCAGTGTTGCACTCAAGAAAAACATGAAGGCAGAAGCCAACCACGTGTTGGTGTAAATCACAAAGAAACAAATTCTATGGAAATATTATTCCTGACACTTCCCTACTCCTCTTCAGAAGTCACCCGTACCAAGGTTTGGTGAACAACTGGGCTGACACTGGGATTCCCAGGCTTCAGTACTCCAAAATATAAGCTAAAAACTTCCACCTCCCCATGGAAATGATTACAATTCCACCAGCTAACTAGCTCTGTTACCTTATGGCTTTCCTAGATGTACAATATACATACACAGCACATACTGGACTGGTATGGGAAAACCACATCCCATGGGCACAGGAAAATACGCTCCTAAATGTGCAGTTTTGCCAGTGTAACCACATTGGCCCTTAGGATCTCTGCCTGGAAAGCTGTGGTGCTGGAGTCCATGCCCTGACATAATGAGGGTGTGCATTTATCTATCATACTCTATTTTAAATAAATATCAATATTTTTTCCTCTGGGCTCTTCCTTTCTCATTTTGTCAAGAGCAACGATTGTATCATAGCAAACATTATGATGCAAAATCAGAGGGAAGTAAATGCACTAGAAAGGTGGCATCACTTGAAGAGATGTGATGGCTGCTCACATTAGCTCAAACATCTTCCTCCCTGAAGTCTGACCCTAGGTGTAAATCTGAGAAGTCTGACAGGACATAAAAAGAAGTACTATCCTGCTGACCCAGTTTTCACAGAGAGCAGTGTGCACAATTATTTTCGCCACCTGCAGTTGATAAACCAATCCCATGCAAGGTTAAAAATTAACCAGGTATTTACTGGTGACACAGCAGTATGCTAGAAACCTGCATGGCAAACCTGCTCAGCCACAGTTATGCTGGAGGGAGGTGTGGTGAGGCATGATCCGGGACTGAGATAGTTCTGCTGGCAGATGTCCCCAGCACAGAGAAAGCTCTACAGGTGCCAAGGTGGTTTATTTTATTCAGGAATGGTAAAATAAGTGATACCACAAATACCTTATTTTGCAATAATGTCTGAGCTGCACAAGGGCTCTGTGTAAGGTGCTCCAGCCTGCAGGAATATCAGTATTTTTAGCAGTAAATAGAGCACTCCTGGAACTACTGCATTGCTGCAGGAAAACCGCTCCCCAGGGGAAAACTTACACTGCTAAAAGTGCTATTTTGTCTATAAATAGCATCACTGCAAAAGATTTCTGCCAGAAAAGCTGTAACACGGAGTGCCCCTTCTGCAAGCCCTGCCAGATGCCGTTGTGTCTGCAGAAGTCCACAACAGGGACGAGGAGGAATTTGCTGAGATAGCATCCTCTGTCTCTGTGCTGATGACGCCGCTCCTGTTCATCACCGCGCTACGATCACCTGCGCTGTGGATGGCAGAGCTGAGCTCCAGCAGTTCAGGTCACACAGCCTCTTCTCCCCACAGATGAGATCCCTGGCGATCCCAGGCAGCGCAGGTTAGGCAGCCAGATGTGGGTTCTGCAGCCCTGGGAAAATGTTTCCAAAAGAAATCTAGCGTGGTGCAAATGTAGCCACTCGCAAATCACTGCCTTGTCACCTCCTTTTGTTATCCCTCACACAACCTCCCCTTCCCTCGTTTCTCAGATTTTCGCTTTATTTCCTCACAGGTTGCAAAGGACTAGAAGCAGACAATTTATGTATCTATATAATTTTGGTTTTATGTAGAGTGAAGAAGCTTTTTAGACTACCCAACTGGAGTGTGAGAGACAAGGATTAATACGCTTTCATTTTTCCACAACTAAAATATATTTCTTTTTTGTATTCGATGTGTTGCAGAGTCTCAGCGAATATCCGGAAATAAATAGTGATAGCTGTTACTAATTCTTCTAAAATTAAGCAACCTACTTGGGAAAGCATTTTCCCTGTAACTTAAGGCAAGAGCACAAATGGATATAATTACATAGGCATAACATTCTATTCTGTCTTGTTTTCCTTTATGTCATTTGGGAAGGGATTTAAGTTCAGCCAAAACATTCCAATTTCTATTGGGAAAAAAGGTGAGAGTCTTAAGATAAATGATAGCTATATTACAGAGTCTAATGCATTGTTATAAATGGCAATGGTATAATGCACCATATATTTAAAAAAAAAAAAATCCTGTATCTTCAATTACAGTTTATATGCTGATTTCATGCAAAAACGGAGTAACCTACTAATAGTAGTAGACTTCCTAAAGATTTACACTAAATTAAAAGATCTTCATCTGCTCTTGGTGTGTGAAAACTGCAAATGCTACTCTAATACAAACACAGCTGAACTGTAAACCAGCTCATTACATCTCAGGTCTGTGCTAAGTAATAAGCACGGTATGTTAATAACATCAGTGCAGGCAAGCTTTCCATTAACAAGATTTCCTCAAGACTGGCCAACTAACGAACAGGGTTTAATCATGATACTGAACCATTTTCCAGGAATTATTGAGATTCGCACTCAGGGACAAAAAGTATACATCAGATGTAATTCCCATGCATTCCCACAGTTCACCGGGTCTGTGTGGTCCATATCCCTGTGAGATATCATGTTTATAACTTATCTACTGCAGTCATATCTACTGGTGAAACTTAAATTATGCCCTCTGTGACACAGCCTAGTGACAACACAGTCATAAGGACATTTCTGCTTGCAAGCCAAGCACAACACAGGTCCTCTCCTGAGAAGAAACATTTTCTTTACTCCCAAAGCTAACCAGAAATGATCGTACTGCAGCCCTTTTTTGCTCAATGCCAGTTTGCTGTCAAGGCCAGACCCAAACACAACCCAAACCGAATCCTCCATGGTGGCTAAAGCAATGTCACAGGGACTCCAGTTGCTGCTCTGCGGGGATGGATGTGCATTGGTGGCACTCAGATGCCACCCATTGCCAGCTTGGTATTGACAGCCACCTTGTATGAAGTGCTCTGGGTGGGAGAGGCAGGTCCCAGCTCCTCCTTTGCTTCTGCTTTCGTCCTGCAGAGATTGTGCTTTTCACAGCTCGGTTATTAAGGCAGATGGCTGCCTGCAGAGCCCAAGGCAAATGCACAGATGGGCTCTCCTCCCCTCAAAACTACAAGCAAGAGCTTGCTGACCTTGCCAGTTTTCTTGGCTCGAATCAATTAAATATATATATATATACATACATATACATAATAGCTGCCATATCTCCTTCCACTTGGGGTAAACTGGTACCATTGCAAATCTTAGTTTTCCTTGCCTGCCTGCAGACACCCAACACCAGCTTGGGGCTTGCCACTTAGAGATGAACCTGAGCTAGTCGTAAATTCAATGGTGCTTTCATTTTTACAAAGAGGGTTGTAAAACACTGGCCCACGTTGCCCAGAGAGGTGGTCGATGTCCCATCCCTGGAGACATTCAAGGCCAGGCTGGACGGGGCTCTGAGCAACCTGATCTAGTTGAAGATGTCCCTGTTAATTGCAGGGGGGTTGGACTGGATGAGCTTTGAAACTCCCTTCCAACCCAAACTGTTCTATGATTCTATGATTCATCTGCTCCTGAACTCAGACAGCTCCCCTACTGCATTTGTTCCAGATCTGACCAGGCAAGGAAACGTTCAGCACTTCACCTCTGTATACTCCAAGCAGCACATTACCTTTGTTCATATTAATGATTACATGCATTTATGATACCATAAATGCTTAGAACAGCCTTTAGGATCACTGTGGCTTGGGAGGAGGGAAGAAGAGATAGTAGGGGATATAAAGGAAAAAATGATATGGGAACATACTGACCTCAGAACAGATTTACAGTGGTGTTGGTACAAGTTCTCACATGAGAGTAACTCTGACCCATCACCTGGTGACCAGCTGCATCTGATGCTGTTTCCCTGGAGGTAGACATAAGAAATTATGGAGGGAATAAAAAATACACATAACACAACCAGTGCTGCAGAACACTGAGAAATTTCAACTGTCACCCTCCAAAGCGAAGAAGGGAGTACCTGTATGGAAAGACAACATGCAGAACCACACGGAGGGCTAGAAGACTTCTGGCAGTCCCTTCTGACCTAAACATTTTTATGGTTCACCTCATTAAAGTAGGACAGAGGGAGAAAAATCCCAAAACACCCTTCATGATGAGAGCTAAAGGAGTCAGTTTGGCCCATTTGCAACCTATACAATCCTTTCTCCAACCTCTGCAACACAGTGTCAGATACTAACGCTGTTAGGAGTTAAAGCCAGAGCAAGCAGGCAGGCAAGTACCTGGTGAGACATTGAAGCCTTCACATTTTGACCAGAGTCACTGGAGAGAAGCCTGTAGAAATGTACTGAATATGACAGGCCTGCCCCAAAGGCTTGTGAACTTTAGCAAAGCCCTCAAGAAGCCTCCTTTGAAACAGGAATTTGTAACAATTCAAAGCAAACAGCTTTACTGTAAATATTTTACGTTGAAGTCAATCTGCTTTCTTTCCCTCTTTTATAGTAACATTGCCTCATGTTCTCTCCCTTCCCAAAAATCTGTTCTTTGCACTGCTGTGTTCTCCTACAAGCTTCCACTCAAAGATGTCAAACCACCAAAGAAAGCGAGGAATATTGCATCCGTCAGAAACAGGAGTGACGGGGACAGGCACCCTCATGGAGTGTAACACTCCAGCAATACGTTTTGGTGTCTTGAAGCTGGTGTTATGATTTCTCAGTAATGACAGGGCAGACTCGATGGACTGAAGAGGGAAACTGCTGGCTTTTAGCTCCCAGAGCTCTTGACTCACTGCTGAGCGAAAACACCTCACCTACTTGCTGAAGTCAATCCTGCGTCACACCAGCTACAGGAATCACACAAGTGGCCCATTACCAGGTGAAAGCTCTTCTCCAGCTGCCTGTTTGGTCTCCATATCAGGAGATCGTAGGTGAAAAGAGAACGCAGCCTTGCCTACAGGGCTCACTCTAAAAAAAAAAAAAAAAAGGATTGCTTAGGGAGTGGAAACCCAGCACAGAGATTGGGAACTTAAGAACTCCTCTTTAGCTCCTCATCAAGAGTGGGATCAGCAGGTGGGACCCACAATGGCATCACCGTCCTTGCAGAGCTTACAAGCACCCTCAGGCATGCCTCTGAGCTCCAAGCTACCCATACTTCCATCTTATTCCCAGCAGACTCTACCTAAGGCAATGAGGGAGCACCAAAGTTTGCCCTCAGGAAGAATATCAAACCATTCCCATGCCCAAAATTTTTCCCTTCCCACTCCCCTTTGGACACAACCTTTCACCCTGCAACCTATTTTTGTCTTCCCTCCAGAGGAAGCAGCATTTACACCAGTCCGAGCCCTCCAGCTCACTCGTGTACAGGCTGCTGGCCTCTATTTGCACATCACCTTCAAAGCTTTCATTTGGCAGGCAGTCTGGAAAATGCCAGAGTGCAACATTAACCTGCATTTCTCCCATCATTCACCATTCTTAATCAGTGTTTGGGAATGTATTAACAAGGGGCTGAGCCACAAAGTTTGCATCTGGGCTTTTCTCATGTTTGGAGGAGCTGAGTTAGCACCAGAGCCTGGTGCAGTCACCCCTTCCTCACGTAGCATCTGAAAGCCAGTGTACAGCAGTGACTCCCCATCATAGAACTCCCTCTTCTGCTTGAATATAAAGTCATAATGATTTTTGTGTCCTGCTTTCCCAACTCTAAGCCACCAAACAGTCATTTGGTCCAGATACTGAAACTGTTCAGAAACTACCAGCATTTCTAGCTTAACCGACGTCTTTACCTTCGGGCAATGACGTAACAAAAAGGGAGTAATGATAGTGGGTGAGTTAAACAGCATTAAATCTCTCTGTAGCCACTTTAGGAATGAATATATGAGCAACTTATTACTGAGTTTCATATGTATGAGTGATAGATAAGTCTAAGTTTGCAGCAAGATAGTTGCTTTGAAACCACAAGCTCTGAAATAGCTACAAGGTCAAAGAGGAGACAAGATGAGCTCCTCTGCTCTTCCTCAGGTGGCCCATCTCACCAGCAAAGTGCTAGAAGGCAAGCTGAGGTCTGAACTTCCAATGTGACTGCTTCCATGGTGCAGTCTCTGCAGTGCATCCATTCCATCTGCAGTGATGTCTGGGACACAGATACGTTCATTAACATCTGTGGTTATGAAGGTGTAAAGGGGTTCCTGAGGCAGCTGGAAGGGACACTGAGAAATCCATTCCCATCACTGCCCTGTCCCAGGGTCTTTGTGTGGCCACCGAAACACGTGTGTCCCCCGGCCCCAACGGCACAGGAAAACCTATAAGTCACAGTCAGCACTGCCAAGCAAACGAGCCTACTAAGGATAACTGCCAGAGACAGACCAATGCCAGGGACAGAAGTTATTCAGACAAACTACTTGTACACATCTGTAGGTGACCAACCCTCTTCTTCCTCCAGATCTTTCCCTGAGGTTTTCAGCAGTAGGCGCGTGTCTACACTGCAGCTTTGGCAAAAGGCCGTAACACAGTGATGCACTGACATATCTGAGGCACCTCAGAGCTACCCAGCCATGGGGGAGGCCGTCCTCCGCCAATGCTGAGCTCACAAGAGGCTGTAAAACCTGTATGGGCAAACTGAGGTAAGCGAATTTTGCCTGAGCTCTGAGCTGCCGTGGAACTCCAGGTACTGAGGTCTGTTGGTTTAAAGTTGTTCAGTATCCATCTCGACCATAATGTTGCAGATATGTAACACACCAACACCCTTTCACCTCTATAATTTTGAGTCACCTACAAATGGGTTCTCCAAATTTGCAAGTACAGAAAAGCTAAGGGCAGTCAGGAATCCTCATCATGCAAAACAATCCAGGAGACTTCCCATCTACTTAGTTTTTAGCAGGCAGCAGCTTCTGGGACTCTGAAGGAGGTGTGTAACACGTCTCACAGTGCCAGCAGTGCAGGAGAGAATGACCGAGCATGTAAATACGAGAATGTAAGGAAGACCTTGCAATTTCCCATTAGAAATATCATGAGTAAATTCGACCGTGAACACATACACACGCACTCACAAAGCCTTTGTTTCCATAGACATAATATCATCAGGGATCATTCTCTTTTTGTTTTGAGGGAAAAGAAAATAAAAAACAAAAACAAACAAACAAACGAAAAACCACCAAGAAGGGAAGCTGAGAAAAGCATAAGGTGAAGGCAGGGGTACTTTCTGGTTGAACATCAGAGCACTAACAACATATTAGCTGTAGATATTAGCAGATTGCTTGTAGGGGCTGGCATACATACCCACCTAAACTTCTAGTCACAAATGTAGGTAGAACTTGATGTTCTGGAGCATTCAGCAGTCTCACCTCTTAACTCCTATAAATTTTGTGGTGGTCTATTAAAAAAGAAAAGCAAAGAATGCACAGTCCTTAATAATGAGCACATCTAGATGGTTGTAAAGCGATATATCCCTATTTTTCATTTCTGGTCTCCCCAAAAGCAAGGTCCTTCTCTCGTTGTCCTTTCCCGTGACACTCGCGGGAGGCTACATGTACAAGAGAAGAACTAGACCAGAGCTATATTGGTATAGAAGGGTTATCCTAGATCCTTTGAGCAATATGGTTTGGATCTACAGATAAGTCCTAATGGCAGTGAATAGGAAGCAGAGATGTTCCGTGTTTCCCAAACACACAGGCTCTGATAGGTTACAGAAAATGTGGGGCTTCCCAGATTCCTTTACTCTGTTCCTGTACACAGTGCTGAACAACGCACTTTGGTTCTCTAAACCTCTCTCCCTGCTTCCCACAGCACATCTCACAAGCTCCTTTAGAGAGAAGGCGGGCAGTACGGTCAGTAAAACACACTTGGCCCTACAAGATGGGGTCTGAGCATGGTTAAGTGCCTTTGCAATACAGCTGATAACAGTAACAATAATGGCTGTAGCTCATTCACGACCTTGTCTTTCCCTTCTAAGGCTGGGTGTAAATAATGTTCTTATCTTCTAAGAAATGCCTCTGGCATCTCTGACTAGGTGATAAGTAGAAAGAAGAGAGACACTCTTAGCTGCTGATCAAGAGGCGGGAGAGTGATTAGCATCCTCTGGGGAACACCTTGTTGATGACGGCTGCTTTGCATTGTTGAGGGTGTAAGAAGGACCTAAATTCCTCCTCCACAGAGCTCTCAGCTGATGATGAAGTCAGTTCTGCATTAATCCCTCAGCACACTCCTTGTCAGGCTAATTTCTGATCAAAGCTTTTCTTGCCAATGTAGTCATAGTTGCAACCCTCTGTAAACCTCCCCAGATGGAGAAAGGGACATCATCTGAATGTCAGTAGCAGGAATTACTGGGCTTAGGCAACACCAAGAATCTTCCAAGGTAAGAAAATAAAACACAACCACCCTGCATAAGCACAAATTAGTAGCAAGACCAAATCAATTTTTGGTCTTTTCAAGTTGAGAGCTGTTGCCCCAGTTTCCTGGTAGCTGGATTAGATAGGCTGGGCCTCAGCAGTCCCCTGAACTTGTCCATCAGTACACAGTGCACAGCCACTCATGGAGATTTAGCCTGTTTTCTGCCATGCACAAACTTAATGAAAACATGGAGAACCAGGCATGGCGAAGCAGAACTGCTCCTACAAGGTCAAAGCCTGGCTGAGCACGCAAGCTTTCTGAAGCTCAGACTTAATCTTGAGGAGTGGATCAATGCAGATGTGTGGGTACAACCCACTGCATGGATTTGCATTAGTGAGCACCAGCAGATGTAGTCTCTCTCTGTCCTCACCATGCTCAGCAGCAGAAGTGAACGGCATTCGTGTGGCTCTGCGCCCACGCTGGGATCCTGTATTGATGGTCTGGCTCTGCACCCAGACATGAGATGGTTACTCTGGGCAGCGCTGCGATGCTCTCTGACATCTTCTTGCTGAGGTCTCCCCAGCCTGAGCAACAAAACGCACATTAAAGCACAAGCCCTTTTAGGCTCCTTCTGCGCCGCGGGATCGAACTATGCTTCAAATATCTTGGAAAACGGCTGTGACAGAAGGTCCCTCTCTCCTGGACATGCCTGCTCTCCTACCAAAGATGGGCCTCAAACCTGTGCGGGTCTGGTTGCACAATATTAAAAAAATGCCAACCAGAGCAGAAATACATCTGTATCTAGCAACAACCTACCTTCGGACAGTGTGGGAAGAAAATACCTTGTATTTTTTTATTATGGCCCACCTCTTAAATTAGGCAATCCTAGCCCATAGTAATGACGTCCTTTCTCGCCTCTTTTTACACTTTTTATCTCTCTGTATTATTGCTCACATGAAACATCCATTTTCAAGCACGGTATTTCCCTTTCTAACAAAATGCGGGAGGAGGTTCCACAGGTTAATTATAAATTGGTTTAAAAAGCATTTACCAAGAAGTGTTTTAAACCCATTTTCCTTAATTTCATTTGATGCAGCATATGTCTTACACTGCAAACGGGATATGCAGCTTTATTGCCACTATCTGCCAGATGAACATGTTCATCATCAGCAGTGCAGGCAGTGATAAGTCCCTTATCTGATATAGAGAGACAAAACACTCCCTCTTTCTTATCAACAAATTGAATTATCAGCCAAGTTAAGTAGTTTTTTGGTAGCCTTTCTGACTGTGTTTTGCTTTTAAATCCATACTGGCAGCAAATGTTCGTGGATGTATTTCCCTCTCTCATGCTCATTTCAAAATGCAGCAGCAGTCACAGATAAGAATGCTTCATCTCCCCAAGACGTCTGGTCTAAGTGCTGTTAAACAGCTTTGAATTTGCTCTGATTGCTGCTAAACTAAACTACACTGAAAGTAACAAAAATGCTGCTAAAACAGTCATAAAAAAGAGCTTGGAAGAACACAGAGGCTGTGACATTGCACAACTGGAGTCTGCTGACATGACTATGACTGATGGCTTAGGCCACTCTTCTCAGTGCTGTCCCCTCATCCTGGGTGCCTGACCTGCGACAATTAGGATCCAGAAACCTTGGAACCTGCAAGCACTGATCTAGCCAAGGTAACACTTTCGCTATACCTGGCTACGTATGCCCAAATCCATTTGGAATTAACTGCACAGTGCAATAAAACTAGAGAGAAATTAGGGTTGTCAGCCACGTGACGTTATTAGGAGATTGTAACAGCTGAATGCACGAAAAGGTTTTCAGGTGTGAAAAGTTATAAACCATTTGATGCCTTTTAGGATTGAGTTTGATGGTGTGTTCCCCACTGCCGTGCTCTGTGCTGTGAGCAGCTACTCTGAAAGGCTTTGCACAAAGTTCTACTACCCATGAGAAAGGTGTCAGCATCACACTAACAGAGGACGAGTGCACTGTGTCAGCATCACATAACTTGAGCAGAGGACAAATGCTCACAGTTGTTGGTGTGTGTTTTTCAGCGCTGGAGTCAGTATAACTTTGGTTGAACACGGCTGGAAAGTTGTTTTCATTGGGACAGCACTGAAAAAGATTTGTTCTTGACTGCAGAGGCCAACTGTACTCATTCCCAGCTCATCAGCATAATTTTTAAATGTGACTGTTCTCTTCCATAAACCAGACCCAAGAAGACATGACTTGGTAGCAGAAATTCATGGAAGACAGACACCTTAAATCAGAAATGTTTCTTGTAAACACCTACAAATTCCCTGCTACAAACTCATCTCCTCCCTCCCATAAAGACATGATCAAACAGGAGCTCCAAGATTAATATAGGGGTTGATGATAAGACCATCATCATTTCACCTGCTGAGCAAGACAAGCAAAACCCATTAACACTCTTGAGCTTGCTCAACATGGAGCCAAAGGGAGCTCAGACAATCTTCACCAGCAGCTTGAACTGGACTTTGCATTGCATACATCCTTCCACCTCCCCAAAAATCAAATACAACCACCTAAGAGTGGCAACAAGACCAATAACATCTCCAGTCTCTGGTGTTTTCCAAAGCCTATAACTATCTACTTTTTTAGAGATTCTTCCTCTCTGGAGCTACTTTATCTCCTAGAATGTTTTCCTGCAGCTGAACCTGTTAATTTGATTAATTTGTTAATTAATTAATTTGTTAATCAGATGCTTTAAAGCAGCTATTTTGCAACCAGCTGCATTACTTGTGGAAGGGTTGTGTACTCTCACCTGTTTGTAGAGAGGTGGCAGGATTGTTGGATATTAATTCTCAAAGAGACTTGAGATAATTATAATAAAGGTCCAGCTGACAATAGTTTCAATAGTTTCCAGCCTTGCTGTCAGCTGATACATTCCTTCCTCCAGATAATATCTGATACACTCAGATATTTCTGAAGCTGTGCCTCCACAGGACGTGCCGTAAAAACTACAGTGAGCTCCGCGCTCCTCTGCTTTCATACCAAAACTGCAAGGAAGTCACTACAGGAGGGGTTGTTTATTTGTCTTGAACGTTAACAGAAACCTGCCTAATAACCTCCAATCCTTCCTTCCCTCCCAGCTGTGCTGTTGCTCTGGAGCTCCTTCCCATCCCCGATGGCATTAATGCTGGGTGGAAAGGGACCTTCTGCACTTGGAGATGCAGTTTGGAAAGGGCTCCACATGCATGGGGAGGCAGAGAGACTCATTCCTGCTGCCTCACAAGTGATATTCAGTCCCCCACAGGGTGCAGAATGGGGAGCATCATTCAGTAACTCCCGCAGGTTAACACGGAATGGCTGGAGCAAGGTGATGGGGTGGAGAGGTTCTGATCCCATCTCAGCTCTGAAGATCAAGGCTTTTAAAATTAACAAAAGTCTTGACAGTATTGGTACCTGAAAGGATCATTAAGTAGTTGCAAATAGCCTTAATACTTTAAAGAGGACTTAATCAAGCAGAGCTGGGACATCTTGACAATCTGATAATTGAAGCATAAAATTCAGAGAATGTGGAGGCCATGGGGATGCATGACCGGCCTTTCGGGGCTGATTGTTCTGAAACAGCTCTTTTTATTTTTGAAGAGAAATTTAAATTACCCAGACTTTCAAAAATAACTGTTTATCTTTCACAAGAGCCTTGGAGATCTTCTCATTTATCACGCACTTAAATCAGTGCAGATTTCCTGTAGTTCACCCTTAATACACAGCTGGACAAAATACTATCCTATAAAGGAATGCCAAAACTGGTGTCAGCTTGGTCCCTTCGAGTTATCTATGTCAAAAGGTGCTAATTCGTGTAGAAAGGGCTAATCCGAACTTCACCTTATTTTGGGGGGGTTACTTCAGTGGGATTTGAATTAATTTACAGGTAGTGTATTTAAACAACAAAAATAGCTATAATTACACAGCTGGTACAGAGATTTTAAAATAGTTGTATATATGTCTGAACAGTTTTATTTCATATAGGTAAGACTAAACTAATCAAGGCCTACCCTACTTGAAAACAAATTAATATTTTATACCCAAGTAACTGTGATACTTTGAAAGAACTGCAAAGTGAAGCTGTCTGTATACAAAGTTAAATTAACAGCTGTGGTAGCTTCACCCTGACGCAAAAAAAGGTAAAGGCTGCACACAATGGAAAGACCAAAACTGGTGAAAAATATTTTATTCTCTGCATTAAAAAAAAGTTAAGTTACATTATATTGAAGGTATTTTTCTGTGTTCACTCCTGATGCCATCTTCTATTTTACAATCGACAGAACAGGATAAAGCAGGACAAATATCATAGAATCACAAAATCATTTAGGTTGGAGAAGACCTTTAAGATCATCTAGTCCAACCATTAAATATATACTGATACAAACCGGTATGATGCTAGACTACCTTTAAAAACAGCTACAGTTTCAGTTTCACTAAAGACTTGATTTCATATGCACTGTCAGATTAAAAAATCAACTATGAAGCAGGCTCAACACCCAAAAAGTTGGGGTTATAATACTAATACTAATACTAATACGAATACTAATGCTAATACTAATGCTAATGCTAATACTAGTGTCGTAACTATAGATCCTGGGTAGGATCAGTTCAAATCTCCTTTAGTTTGGTCTGAAGTCTGGTGTTTGCAACCCAAGCCAGAGAAGCAGTTCAGGCTCTGTCCAAATTCTCTTGATATCAAAACTTAATTTTTGCGGATTTCGGTGGGTTTCTGTGAGGGGCATGGTACTCACTGCAGTGCTTAGGGAGTAATTCAATGTCAACGTAACACTTTCTTTCTCCAGCCCTCTCCTCGTTTAGTTTTCTTCTGTTTCCTTCGGTGCGTTTCCCTTTTCCTGTCAGCAGTAAATGGTCTGAATTTTTTCCATAGTGAGAATCGCAGGCTGGCAGTTTACGAGGAGCGTGGTGTAGAGGAAGGAGCTGCCGTGTTTGCCACAAGCACTCCTGGGCACATAGCTGAGAGGATGAGGGAGAGCCAAATAAACAAGTTACACCAGATGCCACTTTCACTGACCCCACAACATCACTGTCTGAAGATGAACATCCATCCACAAGGTGAGGACAAACACAGCCTTGGCTTCCAAGAGCAGACAGGACCTTAGTATTTGATACATGCTACATGTGGTTTAAAAATATAATTTTATTTTATCTGATTTTTAATTTTATTATTTTATGACACTGTTGTGATCATCTCGTTCGTATTTACTGATGACACACCATCCAAAAACCTGCCGCTTTCTTCTGCAGAACGTATTATCATTCTAAGGAGTTGTAGCCCACAGCTGGGGGTGCTATACTGGGCTAGCAATGATGGAAACTGCAGCGGTGCTGGTCCCTTATGTTTTCAACAGGTGATGTATTTCAGTCTCTATTTTTGACCCCAGTACACAGACAAGGACAGCAGCCCTCCCAGACATCTGCATCTCTCTTTCATGCTAGGGATGTCCATTGAGAAGGTACTTTTTAGTGAGTCTTTCTGAGCCTGGAAGAGAGAGGTGGGAAGATGTTATTAATTTAGTCAATGCTGTGCATCTTGCAGAGACACTGTCAGCTTGTGCCTACACACACCTCACCTCCTACTGTCGAAGAAATTGAAGCCACTGAAAGAGATGAAAAAGTAACATATTTATTTTCTCTTTTTTTTACAGTAATAAGGGAAATCCAATTCTTCTTGCCCCTGTAGTGTGGGCCTGCTTTTTGGACCGGGGTCCTTCAGGGGGCTGGGGCAGCTGTGGAGACATCATTCCCTGCACGGGTGCTATCAGATGCACAGAGGTGCACGAAAACTATTTGAATGGCTTTGAGCACAAGGACAGCATTTGTTTGGGTGAATGTCTCATACAAGCAGTTAGTACTTTCCGGGACTAATTAATAACTAGTTATTGCTTTCCAATTTCTCACAAGCGGAAGACAAGCAACCTGCAAAGATGTGGAGAGGTCAAGTGAAAATTTCAGCAGAAATTTCTGAAGATAGCTAAGAATTCGTGGTGACCCTACAATTTTTAGATGGTTTATTGTCCACAGAGAAAATAAATGGCAGATGTCTCGTGAAAATAAAGCATGCAGTAGGTGGCATAGGTATGCCATGACATTATGAATCGTCTCAGGGGTTTCCAGGCACAGAGAGGTGTGAGAGTTTTTTCCACCATCTCCACTTCTCTCTCAGGTTTTAGTTTCATTTCTGCTTCTCACAGGTTCCCACTCTGCCATCACACATAAATTCCACCCAGGCTTCTGGCTCAGCCTCCTCCCATTTCCCATTTATCACTAAACCCCCGATGTCAAAACAATCACCTTGACTCTGCTGTCTCCTTATTGTTATTTATTTATTATTCCCATATAGCAGCTATTTTGTCGAAATGGCCTTTTTACTGGAGATTTATACTTACTGATTTCATACCTTGCCTGTGTTCTTTTACAGCTGGGGCTGGACATAAGAAATCAGAGCAAAATGTCTTTCTTCACCCACGCTAAAACTGCCACGTAAGAGCTGCGCTGGTACACACACCTCTTGGCTCCCCAAAAACAAGCGAACGCACAGTCTGTAAGAGACCGGAAGAAATCCTATAGAATATTTTAAAGACTCTTTCCTCTAAAGGCTGTATTGTTTCAATAGCACATTTCTTCCAGTCCTCCTTTCCTGTTTTTCCATTCATGTGAACACGAGGTATTTTAAGAGTCCATCTGCTCATGTTACTTATTCCTCACTTCAAGCCATAATCCTCTGCGATACTACAGTTAATTGCTCTGCCTATGATTATACTGCATCACGAATGGGATTACGATTTTCAACCCTATCTGTACTGGAGTAATTTCAAAATATTTAAATATTTCTACTATTACCAGCTCTGGCTGAACTTCAACTTTTTTTACAATTTTAAGGGCATTGATTGTGTATGCAGCTATTCCGATGCTGTTCTTACATAGATAAAAGTGCCCACACCACTTTTACACTAGCTGTAACTAGATTAATTTGGATCTTGCACTGCTCTGGCTGAGTTCAGGCCTGCCTTTAGTCACGTTATTTCCATTCACAGCAGCAAGGTCTACTATAGACAGGGGGTGATGTTTCTTAAAAATAGCGCGGTGTATTTTAAGCCATCCCTGAGCAAGGGTAAATCCAATTCTGAAAATGTCAGTAGGTGAAGCATCTGCAACACGTTATGACCGTACAGCGGCTCTAGGTTATTTTATCACCCTTTCCACGTAAAACTGGCCCTCCCTTACCCACAGGACATGGGACAGGAGAAAATNGGGCGCTGCCTCCCGCGGGCGCGCTCCGGCCGGCAGGGGGCGCGATGGCCCCACGGCAGCGGCGGCGGGAAAACGGGGCCGCCCCCAGCGGGGGAGGGGAGGTGAGGATGGGGAGGGGAGATTGGTCCTCTCGCCTTGCGGGGCGGCCCCGCATCACCCCCCAGGGCTGGGGCTCGCCGTGCGCTTCGAAAAAAAGCTGGGGAGGGGGAATAAATAAATATACACATAGGAATAAAAGAATCCCAGCGGGGGTGCCGCTTGGAAGCGTTTTGGGGGGCACACCGGGGTGTCCATCCGTCTCCCGCGGGTGCGGAGCCCAGCGCAGTCGGGGGAAGGGGCGCAGGATGCGCGGGACGCAGCTGGGGGTGAGGGGGAGCTGGCGGGGAACCGCAGGTGCGTGAGCTGCGCCCCCGCGGGCGGGGATCGGGGGTGTCCGCACGGGTCGCCGGTGGCAGATAACGGTTTGGCGGGGCCGGGGCCGCGGTCCCGGAGGGACCAGTCTGGGGGGGTAGGGGCGCCCCGTCGAGGCTCGGAAGCCGCTGCTGCTCGGCGCCCTCTCGGGGATGGCCGAAAGGCGGGGGGGTCACTCCAGGGCGGGCAAGAGGCCGCCGGTGGGTGTCCGAGCGGGGGGCGGCGAAGGCCGGGGCGGGGGCACTCCCGTGGACCGTCAAAGGGAGAGTGGCTACAAGGTGACCCCCGTGGGGCTCCGCCTCCGCCCCCCCGCAGCCTCCTCTCCCGGTTTAATCCTCTGCAGGCGCCGGCAGAGGCGGGATAATCAAGCGGCGGCCGGAGCTGGGGGTGCCCGAACCACACACGCTCCTTTGTGCCGGGAGCCAGCGCCTCCCCGCCGCCCTCCGGCCTCCCCCTTCCCCTCGGTGCGCGCCGAGGCCTCTGTGGGGTGGGCAGAGGAACAGGGTGAAGCCCCTTCCCCTGCCGCCGCCATCGGGGGGCATCGCGCTCTCCCTGCTGGAAAGCCGGCGGGAGGAGGGGAGCGCAGAGGAGCTGCCTTTTAATCCCTACTAGTATTTTTTTTTTTTACTATGTTTACTTCCGACCTCTCCTTGCACGGCTCGTAGTAAAAAGCCAAAAAAAAAAAAAAAAGTAAAATAAATAAAAAGGGCCGCGGAGCGCTGCATCGCCTCCCCCGGCCGCTCCTCTCCCTCCCGCCCAGCGGAGCCAGGCAGAAAAGCGCCGGCGCGGATCTCTCCGCAACCCAGTGGCGGGCGGGGGGGTGAATGGGAGGGGGAGAAGTGCGGGGCAGCACGGCCGCCCCCTCGCGGCGCGCACGGGAGCGCGGGGCGGGAGCGCGCAGGGCCCCGCGGTGCTGCCCCCGCCCCCGCG
>VWYH01007430.1:93017-114413 GCA_013399365.1 Pampusana beccarii | reverse complement strand
TGTTCTATGATTCTATGATAAGGCAGGGCACAGACAAAAACTGCTCAGCTACCTCAAGCCTTTGGTCTTGCCCAGGCCCCTGTAGGGTACATCTTGCAACGTAAAAGCCTTCTCTTTGCTGGGATAAATTTAAACCAAATATTATTCTTTTTTAATTTTTTTTTCCCAAATTTGTGCTCCTACAGCAATTCCAGAGTGCTCTGTAAGATGCATTATCTTGGTAGACAGCCCATCCCAAAAGGCAACCGTGTGGACTTTCATAAGCAACACAGCCAGCCTGAAGCATTGCCATTTCCAGACACCTGGTTTCATAGAATCATGGAATAGAATCAAAGCAGAAGAAGACAGAATGACATTCCCCTTCCTAGCTTGGACTGGTTCCTCCACTCAGAGCTGGTGTGAAACTGCAGGAATCCAACATGTGACCTCTGTAATAAAGTAATTTGATGAGAGCAATTTATGTCAATCAGTGCCTGGACCATGAAATAAGCTAGAATGAAAATACGATCTCTTGCAGGCTTTGTTATCTGCATCGCTGTCAGCAGGTCTAAGCTAATTATTTAAGGAGAAGTTGGGAGTTGGGAAGCTCAGTACGTGAACCTCATGGGGAAACCCACAGAACGAGGGGACAAGATACTGACACGGCACCTGTGTCCACCAGGAGCTCCTGTAGAGGGACACTTGTGACAAACATGAAGGAATTGGGACACCACCTTGTGCCCACAGCCCTGCTGGGTGGGTACCCTGGACTCTGGAGACATGGTGGGGATGAAATGGGAGTTATTGGGTGGGCAAAAAGGACTTGGGGTTGAGCTTCTGACACTGGAAGTGCCATGTTCATTATGCAAAGCAACTGAGAGCCTGAAATGGTCCTAAATCTCATTATGTTGCCTACAGCGGATGCAGCCATTTTTTACATGCCCTTTGAATAAATAGAAGTTTCCACAGCAGCCTCCAGGAACCTTAATTTTTCACCCACCCTAATAACCATAAAACAGAGACAGGCAAGTAATAAAATGTCAAAATCTATGTATTTTAAAATCTGAGAGGACTCTCAAATGTCACCAAAATGTGGAATGAAAAAGGAGATGGGAGAACTTGAAGCTGAGCTGCTGCTTTACAGGCTCACGCCTGTGGTGGTGTCTGGGCAGTCGTCCTCCCACGTCCCTTTTCTTCCAGCCAAGCTCTGTGGGACCTTTTGAAAAGGCTGATGGAGGTGGGAGATGAGGTGCTTTAGTGCTAAAGAAGTAGCTCCCTTTCTGGGGAAAAGGACATGAAGTGAGGCTGCATTTCCTTTGGTGGATCAATCCCAGTTTAATCCAGTCTCTACAGGAGCTCCCGGTGGACATGGGTGCTGTGTCAGCACCTTGTCCCCTTGTTCTGTACGTTTTCTCATGAGGTCTGTGTATTGTGTTAGCCCAGGTATGTGTGGCTGCCCTAATAATCCTGATGCTTTGAGGTTTTTAATGCAGCGTGTCAGCTGATAGCTGCACAGAACATAAAAGTTAACACAGATGGTCCTGGACTTCTCTCCACCCCCTTCTCCCATCAAAATCATATCTAAAAATGCCTATCACAGTGATAACTGGAGTGTAAATGAGAAATGGTTTTCACAAAAGAAAAGAAGTACCTCCATCTCCAATTAGGATGAAAAGTCAAGGTCTCTTTTTTTTCTTCCTTTTTTTTTTCCAATGATGCCTTTTTTGAAAACCGTACGTTTGTGCACAGCAAAGTATGGTTATCAGCTGTCGTACGTCCCATATTCACAAACTCCAGATTAATATGATATTTGACTTCTCTTCTTCTTTGCATGTTGGTTAGCCCAAGATTAATCATGATTTGAAACTAAAACCTTTCTCAACTCAGAGACAAAAAAATGCCTTAAAATCAAAATGGAAAATACTGATAATGCCTAAAGCTTGCTCCAAAATTATTTTCGCTGGGTTTTTTGAGATTCACCCAATCTAATCTTTATGATCATTTGCTTGATCTAAACCTGTGTCTCTGTGAAAAAGTCATGACAGGCTCTAGTGACACTCACAGGGCATAGAAAGGGACCCTCACTTTATCCAGACACACGAGAACAACTATCACCTCTACTAGTGAAAGGCTGTTTTTAAAGAGCAGCCATTGGGTAACTGATTTAAAAGTCAACGAAGCATCATACACCCAGCACACAAGTTCTCTTGACAGGATGAGGGCACCCAGATTAATGGGAGGCTGGCTGGGCGCATACATTATTATTTCAGCTAATAACCCCTCAGAGCTCTCCCAGAAGCCTGAGAGGATGGGACGAAGTCTCCGCTCACTCCTTCGTGCCTCCTGCTGTTGCTGGAGGGCCGTCTGCCACAGCAAGGGGGGCAGCGACAGCGCCCGACCCCTCTCGTGTCAGTGATGGACATGGGGGTGCTGGAGGCTCCCGTCTGATACTGGAGAAGAGGCAGCGGCAACATGGGGCCCTGCAGAGATTTGCATCCTGCTCCAGAAGGGAACGCAGCACCTCCGCCCCTGCACGTCTGCCCGTGCGGTGCCAGATTTACCGGCGCCACTGAGTACATTGGATATGAGTCTGGTGCTGAGACACGGGAAAGCGGGATGGGCCCTGGAGCCTGCCCTGACCTCTGCCGCCATCCTGGCCTTGCAAGGACCAGCCAGGACCACCCTGTCTCAACATCACCAAAAACATAACGGGGCAGACCTTAACGACTTCAGTAGTAACGCTAAGGTGAAAACAGAGTGAGGCGGCGCTATCCCTTAAAGAAATAAAACAAAATAAACCTGTCAGAAGGACAGGGCTGTTGTGCGCAAAGCCCTCTGGTTTTACTGCTCAGGGAAGTCCTGTTCTATAAACACCCAATAAATGAGTTAAAGGCTAAATAAAACACCCCGTATACTGTAAAGCTGAGCCCAATGACTACCAGGAATCCTAAATGAGTAAACATTTTCAAAGGGATAAATCTGCTTGGTGTCAATTAATGTTAATGTTTTACATTATTGAATCTATTAGAGCAAATAGCCAGTAACTAGAATGCAGATAAACCATGAACTAATTGTGCTGGGAGGCCGTGTGTCTAACAGAACTCTGTCCCTCCTGTTTTTGCCACTACTGAGCTCCTTGGGATGAAACCAGCACCCCATGGAAGACCCCTTTCGTGTTTTGGTGGTTAGGGATCAAGGCTCAGCACCAGATGCTCAGTGACTCCTGTTGCATTTCGCTTGTTTCTGTGCAATTTGTGTTTCCAGTGAGGGGTGGAGATGGGGAGGGGGTTCTGGCTGGCCCTGGAGAAAGCTCCATGGAGAGCCAGGATGGGTTCTCCTCTAGGAGAGAGCCCAAAGTGCTACCTCTGGCCAAAACGCAGTGGTGAGGACTGACTGCACAACTGGACAGAGGGACAAACCAACCCACATGTGGTCCGGATTCTGCCCTTGCTGTGTGCAGGTGGCAGAGACAGACAGGGGCACTACTGGTGGTTTGGGACACTCCAGTTGGAAAAGGCACCAGGAGCCTTAGTGAGCTACACAGATTCACTTTAGTCTTCTCATTTGTATGGTTTGAGCTGTCATTGCTTTGGCATGGTGTCCTGTGACTGATATAACGGAACCCCTCACTGGTGAAGAGACCTGAGGAGACTGTAAGAGACCCTCTAGACTGCGGTACAACTGGCTGTCCCCCCGATGTCAATGCCTGCAGGGCCAGGGTATCTCAGACCCATCAGCGGACCTACCCCAAAGCCATCCCCAGGAGACAGAGTACCAGTTGTCCCATTTTAGAGATGCGAAGCAGAGGCACCGTGACTGGTGAGTGCAATAGCCCCACCACCCATCAACAAACCACAGCCTTGTTCCCAGCACCAGCTTCATCCCTGCCTGAGTTCAAGGTCCCACCAGCCTGTGGGGTCAGGGCTTCCTGTTCCCTCCAAACGCCATCTAGCAAGAGGCAGGAGCTTAACAGCAACACATATTCTTGTGCCAGCCTTGATCAGAGTCTGACTCCTGTTACGCAAAGATTTCACAGGTGACATTCCTGTGACACTGCTCTTGTGAGCCCAGACAGACGGGCCACTGCAGGAATAGTGCTTACTCAGTCCAGAGATGTTCCCATGTCACTTTTCGACTTAGCAATGCACATAAACATATTTTACATGTAAACTGGGAAATTAAGAAGGCAAATGTTTTAAAATACGAGGATTTATTGGCGTAAAATTTGCCATCTATCAACACTGCATAAATAGTTTTACATAAAAAGCCATCTGGAAACAGGTTGTTTATCATATTTATTCAGTTACAACTTGCTGGTTTAGAGTCTTTGCCTAGCTCATTAACTGTCAAGACAGTTTGACGTTGCCGATGAGAGGTGGATGTATTTGAAATTCTGCACAAAGCATGAATATTAACTCGAGCTTTTAGGCAGCTGCGCTATTTCAGACAGCTTGGACATGCTCTGCACTGGAATTCTCTGCAAGAAGCAAGCAGGCTGCAAAGCTGCTCTTTGCTTTAGACTGGGTCTGACTGGAAACCTTGGGGTCAGGTCTAGAAATGGATTTGACCCTCTCAACTTGAGCAGAAGGGTCTGGGTGTGGGAATGGCGGTGGTAGCGGGCTTATCTGTCAGCCAAGAACACGAGCGGCCTCACGCTGCTGCTTTCAGACAGCGTTTGAAGAAGCAGCACGGGTTGCATCCTCTGCAGAGGTTACAGAGTTGTCCTCCTGGGCTGTGTGCTCCACAGGAGCAGCCACGGGCTGCAAACGGCTCCCCTTCCCCCTGCAGACCACAGGCTCAGCAGTCACGGTATCAAGGCAACAGCCACTGGCTTTTCCTGACATTTGCCGTCTCCCTTGGTTTCAGTAATTAGATCCCCTGTTTTTAAATGTCAGATCTCACGAGGTGATGCTATTGTATTTAGCACTGTGCCCTTCTACTGATTCCAAAACACTTTGCAGAATTACTATAAATAATCCAATAACAAGAGCCAAATAAGTAGTTACAGCAGAAGGGGAGAGGAAGCTAATGCATCTCAGCGCTGTTTGGAAATGAGAGCTCCAGAAACGCTGTCTGCCAGCGCAGAGCTGCGGGGGGACACAACCGTCCCCAACACCCAGCGGGGCGAGGGGAGAAGGGAAGGTCGGCTGCCGAAGGGACAGGGTGCAGTGACATCTACACTGTGGCCCAGGCAGGTGTGTAATGGGAGGGTGGATCAGCACAAGCCGGCGCTGCGGCGATGGTCAGTGCTTGTGGCCTTGGCCTAGACTTTCGGCCTCTCTGTGCCCACCACAACCGCAGTGATTCCTTCTGCCAACTCTTTGACTCAACTGTTGTTTTCCTGCTCCAAATTAGAAGCAGTTGAGCTTCACCGTGGGTCATGGCCTGGTCTCTGTCTGTAGCGACTGCGGCAGACAGCTGAGTTTATTCCTCTTGTCCTAACATGAATATCACTTCCTAAACTGAGGTAAGACAAATCATGTGCAGCAAAGACTGCCCCTAACTCTTCCAAATTCACACCCCCCAAATTACTTGGAGCTCAGGGTGCTGCCAGCATTTCCCTGGGCCACAAAGTCCTCGTGTCACTTGGCTTGTCACAGGTAGCACAACGCAGGTGTGCTGAGCCTGTGCAGCAGCTGCAGGCCACTTCCCAGCACCTCCTGGACCACCAGTGATGTGCAGAGCACAGCTGGGGAACCAGGGACATGCGCAGCCATGGACAATGCTTTATGAGATGGGAGAAAAAGTCATAGAAAAACGCTCCACCCCACGTTTGGTTGTGTGTTCCTCTGGCAGCGAGGCTCTGTGTACTTTGTAGAGCGCACAAGCAATGACGTGAATTCTGGCGCTCATGGGAAGGTGTCAGCAGTAGGACATGGTTTTTTAGCTAGCAAAGGTGCAGCATTTGGAGTTAGCAATGTGCATTTACAACCTTCACTCTACTCCATGAGAGACGCTGGGAGCTGCAGCTGCTTTGGCTGCCCCCCCTCCCAGACTGATGCTCTCTGCTCTCCCATCTCAAGTTGGAATCAAGTGAGACTTCTACCTTTGCAAAGTGGTTTGAGGCAGGAGCCACAAAATAAGAGAATTGTAATGGGTCCCTATTCCTTGAGCAGGCTTCTCAGGAAGAGCTTCAGGATATTACTGGGATGTTTTGATTTGCCTCTTTATAGAGGCAGAATAACTTTCCTCAGTTCAACAGCAGCATGTACCAACCTGAGGACTGGTTAACAAGAGGTCAGGCTTTACTGGAGATCTATCAGTGATGTGCTTTGTTGTTCTTACTTTGAAGGGAGGTAAAAATGAATATTAAAATATGGGCTTACAAATATTTCAAAAGAGAGATGCTATTTACATGTATCATGCTCATGAAAGACCAATTTATCTTTTTACAATAGGGCAAATTACTCCAGAGTACCTCATACAGTCTAATACATTTGACCCTTTTACAGTGAGGAAGGATAACTGTACGAGCGACGCTGCCTTTCCTGCTGACAACTGCCCTGCTCTGCTTGGCGCTGGCTCCCAGGGAGGGCGAAGCTCCAGGAAGAGGCTGGGAGAGGCTCTCGGTGAGATGGACCGTTTAGCAGCATCCTCCAGTATTGGGCTGCAGTCATGCACACTAATTAGCAATAACACCCTTGTTCAGTCCATTCAAGCTCTACAGCAGTAAGTCCCAGAGCAGATCCCAGGTAAAGGAAATGGCTTTATCTATTAAGCTGCTCCTGTTGTTATTAATCATGTAACAACTCTATCCAGGAACTTTATGGCTGTCACTGCACTACATTGCACAGTGGCGGCTGGGCTTGCATACAAATTTCTCCGTTTCCATGGCACATCCCAGGCCCTGGAAGAAGGGGAGCTTGTCCATCAGGCATATGGACGAGACACGATTCTGCTGCACAAACAAGAGCTCGTGGTGCTGATGGGCAGAAGGTCAGCGTGGGATACGGACATCCCGCCAATATTAAATTGTGCCTCCTCACAGGCAGCACTGAGAACGGCTGCATAAGCGGCTTTTGCTTGGCCAGATTCCCAAATCCCTGAAGACTCTGGGAATTTTGCTCTGGTTTTCGCTGCTTGTGTTAAAACAACACAGCCATCTCAGGTTGGTGGCCTGTAAAACACAGGGGCTGCAGCTGCCAGGTCACAGAGAGGGCTGGAGAAAGGCTGTAGGGTTTTGTCTGTCCTCCAAGTGCCCAGAGTTTAAAAGCTTCTCTTTTTTCAGAGCAGAAGCAAACTTCTAACAATATAACATGAGGAAGCAGTTAAGTAATCCCCCACCAAGAGCACCTGAGCCAGGTATGTCACAGCAGGAGCAGCTGTTGTTACCAGTTCGAGGATATAAGATGTGCTGGTCTAAAGACACAAAAACCTGTCAAAGAAGGGCTGTCACTGAGACTTCCTTAAATACCCTCAGTGGGCAAAAAATCATGAGTGTCCCTCACTTCACTTCCACAAACATAAGCAGAGGAAGAGTGAGAAGTGACTGTGGGTTTTTATTGTCCACATCGACTTTCCTGGAAGTATCTGATCTCCCTGTGCAGAAGCCAGATAACAGAGTAAATGGATTGTGAACCGGTGCAGTATCTAGATCTCAACAATTAAACAGCTTGAGATCTTCAAAAAAAGAGCAGCAACTAATAGGAGCATTAATTACTGACAGAATGAGCCTTGCCTTTAAACACTTTCTGCTGGTGCTTCCTGCAGAGCAGACCGTTCCAGTTCCCCACATCTCCTCTCCACAGGTTGCTTTTGTTTCTTGCTTATAGACATTCAGCAACACAGAAGACAGCCTATGGCATTTGTACAGAGACTACAAAGGGCTCAGCAGGTTCCCTCTGTTATAGCCACATACATCCCTTAGACTTGGGTCAGCCAACAAACCCTTGTCTCCCTGGGCTGCTGTGGAGAAGCTTCATGCTTCTCTAATGTGATGTGAAACCACCAAACTTACCTTCTCTTACCAAGCTCCTGTAGCTAATAAGGGGCAAGGAGGCAAAAGCACAGGTATTAATGTAGCAGGTTGACAAACAGCTGCTGACAGAAATGGAATAGAAGAAATCATCAAGGGAGCAGAATAATAGCCTAGCTAGGAGATAATAATAAAAGCCTGATAGCATTCACACAGGTCTGTGTAATGTGTTTGCCACTGGCCTCCTTCCTTCCCTGGGCCTTGGTAATAGGGGACAAATGGCAGGCTGATTTCTGAAGAGCACGTTGCTGTATAAACCACGGGGGCGATATCTCATCCGCTTTCTGCAGCACAGCCCCTGGGCACCGTGAGCTGGTGACACGTACAGCACAGCAATAGGGGCACCTTACCCCAGGCGGGCCAGCACCACCATAAATCTTTGCCCAGAACTCAACCACTGCAGAGACCCAGAACATCTGGGACACCTCTGTCTTTTCTGTTTATTTAGGCACCATTATTCAGGCTTTCCACAGGGACAGAGGCTCTGGAAGCCACCTGAGGTGGTGTCTCTGCAGCATCCCCTGAGCTGTAAGCACACAAGAAAGAGCAGGTTCTGATACAAGTTTTCTTGAGCAGGGTTTTGAGTGCTTCGGCTAAGTAAATACCCCATCTCTGAGGTCCCTAACCAGACTGATGCCCTCAATTAAAGTTTTCCCTAGGGTTATATCAGCGGGCTGCAGGACACGGCAGGAGCGACAGCAGCTCTGTATACAGAGCAGGGAGAGGCAGACACCACAGCACTTCAACCAGTCAGAGCAAATTTATACTTCAGTACCAAGATTAATAACATGTATCGCATTTAAAGCCCTTAATGTGTGTGGCTAGGCATATTAGCAGACGAATATGAAATTAGTGCCATAGCAGCAGGCACAAATTATTCAGAGGCTGTCCTTCCCTGCAACGAGGAGCAGAACAACGTGCTTTCAGTTGGCTTAGGGTAGGCACACGGAGCACCCCAAATCTGTACCCAGCCCACATCCAACACAAAGCAACTAAGTCCAACAGGGCTGAACAGGAATAATGAATGTCAGTGCTTAGAATGTAGAGAGCTTTGTGTTTTTCAGGTACTCTAGCGATCCCTGTAAAACCCAACAGCACACGCCAGGGAGGTAATTCCCACATTTCACCCAGAAGGAAACTCAGCAACAGGGAGAGCCCAGGCCTTTTTCTGGGCTCATCAGAACTTGAGTCCAGATGATGAGTTTGATGTCGTGGATCCCCAAGGTATCGAAGGAGTCCGAGCCGCTGCGCCAGGTGCTGTATAAATCCACAATGCCCATGTGCAGGGTGTATGATCAGCGCATTCAACAGCACACTATGGCAGCTTAGCCAAAACGGTGACAATTTCTGAGCTTCCAGAATTAGGTCAGTTCACTGCAGAGGGCTGAGGCCTCACCCCAGGCGGACCCTTCAGTGATGCTGCACTTCAATGCATCTCCCAAATGAACCAGCTCAGCTCAAGGACTTCTAGCATGGAAAAAACATCCTGAAACACGCCCCACTTCCTCCACCGCTTTACCTGTCTTATGCATCCAAGAGTCCAAGCTGCTCCGAGAGCAGCGCAACCACACAGCCACTCCAGTGAGCTCTGGGATGTCAGGACTGGCACAGGCTTGTTCCAAGTGCTAGTTCGTGCCCCAGGGAATGGCAGGAGGGAGATTTTCCTTCCTGAACAGCTTGCACAGTCAGAAGCATTTTGCACATTGAGTTTGATGTTAGAGCATGTCTCATAGTCTTGGCTTTTTCAACACTGCACTTCCATTCCTAGAAGAAAAATTCAAGACAGCCCCCGTGAGTAAAGTGCAAAAAAGGTTCGAAAAGATCAAAAGCAGCCAGCGCAGCCCCCCGATGACACTCCTCCCCACCTGTCTGCAGGAGGGCAAGTGTGCCAGCTCATGTGTCTAAGGTTAACAACCCCCTGCCTGGCTGCTGGGCAGAAGCACACACCTTTCTAAAGGCAGAGGGACCCGTGTTCACAGCCTCTGCCGACCGCAGCTGCATCAGTGCCGTGCAGGCAGGGAGAGCGGCTCAGCTCACCAGGCTCCGAAGCATTTTGGCTGCTCTCTTGTAGATCTGCACCCGCTCGACAGCTTGTTTCCATGGGAAAACCAGCCAGCAGCAGCCGGGAAGCTCAGGTTCACCTGCAGCATCCATCCACCCACAAGTGAGTTACGGGGAGGAGCCGTGAGATTACCCAGCAGAGCTGGTGATGTAGTAATGGTGACAGGCTTGCAAACCGCTTTTCTCGCTCCAGCAAACCTTTATTTTTGTTCCAGTCACTAGAGAGGATAAAGGACATTTGGCTAAGGTATTACACACACAGTAGTAAACAGCAGACACAGTACATCAGCAACACTCTGCTGCAATGTAAGAATGACCATATGTGCCTGCATAATGATGGCTTGCAGACAGCTAAGACGAGACTAAAAGAAACCAGGGAAGCATAAAGTGATCTTTCTCCTCAAGACTCTGCCTCGGTTTTGGCAGTCGGCAAAGCAGGAGCTGTCGGAACCAGCGGCTGTGCCTGCACTGCCAGGTTCGATAGGCACCGATGGCTTCTCGTCACTCCCGGGACTTGTTTATGCCTGTGACAAGGAGTTTAATTAGGCACCGCAAGAAAAAGGACTCTGTAGCATTGGACTCCACACCTTAGACTGTCATGAGGTATCTTCTGCAAAGATATCGCCTGGGGTGTAATCAAAGACTCCAAACTTCAGCCATATAATCCCTTCTGAAACTCGTAAAATTAGACAGTTCACAGAGGAAGATGAGAAATAAAAGAAGAGTCACCAAGAGAAAATATCTGTGTCTACATGAACCTGAGGAGAACGCAATCAGGCACTGGCGGGACACAAGGGAATGTTACTGGCTTTTAAAAAAGACTAGAGCAGGGGCGCTTTGTTAGTGATCCCAATTCTTCTTATGCCTCCCAAGAGCAAACTAGGTTAAATATCACACAGATTAGTTCCCTAACTTGGAATAACGACCATGTAAATCTGCTGTACATCAGCCTTTGTGTAGACTGATGGCAACACCAGGCTGTGCATTTGAAAGGTGAAACGTTTGCAGGTGCGGGCGAGCAGCAAAGCCAGGTCCTGGTGAGAGGCGGAAGGGCAGCGGCTGTGACACAGTCCAGCTGTGCTCTGAGGAACAGCTGGCCCAGGCTGAGACACCGAGCAGCACAGTTCAGGGGGTCACCTGCTATTGCAGAGCTAAAAGGCACAGGAGCAATGTGGAACGAGAAGAAAAATGATTTATTTATACATATTTTTAAACATCTGCTTACCTGCTTCTGCTCTGGAGGGCAGGAGGTGAACACAGCAGCTGGGCAGGTTCTGGTGGCCCCAGGGTCACGAGACATGGACACCCTCCCTGAAAGGTGCATGGGAACCAAGGCACAGAAAGAAAGAAGTTGCCAGCAAAAATGCAGGACTTCAATCCTTCTTTCCTAACGCCCACCCAAATGGCTTTCTGCTGCTTTAATAACCGCACGTGAGAACCAGAGCTGGCTGTGCTTATTGTAAAGAGCCATCTACTCATTTGCACATCTCCTCTCATCAGGAGCTTCACCACATGCTTTTATTCCTGCTCCATCTTCTAATGGTTCCCATGAACATACTCAGCCCCTACGGATCGTCACAAAATGCTGCTTTGACCTCTTGTAGCAGGAATTCAGCATTTGGGCTGCACGAGTGGCTACAGAAGCTGCCCTCATTGCAGAACTGAACTAGGTCCCGCCACAGATATAGCAATTTTTTATTTTTTCAAATTAACAGAACCTGTATAATTTTATCCATGTCAGATATCAATGCTGCCCCCAGGCAGTAAGAGAGAACTGGGTCCCTGTTAGTTCAGCCTGCGTACAGATGAGATAAATCAGCATATAGTCTTGGTGCATCACAGCCCTACCCTGACAAAGTTTAATGTCCCAAAGGGACATTGGGGGTGTCTAGTCTGACCTCCACACCACAGACTTGCCCGTGTTCACATTTGAACCAGGCTGTACCCACTATAAAAACATCCAGCTATTATTTTACAATTTATGTGATGGAGGATCCTTTGTTCATTGTTTTAACAAGGTGTCCTTTGTTAAAAAAACAAACAAACAAACCAACAAACCACAAAACCCAAACCAAACAACCCCCCCACAAAAACCACAACAACAATAGGATTGGATTAAATGACCTTTCGAGGTCCCTTCCAATCTCTAACATTCTGTGATTCTGTGAACACAATAAAAAACAACAAAACCCCCATGTCCTTTGGGGAGCATTTTACATTGTGTTCTGGGTCATGACCACAAATATCAAATAGCACAGAGCCCATGTACCGGCCCTTGTAGGACCTCATCACAACACCCTTCTGAATATGAACATGGACTCCCAACTTGCAGGTGGCACGTGGAGGTTCATAACTTGGAAAGTTTTCCATCTATTATAGTTAATATGTGCCATGTTGAACCTGTACCACCGTAATTCCTTAACTGCAGTTAACCTTATGATATCAAGAAAAACATTTTCCTCACTGTCATCATGGTGCTCACAGACAAGCAAAATGCAACCCCTTTGCAAAGCACACACCTACAATCACTGAAAGCATTAGACTTATAATTAACAGAGAAGCACTCACGCAACCAGAGGAAAATTTGTGATTATAATGCACCTTGCTATTTCAAAACCCTTCAAAGAGTAACCATCAAAGCTACTTGTCAGTTGAGGCATCCTTCCTCTCAAGCTAGAGCTGGTTCATCTGATTTGATATCATTACTGGAAATCAGTAAAATAGGAGTTTTTTTATTCTGCAAGTATCCCAGAAGACGGCCAGTGCTGCCCTGCAGGGCAAGTCTACCTTAGCAAGGCTCTACCTTCTTAACTTCTCCTTTGGGTTTCCTTCCCAGAAACTGCTGAACACCTTTCTTCTCAAATGTCGTTCTGGAATAACCTGCCCTGACTGCCTCACTCCGAAGGAACAAGAACATCTGATCTGATGCAGCCTGAAGTCAGTAATACGATCTGCAACCTCTTCTGCAGGAAAAGGAAGGCGCTAGGAGAGCTGGAAGGTGAATATCCACTGCAAAATATTCAGAAGAGGTAGAAAAGTTTCAGGGAAGAGAATCAGCAAAATGAATGTCAATCTTTAAAAAACGGGTTACTACTTTTCAGCTGTCTCTGCATAGGGGGAACACAGAACAGGGGAGCTGTAGGCACTGGGTTTGAAGTCTGAATGACAGCAGACTAGAGATGCTGGAGTAATAGGGAGGCATCATGAAAAATCAACAAGATCCAAAAATCACAGGAAGTTGGAGGAAAAGCAGTGAAAAATATTTTAAAATAAAAAAGTATAGAGAGGAGCAGCTGGCTGATAATCTACTCCCTTGTGGCTGTGCAATGAGAGGGCAGATTTCCAAGGAGTGCAATAAGAAGGTATTAAGACTTACAAACATGGGGATGTTTCGTTTGGTTGGTTGGTTGATTTTTTTTTAAATTTTATTTTTTTTAAGCCCCACCGACCTTATCTTGATGCTCCAGATCCTGATGCCTTGACTGGAAGTCATTGGGGCAGGGAGAATATCTGTGAGGCATATACCTTCTGCCAGGATGCTCCAGGTGACCAGCAGGATACTCAGCAGCATCACTTTGCACCTGTGCCAATGTCAGAGTGAGACAACAACTACATCGATTTCAATTACCCTTTGCAGGGGTGAGGCTTAATGCTCAGCTTTGTCTCTCACTTGCAATGTTCAAAACAGATTCACGCAGAGCCACTTCAGCATAAGTGTGTTTCAATAAAGGTAATGCAGAAGGAATCTTTTATTTCTCCTAGTACTTGGATAAACTTCATTCTTGGGGAACATCCCAGTGGGCAGGCAGGACCACAGATCAGCCTCCTGGGTCTGCCATGCAGCTGGAGGAAATGAGCTTATGTTCCCACACCGGCACGATACCACATTCAATGCATTCCGAGGGCTCTTGAAGCAGGTATAAAAGCATCCCTGCCACAAACTGTGAAGCAATTTATGAAAAAGAAATCCATCCTTCTGCTTGAGGAGGTCCCTGAGGTGACAATCACTTGAGACTGGGGGGAAGATTTACGGAAGAATACCTTGCCCTACATGTATTCTTGTTCCCATGCTCTGAGCCAGCATCCAACACTGAGTCTCTCTGAGACTGTATCCAAGGCAGATGGAGCTTCAAACTGGTCCGGTGTGGCCATCCATAGGTTCCTTTTTGTCACCATCTTCATATAAAGAGATATGCATGACATACCCAGCCAGGGTGTGTGGCTGGTGGTGAAGAAACACAAAGAGTCAGTGAGAGCAGCTGTCTTGCTCCAAAGACATTTCACCACTGTCCTACACATGTGAACTGTGTTCTGAATCTGTCTCTGGTTAAAATGTCCCTGAATACGCATTAGGCTCCTGCCTTCGCCTCCATGGGACCCCATTTTCTATGATACTATTTCTTGCAAACTACTGTGTCCATCAGCTTCAGAACAAAAAACAGCCAAAAAGTATTAGTCTGTCACCCCTTTGGAAAGCAGGACCACTAATCCATTAAAGACAAACTTCAGATGGGGGTGAGACAGGGCACGTTCACCTGTGTGCTGAACGGCTGAGCAGAGGGTCTGAAGAAAAGTGTGGAGAGAGGAAAAAACATGAGAACCATGTACATCCACCAAAAGGCCATATTTACCCACTTCAGCTGGTCTCTACACAGGCACAGAGGACCCAAACAGACCAGAACGGGGCAGTGCCTCGTTATGACTTGAAACAACCCCCGTCCATCTGCAGAGAGAGGTGGGACATGCACAAGTATCTGAGAGCAGAGGGACAGGAGCCAACCCACCTTCAGACCTGGGGCCGAGGTGATGCGCTGGCTTGGTGCTCTCCCGCCCTCCTCTCAGTCGCCTGCAAAATGACACGACTGTCACCTGCGTAGCTGCCGCTGCTCTCAGTGCCCCCAGCCCATGGCATTTGTCTGCTCTCAGCTGCCAAAACACTTGGGGCTGTGCGGTGCACACAGGTAAATGGTTTCTGACAGGCGAGGGCGAAGTGCTGATGTGGGCAGAGAGCTCTCCGAGCCAGCCCAGCTTGTCTTTCCATCAGCACGCTGTTTTCGGAGAGAGCCAGCGCTGAAAGCGTCCCTCACTCATGAGGGGAAGCACTTCGCTCTGCTGTGTCCTGGACACTGAAACCAGCCCAGCCTTCTCCAAGTTCGCGCCCAGGCTGGCTTTGTCTCTTGTGAAGCAGCCCCTGTATGTTCTCTGTGACCAGCACCACTATTTGCATCTGATCGAGATGCAGTTACCAGAACCTTCCCCAAGTATTTTCTCTGTAAACACACTTGAAAATTTAAAATTAATTATATTCACTGAAGCTACATGATTAGAAAAATAGGGGGCACACTTGTCTTCCTGTAGCCGTCCTTAGCATCATCCACAGCATCCTGACTCACCTCCCCAGCAGGACAGAGCCCCGAGAGGAGAGCTGAGCCATGAACCCGCCTGGACACCTTCTGTGTAACCTCAGCTGGGTGTTCCTGCTCCGGGGGGATTGCACTGGATGAGCTTTCGAGGTCCCTTCCAACCCCTGACATTCTGGGATTCTGTCTTGTTGGCAGCTGCTGAGCCCTCTATCTTCTGTCCATTGTTACCAAGGGTGGAACAGGCTGTCCAGGGAAGTGGTGGAGTCACCATCCCCAGAGGTGTTTCAAAGGCATTTAGACAAGGTGCTTACGCACATGGTTATGGTTGGACTCGATGATTCTGAGGGTCTCTTCCAACCAAAATGATTCTATGATTCCAACCAGAGTCTGACAGGGTCCCCACTGCAGAGCAAACCTGCTCCAGCTTCCCTGCTCACCGAGCCGCTGCAGAGGGTTCGGGCACACAGATCCCTGTGCTTGCACTGGCCTCCTGGGCTCCCCCCTCCCTCCAGGACTCAGTGCCAGCACCTCCACGTGCAGGGGACCGATAGGTGACAGCAAGACACGTCCATTGACTCCTCCAGCTGTCCTCCATCCTAGCTGAGGTCTGTCCACTCACCCCCAGTGCGCACTGCTCTATACCTCTCCCAAGGACACGTTGCTTTCCCGGCAATAAATTCTGAGTGATGGACACTTAAAATTTATAAAACATCCACTTCAGTTTCCTCAGTGAAAGTCTAATTTAGTGAACGAAAAGAGTTTTAAGGCACGAGAAACATCAGACGGCGTGTTCCCAGGCTGCTCTCTGCTCTCCTCAGCACTGCCTGCAGATCAACCCTCGCCGGCATCCAGGCTCAGGATCATTGTCCGGCCAGGTTCGCCTTTCCAGATGACCCCAGGCACTTCTCATTATCACGGCACGAGGCGGGACCCCCGGAGCAGCGGTGCACAGGCACCAAAGCTCATTATCCCTCTGCATGCTGCCTTGAAAGAACCTGCCGAACGGACTGCAAACAGCTACCGCGATGTGTATTTTCCCATTTGTTATTTCCCCAGTCTCTTCTCTTTGGAATTAAACGCTGGTGCCGAGCGGCCCGACGCAGCTTTCTAGGTGGGCAAAGAAGGCGGTGGCTTCCCCAGGCAGGTTTGCTGAGGGAGGCAGGGGCAGTGGGAGATGCAAAGCTGTCCCTGTCACCACTGCTTAGTGACTGCGGCCAGCTGCATCACCCAAAGAAGAGTCAGTCCCTGAGCACAGCGGTGACTCCTGCATCACAGATGGTTTCTGGGTGCTTGGTCAGCGCGATTTGGGTGCCCCAAAAAACGAGATGGGGTAGAAAACCGGTGAGAGTTAAAATAACAGGACCAGCAATCCTGCCTCTTCGTTCTCAGTTTGCTCTCCCTGCTTTCTGAAGCTTTGGGGTGCCTCAGGTCATTGTTTTCAAGGTTTCCTTTCCAGTCTGGAGTCTCATTTACAAAGCAGTAGCTGGAGTTCAAAGTGATGCCTAAGAGCTAGGGGTGCCAGAATATTATGGAAAAAAATATATATAATCAGTAATCAGAGGACTAGTGAGGAAGTCAGCAACTTGTTACAAACCTATGCTAAATTCAGGCCACTGAGCCTGAGGTGTAAACATCCATATCTGATTGCTGCATCTTCATATTCCGTTTTGATCTCACCTTATTTATTTGAAGCAAGATAACAGGGAATGTGCCATACTGAAATGAGAAAGGCATGTAGTAACAGCAAACTGCTGCCACAGCCCTTTGTGAAACCAGAAAACGGCGAGTGCAATACAACAGGGCTGCTCCTCTTGTTTGAAGTTGGTCCAATTTACAGTTTGAACAGTAAACAAAATACAACAAACTGCTATTATTAATATTAGTAGTCCAATTACAATGCTACTCAGACTCACGGTCTAGGTCGCCTACTCAGTACAACCCAAATGTCATTGAGAACTTTTCAGTTACGTGTTGGTATCTACGAGGATCTACTGGCATCTCCCTCATCTTGTCAGGAGCTTTGCTCACCCTCCACTGAGGGTCAGAAGTCTCGGTGCTCTCAGCATCCTTTGTGTGCTGTTAGTGATGGGCTTTCTTCCTCCTCTTTGCCAGAACCGTGAAGTTTGCGTTTGCTTCTGTCTTTTCTGTCTTGGTTTGCTTCCGTTTGTTTTAATACATTTTCTAGACGTTGTTCGTACAATTTCTTCTTTCCATCGGTTTCCAGTTATTCGGTTTTATTGATCATTTTGTGTTTTCTAAAGCTGGTTTTACATGACCAATACAAAGTTGCTCTCCTGAAGTGACCGTTGACCGAGGATCACGGTGTGCGTTTACTGTCTGGGACAGTCCACCCCACCTTGTTTCTGTGCTCTGACACCCACGTTTTATTCTGGAGCCACAGACTGCTCAGTCCATAGGAAGTAGCTACTTGTTCTTGCCAAAAACTACAGCAAACCCAAACCACATTTGAGCACTTATCTTAACAACCACTATCACAGCTAATACAAACTAAGATCAGCTCCGACTAAGAAAAGCCCTGACAATTCCTGAGACCTCGCATTGCCAGCTCAATACAAAGACTGTGGCCTTCAGCAGTAATAGTAAAACCACATTTATGGGAGTATGAAGGGAGACAACGTCCATTCCACAGGGCCACGCTGCTGCCTTTACATCCACAGAGTGGAGTTAGGGAGATTTTGGGGAAAAAAACATCTGTACAGAGTGGCCTGCATATCTTCCTTTCTTCACACCAGACTCTCTGCAAAGAAAAAACAAAGGATCTAGCAGGCAGACAAAATCAGCTCCCTGTGTCCTGGGACTTACACCTTTCCCGGAGGAGCTCGGATCAGGCAGGGGATGGTCACAGGCAGTTGTATGAAACATCTGATTGCTATTGACATAAATGAAAATAGAGATAAGGCTGAGTAAATACCAAAGTACAACTCCGCAGAATCTCCTCAAATAAAGCCCTTGTTTGATTTCTTGTGATCGGCTTAGCCACTATTTGCAAGTGTTCAGCCAGCCATCAGTTATCTGTCAAAGCTTTCACAAATCCTGTGATGCTTATCACAAGTGGATTGGCACCTGAGGACTCTTGCAGGGAACAGCTATTTTTAGCTGCCACGCATTGTTCTGTAGATTACGAAATGTCACTCGCCAAGCAGGGAGCCAGGAGGATTTGATGTTATGTTGAGCGCCAGCAAGGCACCGAAGAGCAAAGACTTATCATGAGAAGCTTTCTGCCGTCCTATAGGATGGGCATGGATCATCTTGGCTCCTTGACAACGACAAATAATGTGGTTAAAGGAAAACAGGAGATGCTCGCTAATGCTGTGATCAATTTTGTTAAATGTAGAAGGACTCGCTAGAAAATAGCTACGGATAAACTTGGAACCAAAGCCATGAATGCATTATTGGTTTATTTCTAGCCAACTTATTTCTAGCCTTGGGTTTTCTAGTTTCTCCCTGAATAAGGATTTTAATCAAAGAAGACAGTCCTGGGTTTCCTGAGCAACGAGTTATTCCCAGAATTGAGGTGAAGCATTACCAGCATCCCTCTTGCACAAGAGTGTAACGCTTGTGTTTCAGTAGGACCTCACCGCCACCTTCCAACTGTCTTCAGACCTCCTGGGCAAAGCCACCTTTTCGGAGTGGAATCAGCACCTCTGTGGCTCAGAGTTCTACATAATAATAACCTCACGCCCATCTCAGATGGGCTGACTGGAACTAGCAAAACACATGAGATGTGGTCATCAAAACAACTTCTTGGCTTGGCTAATTTAAACAAGCCACAGAGGGTTGGAAGCCCTCATGTCTATGTTAGGCTGAGGTGGCCTTCCTCAAGCGTGAAGGATTGTTTACCTGCCTAGAAATGCAGCGTATATGGGGTTGTGTGTACGTTCAAGTAGGGCAGATACATAAAAACAAGTGGCAGAGAGAACAAAACACTTAAACTGATTTAGAACAGGAAAAACACAAGATGGCACAAGTAGCATTTCAAGGATGCTCCGTGAAGTTGAGAAATGAGTAATACATGCACTGCCTTAAAGCCACAGCCCCCTAACTGGAGAACACTAAACAGAACAATTGCACTATAAATCGCTGTGCTTGCCCAAGAAAGGTCCCTGTGCTGTAGCTCATCTGGGTGTCAGTCAGCCACAGGAAGCATCTTAAACCTGTCTGTACAGACCGTGTTGTTTTACAGACCTCCAGAAGCCTCAAATAAGCAATTTGCTCTCAGTAGAAGCTGCCATGAGTGGCTTTCTGACCTGGGTCCGCTCTGCAGTTCAAGGGAACCTGCGCTCACATGTTGTGACGAACAGAGAATCTCCTAAAGACACGGACATACAACTCATATCAAGATCCACAGTGTGCACCGGAGAGCGCCTTCCATCTGATCTCTTTGTGACGTTTCCACAGGGTGGGATAGGCAGGTGAGTGCCTGCGGATGCGTGTGGGGAAGATACAACAAAGCTGGGACTGCAGTAAATATCACCTCACGGTGTTAAGTCACATTCCGCCAAATGCTGAGCTTGCTGGATCCCTGCCGAAGTCAGCAGAAGCTGAGAAGACTTGGTGTTGCTCAAGATCAAAAGCTTTGTTTAACCCCCGAGCGGTGGCTGCAGCGCTGGGCTCTCTGACGCTGTTCCTGGCCATGTCCCCATGGACTCTGCCTCACGGGGACCCACAAATCTGTCCTGAACGGGCAGCCACAGAGTCCCAGCAAACCCTGGGTCTAACCCCCTGGGGCTCTCAGGCAACTCAGGTCTTGAGAAGGATTTGTAGCTCTGACTTCTATTTACATCTTGCAGCCTTGGGACTGATCCTAGGAGAGCATCCATCGATAACAGCCCTCCCGAGTCACGCTGATACAGCAGCTCTCGTCTCCCCACCAGACTGCTCTGTCCTACCCTTCTTCCAGTGTCCCATGGACCCGGTGATTTAATTTCTTCATCGTAAAAGACATGCTGATGAGGTTAATGGGAGCTTTGACACTTCAGCTGTGCCAAAACATTATCCTGCCCGCCTTCCTTTATATCAGAAGTTTGCTTCAATTAAACTGTACAACTTCCCACTGCTTTGTGTTATCTGGTTGCTAAATTTAATGAGAAGAGTTTTCCAGTTGCTTATTTTGGGGCACCGGCCTGAATCCTCATCCCTACTTTTATGCCTCTTTGTTGTCTTTCTGACACCCTCCCAACAAGTCCCACCAAACCTCGATCTGAGATGCTCCTGTCTCCTAGGTTGGCCATCTGGCCTCCACCGCTGGGTCTTGTGGACCCCACACGACGCTGGCACACAGGAACATGCGGCTGTGCCTCAGCTCCTGGCACATAAACCCGGTAAAAGCAGGTTTCCCGGTGCTGTGGTCAGTGCTCTGCTGCAGAGTCATCTGTAACTGCACTATTCTCTGTAAGAATGTAAGGGGTTTGTTATTTTTATAGAGTTGCTATTGAGTTTTACATTTTAGCAGTCCCTACCTGTCCAAGGTGATGAAGGGGATTATATGAAGCAGATTCCATTCCACCAGGTGAACAAATGGTTTGTGATGCCATGGAGCTCCCAGTCCCACGTGCCACGTGTCCGCAGTGGGGCCCAGGCTGCCACAGCCCCAGCTCCCTGCACCACCGCTGCCTCCACACTCAACCCGCGCCCTGGCAAAGGTGAGAAATACATTTCTGCCTGCAGTCCCCACTGTGGAAGTGCCCTTGCAGATGTACCAGCTCATTCAACGCCAAAATTCCACATATTTGCTCAGATGCTGAACAGAAAAGACACCACTGACTTAGCAGCAGGATACTTATTAGAAGGGGGGTGGTCAGTAGGTCAGAGAGGTTCTCCTGCCCCTCTGCTCTGCCCTGGTGAGACCACATCTGGAATATTGTGTCCAGTGCTGGGCCCCTCAGTTCCAGAAGGACAGGGAACTGCTGCAGAGAGTCCAGCGCAGCCACCAAGATGCTGAAGGGAGTGGAGCATCTGCCGTGTGAGGAAAGGCTGAGGGAGCTGGGGCTCTGGAGC
>VWYH01007430.1:61516-93003 GCA_013399365.1 Pampusana beccarii | reverse complement strand
AGAAACTTCTTCCTGGTGAGGGTGCCAGAGCCTGGCCCAGGCTGCCCAGGGAGGTTGTGGAGTCTCCTTCTGTGCAGCCATTCAAACCCGCCTGGACACCTTCTGTGTAACCTCATCTGGGTGTTCCTGCTCCGGGGGATTGCACTGGATGAGCTTTCGAGGTCCCTTCCGATCCCTGACATTCTGGGATTCTATGATACTTCTGGCTTACAGAAACACTCACAGCAGTATTCAGTGTTACAGACACCTGAATGTACCTTTTTGTAATGAGCTTGCCTTCAAACTAAGCTCTACCTCTGTGGCTCTGTTTTCCCCCAGCATTGCTCTGAATCCTCCCTAATTGCCCCCTCAGAGCAAAGTTCAGCGTGCGCGGTGCCAGCGCAGCCCAGCTGCAGCACACGCTTCCCGAAAGCCCGAGCTCAGCAGCGCCGAGGTGCGCGGGGGGCTAATTAGGTTGATAACCCAATCACAAAGACACTGGCTAATAACCAGTTTCTTCAGCAAGGGCCGCAGCACACTGCCCGTCTCTGCCAGCTCCCGGCACGACAGGGCAAGACCCCGCCGAGCGAATCCTCCCCGAAAGGGCAGCCCCCCCTCCCGCTCTGCATTAGCGATTATCAGGGGGCCAGCGTTTGCAGGGAGACATGTGAAAATGTCAGCACAGATGGAGATTAAGCCGTCTTCACCTAACGTCAAAACTGCCATCTGCTTCTCTCCTGCACAGCTTTAATCAGATTTTCTCGGAAAAAAAAAAAAAATAAAAAAGAAAAAGAAGCAAGCGAGAGGGATGGGGAGGGCTCCGAGCGCACAGGCATCCATGGCCCTTCTGTGCTCATGTGGAGAGACCTGCTGAAAAGGGTTCGTCTTGACATTTTGCATGGAAAGGCTCTTGTGTGGCTTCCTCTAACTCCCGAAGGGCAGGACTCGCCAGGAGCAGGCAGCGAGGATCGGATCCCGCTGTGCAACCGGGGATAAAAGAAAGCTATTGCTGAAGTGGACCTTTCAGCAACAACCAGCCAAGTAAAGCTTTTAGCTGATGAGATTTTAACCGGAGCCTGCCTGGTTCCCCAGGTTGATCCCATGCTTGCACTCTCAAGAGCAACGTGCTTCAGAGGATGAGTGGATAGCGAAGGAAAACACATTGGAGAGCCGGACAGTTAGATCCACAGTCACACCAGAATTTCAGTTCTGCCATGCCTCGCCCTCCCAAGCCCAACATCTTTAGAGCTAAATTTGCCACTGCTAAGTTGAGGATAAAACATTTGAAGGAACACTGTGTTTTAGGTAGGGACAAGATGACGGGCTGAACATTAATTTAAGTGTCCAAAGCCTGAAAGATAAGCTACATGGAGGAGTTTCTTGCCACGGCTCACAGATCACAGCTGTGTGAGCACTGGGGCTTGTCTGCTGCCCACAGGGGTGTTGTTGACACCTGCTGAGCACCTGATCCACAGAGACTTTCATTCAGATCTGCCCATCAGCCACTTGTTCCCCACCTTAGATTCACCCAGCTGAATGTTCCTTTCCAGATGTGCTTATCCCTACCACGTAGCATTTCATTTTTTTTTCAGATTGTCTCCAACTCAGCTATGAATCTGAGGTTCATTTGTAAGCCTAGTCATCCAAAATACTGACAGTCCTCTCAAAGGGGTGGTGTCAGCCGCTTGAAAAGCGTTTTCTCTGTTCCATCATCAGGACCATTAATGAAAAGGCTGAAATCTTAGTCCATATAGTAAGTTTCCTATTTTGACAGTAATCTGTCAATGATTGCTCCATCTATAATTTTCTAACCAGTTTTGCAAGTACCCAATAATATACTCATCTAGATGATATTTTTCTAGCTCATGAAAGTGTCACGGGAGACAGTATCGAAAGCCTTCCAAAAATCAAGATCTATGGCATCGTCTGTTTCTTCTCTGTCCACAAGGCTTTTTGCACTGTCATAAATGAAAATTAGATTGGTTTGATAAATCCATACAGACTGTTACTTATCTCTTTATTCTCTTCTGTGAGCTCACAGATAGTCTATTTGATTATCCAGTTCAGTGTTTTCTGAAAACTGAAGTTACAGAGGTTTGTAAGGGAAGCTCCTTACTCTCTGTCTTCCTACTTAACATTTCAAAGGTCGGCATTTAAAGATGTCTACTGTCTTTCAAGTTTTCCAGTACCTTACAGACCCTCAGTGAATACTTTAAGCTAATGGCCAATGCTTCCCAGATTTCATCAGTTTGTGCCGTAGGTGCCATACAATGAGGTTCAAAAACACACAGCCAAATAAGAACATCTACATTTTGGGGTCGTCTCTAGAACTGTGTTTCTGTCAGTATTTTCTGTTCAGGCATTGAAGCTTAGGGAAGCAAACGAACTGCAGTGAGGATCCCATCGCAAGTGAACGTGCAGTCAGGACATGGGACTCTGGGTTCTCCATACCCTTCCAAAACCTCTAAACACTATTGTTTCCCAGACACAGCCATAGCAACCCAAATCCAAGTTCCCCTCAAACAGTATCATGCTCCTCCACTGTACATAAAGTTGGAATTTGAGATCATCCTCATGTGTCCTGTGTATACGTCACCTACATTTATTAGTATTGGTCCTTGCACAAAAGATACTCCCACTAAACGCCTTATTTCTAAAGTGCGCAGTAAAATCTATCCCTGGAATCAGGTCAAGAATTTTGCAGGACTAGGTTTGGGGTGACCTTAAGATCAATCATACTGATGAGGACAGACAAACCCTAACTCACCAGTCTAGATCACATCTCACAGGTCTATGGAGCTTTTAAATAATCCTTATGTTTACAATCCATGGAATATACATACACTTTGTTTTTCAGGATAAACGTAGCTCCTTAGTTTAAGACAAGTTAAGGATGATTTAAGTCCAAATGCAGCTGTACGTATGTACCCATTTTACTTTACATATACTCTTCACCTGCAAGTTTAAAAGCATTTCCAAAATATGTTCTGCTGTCCGTAAAACAGGGGAGAGTATAGAGGATAATGCCTCCCAGGAGAGATAAAAGGACCTGCTGGCCCTTTGCTTGGCTTCTCTTCCTGCTCAACTGGTGGGACTGAGATATTCGGGAGCAGAAGGTCCTGATTTGTGTTTTCTACAGGGGCAGCTCAGTGCAAGTTGAGATGTCTCCGAGCAGGTGGTCCTAAATTTGCTACACACTGAGCCCTGGGATGTTGTGATGTTTTTTACTGGGTGGAACTCATCATATAAAGAGCCCACTATAAAGTTTAAACATCCACTATAGCCTTTGATGCCTGTGCTGCTGTTCTGGGATCCATTTCATCTATGCGCAGAACTGTCAAAGGTCGTTAATTTGTCAGAGACAATCACATTTCCCTCCGCTTTGTGGAATACTGGTGAGATTTAAATATCTTTTATTTATTAAATACAGCAGCATGGCTCTGTCTAGAAATTCTCTGTAGCTTGCACTTGTACTTTTATATTTGTGTGCACAGGAAAAAAGGAGTGTGCAACATTTCTGGTGTAAAAGAGTACTCCTTGGATTCTGTTGAAGTCCTTTGCCCATCATTTTCTCCTGATCAGGCAATGACCATCTTAATTAGGATCACTCATAGGGTTGTCTTATGCCTAGTCAATATTCATAAAGCTCATTCCCCTCTTTTACACAGTATTTCACCAAGAAGAGTGCCTTAACAAGGCATAGTTCTTATGTATGTCATTAGGGGTTCAGTTAGGATGTGGAAGAAATTCTTTCCATAATGAGGAAGGACAGGGAAGGAAGGAAGGAAGGAAGGAAGGAAGGAAGGAAGGAAGGAAGGAAGGAAGGAAGGAAGGAAGGAAGGAAGGAAGATTTAAAAAGCCAAGAACAACAACGAAATAACTATAAAGAGGAAGAGTATTTACAAATGAAAAGAGTACATGCAAATAGAAACTCATGCTGTTTTTAATAGCCCCTTGAAAAATGATTACCTGCATTGACCTGTACCTAAAGCTATTGACAAAGATAAGCAGGGACAGTCAGCAGTCAGTTCAGATTCATTTCTAGTAGTTTGATTTAGACGAACCAAACAAGATGGAATTATCCATTAAATCAGCAAAATCTGCTTATCATTCACTTTAATGCTTGATTAACAGTGACAACCAGGGGATGTAAAGCCGTCTCTCTCTCAGGCCAGGCGGTGGGCTGGGAACGTGTCTGTCCAGAGACCCCGTGTCACTGCCATCTGTTGGGGAACAGCGATGGGATCCCAGTGCCACGGGGTTTGTCTTGGAGCACGGGGCTGCCCTGGGATCACTGGTGCATTTGCAGGTTTACATCTCTGCAGCTGATGGCAAAAAAGCCTGACGAATGCAAAATGCTGTTTCACCAAACACTTGAGAAATGCCCCTGAGATTATGATTCAGATTGTTCTGTTTTTTTCCCCAAAAATTTTCACAGACAAGCCAGACACCCCCAGAAAAGTAGAGCACCAATTCAGATTTCAAAGAGCTGTTAATTATAAGGTCCAGAGTTTAAGGTTTAGTTTGGTCATAAGAAATAAAAGCTGTACCCATGGTCTTCGAGGTTACAGACCATCCAGGCTGACTGCAGAACATCTCCCTCTGTGCCTCTTGCAATGAGCCCAAGCCCGGAATCAGCTGCACTTCCAGTGCTCTGTCCCAGGAAAAATGGGTTTTCTTGGGACCTGTTAAATAGAAGTCATAAAATACTGCTTTCCTGAGCTTGCCAGTAAAACTACACTGCTCTGGATCTTTGAGATCTCTCCAACTAGACTCCAAAGCAAAGCTGAAGACATTAAATTGTGCTGAAAGCAATGAGGAATTCATATGCTTCTGAAACATTAACTCCCTTTATTTCGTGCTCTTTCCGAAACGCTGGTGAGCTTCTGGCTCTACTTGCTGTGGTCTTGCTCTGGGTCTCAGATCTGTGCTGGTGTGAGGTGCAGGTGGGAAACCAAAGCTAAAATTCATCCCTCTTGCCCCTTCAGCTATTGCATTCCAGCAAGACCAGGCTGCGGATTCAACAGGCAACGACTCAGGGAAGTGTTGCAGTTTTTTGAAGAACACATGGGTATGGAGATGAGCAGCCCCGGGATGTGCCAGCAGGGCTGGTGTGTCCTCACAACTCCAGCTGTACCTCGTGGTATCATCTGTTCGCAGACACAACACGTCTTCTTCCAAATCAGCAGCAGAGCTCAAGCATGAAATCAAAAAATTGCGTCTGAGAGGGAATTTGCGTTAAACAAAGATTGCGCACAACAGGCAACGGAACGGAAACCTTTCTAAAGTCGCCTTTTAACACTGACTTTAAATGCTTTGAAGTGAAGGGTTCAGATTTCCCTGGATGTTTGCAGTTTGGCTTTGCATTTTTTAAAGCCTCTTTTTCTCGGTGACGCCCCTCGCTATGCATTAAGCTTGTGTCTGCATGCCCCAAGCCATAAATCACTCAAATTATAGAACTTGTCTTTCTGCTTGAATGGCCATCCCAGCTCTCTGCTGTTCACCTTGATCACAGTGTCTAACCCACTCTTCCTAGTGACACCACAGTCACATCTAAGTGGGTAGAAACCGTTCTTCCTCTTGACTACGCACTGTTCTTTGCACGGCGCTTTTGGAGAAGAAACAGGACGTCAGTCCCAGGGCTGGACTGTGCTGTGTCTCAGCTTCCACACCCGAAAAATGAGAATTATCACGCCATTTTGGTCCTAAATCTCTTCTGAATGTACTGGTGGGGCTCCAGAATGATGAAATGGTTGCCATTATCGAGAAAAAGCACCCTTTATTTCCCATCCACGCGTGTGTAAACAGGCAGCTGACATGATCCAGCTGTAGATCAGGTTATAAGCTTCATCCTCAGACACTGCAGACACATTTCTGAAAGATCTGGTCTGATCGTGTTCCCTGCAGGAACAAACGTAAATTGACAATATGGACTATTCTTTTTATGACTGATTTCTAAGATAGTTTTTAGGTTTCCTGGTTTTGGGGGTGACACACAATGTCCGTAACTCCCCAGCCCATCCTCTCTGGTGGAAAGGGCTGCCCTAGCGATGCTGGTGGACTTGGTCTGCTATCTGAGACCATGGGCCAGGCTCTAGAAGTTGGAGACAGCCCTAACAGACTCCGTCCCTCTTGTCTGCAGTGACAATGCTCTCTCCTGCACCTGGGTGCTCAGGGTAGGGCGGATTTGAATCCTGAGCGCATTGGCACCGGATTATGGCAGTGCTCGGTGCTCAGAGAATGGATGCTGAGCTCAACAAGAGCCAACGGAGCCACTTCATCCCAACAGCGCCCGCCCTGCTGGGGCTGTGTGCCCCTCTCTGGGCATATTTCTGAGACAAAATGCAGACGGGAGGGATGAGACAGCCAAGGGATGAACCCAGAACCCCTCTGGGTGACCCACCCCACCGCGTTCCTGCCTCTCCACAGTGCTGATGTGATGGGGAGGGCTGGAGCACAGTCTAGGGAGGGAAGAGGGGTCAGCAAAGGAAGGGAACCAGGTTTTAAGGAGTGATGCTGTCCTTACTTCTCAAATAAGACAGCAGGAGGCAACGCATCCCCTCCCCAGCACCTCCTCCTAGGCTGAGGCCAGCAGCGTTCCCAGCCTAGGACACCAGAGAACTTAAAATAGTTTTGAACATAGAAATAATCTTCTTGTGGCTTAAGGGGATTGGAGAAGTATCGTGACAAAGAATGACTGAAATATTCTGCCACACGAACTTCATAAAAATATTGGTGAAGCTTACTGGAGTAAAAACATTTGAGTGCTGGGATGCTCTGGACAGAAGTTGCCTTCTAGTTCCAAATAATACCAGATCTTTTGTGATCGTTTAAGTGGAAAATCTGAAAACAGAAATGTTGAAGAGGATGTGTTTCTCCCTTTAAAAAAACCTAATATGAATATCGAATTAAAAAAGAAATTCAAACAGGAAAAAGTGTCATTTAGAAAACTCCAGAACTGAATGTTGTGAATAATTCAAAGGCAGAGTTCAAAACTGAGGTGAAAAAATATCTCACCGTTGCCAGATGCATACTCTGCCATAAAAACAGAGCAAAAAACTTTGCTGTTTCTAATGAAATACTTGAGCATAGAGGTTGTACCTGCAACACTGGTGTCTGACACGGGATCCAAACCGGGGCACAGACCGAGGGTGGAGCGGACAGGGAAGGGAGGCAGGAGCAGCTCCGTGGGCACAACTGAGATCATTACAAGGTATTTTTGAGGCAGTTTGGTCCTAGGCTCCAGCTCCGGGATCAGGAAAACAACAGGAAACAGAGTTCCGGTGCAAAACAAACATGTGGCTTTTGTTTTTCTTTGGAGTCTCTGTGAATTTGCTTTCTTGCCAGAGCCTTAACGCTGAGGTTTGCCCGCAGAAGGCGGCCCCAGCAGCTCGTCTGAAGTGCTGACAGGGGCACGAGCGTGAAATCAGCTCTTGAGAAGGAGCCTACGTGAGCCAGCACGGGGCTTGTAGAGCTACAGAGCACTTCGTGGATAATGATGGTGATGGGGAACACGTGGACCACAGAACAAAGAAAAAAGAAGGCCATAATTAAATATTCCGAAGTACAACATCATAATTATAGTGGACGAAGAAGTAAGCAAATGGCACACACTAAGAAAGCAGCTGATCAGATGGATTCTGAGCTGATTATCATAATGTAAATGCCAACAGCAATTTACTGAAATCAGAGAGGTTTATTTGCAGAGTGGAACCTAGATTTAGTCCTAATCAAAATAAAATCAGCGTATATTTCAAAACAGATTAGTGCTGTGAAACAAAGCAGCCATGATTGTTATTCATTATCTTCATCAGCACCAAGAAGGAATCATTTATGTTACTGCTTAATTACATGGATGTTACCAATTAATTAAGTCAACATGGTGATAGCCAGTGATTTGGGAAATCAAGAGAAAATAGTCCTTGGTTAATGCGCTTTTGCTTTCTCGGCCCATCTCAAACCATAATGCTGGTGACACTGTCAAGTGGTGACACAGAAACAGGCACGAACAGGCTGTCCGAGTCATCCCCCCCGGCCCCCATTTCACAGGTGTTCAGACCCTCGTTTTTCGAGAATCCCCACGATCCTCTGCTGAGACCTCACTGTCAGGTGTTCAGCCTTTCGGATTAGCCAGTACAGTTTGTATCTGTGCTCTTCCCAGGAGCTCATTACAGATCCTGGACTAAACATCTCCTTTCTGTGAGCAGAAAGAGCTGGAAATGGCTGGAGCAAGACCCAAGGGGAGCCAGGCAGGGCCTGCCATGCCCAGGACAGCAGGACACCTGCCGCCCCGGGGGAGGACAGCGATGCTGAGCACCCGGGTTCGCTTATGGCATCTGACTCTCTGAAAAGCCCAAATTAGTGTCTGGTGGTCATGTGGAGCAACGAAGCAGAGAATTGTAGAATCATTTTGGTTGGAAGAAACCCTCAAACTCATCGAGTCCAGCCATTAACCCAACACTGTCACTAAACCATGTCCCTAGCAACCTCATCTGTGCATCTGTTCAACCCCTCCAGGGATGGTGGCTCCACCACTGCCCTGGGCAGCCTGTTCCAATGCCCCACAGCCCTTTGGGGAAGAAATTGTTCCCACATCCAAGCTAAATCTCCCCTGGTGCAACTTGAGGCCGTTTCCTCTGCTCCTGGCGCTTGTTCCTGGGGAGCAGAGCCCGACCCCCCTGGCTCCAAGNACTGACCCCAGCATTCAAGGTTGGGCCTCCCCAGTGCCCAGTACATTGAGAACTATATTTCTTTATATTTCATTGTATTTCTTTCATCCAGATATGTCACTTCTCATTGACACAAGAGGTGCTCAGCTGGATCAGGATGCTGATCTGCACCAGTCTCACCCTCCTCGACTGCCCAGAAAGGCTCCAGCCCAGCTGCCAGCACCTGCTCTCCTGTAAGTCTGGAGGAAGAGCTTGCCTTGCTGGAGAAAAAGGGGTTTGAGCAGGAGTTCGGTCATTCAGTCTGAATGTCAGCCTGATCTTGAGTCACGTTTCCCTGAGGGTGTCTCCCTGACATCCAAAATGCCGAAAATGAACAAACTTCTCCTCTGCATGTGCAATAACCAGCACCCGGGGCTGAGCTCCACAGCTCGGCTCAGGCTGTGGAGAGCACACAGACCATTCGCTTTAACTCTGTTGGTCCTTCCAAAGGCATAAATAGTGCTACTGGGACCTTGGTAAGTGACTTTAATGGCAACATTGCCTAAAAATGCTCTTTAGTTCTGAGCTGCAAAACTGGAGGCCCTTCTCTGCATACCGGGAGCTCTGCTTGTTTGGGTTCAATAGGTGCTTAGTACGGGGTTTATTGCCAAAGTCCCTAAGAAACTATTTTTAACAGTATTTTTCTTCCACTCCGCTCAAGGCAAAGTGGGCCATTTGTATTCATTGTACCTTATAAATGTTTCTACCATAACAATCCTTCCTGATTATAGTGGACTTTGTTTTCCGTTGAATTTAATAGCAAGAGAAAAATGACACATGACATAAATTTAAATAACATTTTGCTCCTCTCCTTTTTGTATTCTGTCTGAACCACAGTCCAGAGTTTATGTTGACGAATGATATTGTTTCCAAATCTCTTGAATTTTTTTTTTTTTCATTTTTGGAAGGGGAAAAAAAGTGCATGGATGAGTTTGATTTTCCATAGTGCTGAACAACTGAGTTTTGCCTTGGCTTTTCAGATACTTGACAGCTCAAAAAGTCGGACTTAAATTATTTGTAGGATAAATGCGACCTTCAGGGGCAAGAAACAGTTTGATTGTCAAATATGTCTTTATTTGATAAAGTATCCAAGCTGTAATAGCAGTTTTCAGTATATCTTTCTCACCTAATTTCTTGCAGGAATGTTGTCCAGGAGGGTAGGCCTCATAGGCTATATGTAGGTGTAACAGAGTCTTTTTTAGATTGTAAGTAATTTAATAGTTAAAGAGAAGGATGAAAGCATTAGGCACGACCCCTACTAGTCTCCTCTTACCTAACAAACCGGAGTTTTGCCATTAACTTTACTGAGAGCAGGAAGAGGCCACACTGAGCACATCTGGAAGTCACTTTCTTCAGCTAGCTAATGCATTTTATCATTACAAACACCACGCAAACGTGTTCTCTGGATCGGAGATGGATGCGACCATCACCTTGTGTTACATCTCCCTCACCAGCCAGGAAACCTGTGCAACAGAGGCCGTTGCCAGAAGTCCCACTCTTTACACAGGGTTTGGCAAGACCTACATACCCCTCTAGAGGTGTCTGGTTGAACATAATGTTGTCACACACAATATTCAACACACTGCAAGCGAAATACATTCATATTTTCCTGCAACGTGCCACTCATCCCAGGTTTTGAATACAGGTCTAGTGGCTTCCTGTGTGCCCTTCCTCTGTGTGTGTATAGTCTGCTTTACATTTCAACTGCTGTCTGTGTGTGTAAATCGTTGTTTCTCTTGTGGAGTGATGCGCTTTCAGCCCCAGCACCTATGAATGTTTCACACGTGATGCACATTTATTAGGCTCTTTCTGTAACTCATTAAACTTTAACCAGCAGCCCTCATTTGTTACAGCGGCGGGTTCCCACAGAGCCCGATACACCGAGAAACACAGGTCCCAGCTCCATTCTCCCAATGCTCCCATGAGCCACCCAAGGAGTCAATAGTGACCTTGTGGTCTGGACCCTCAGGACCCAGAATCACACTCGAAACACTGGAAGATCTGCTTGGGCGCTTCTCTGCATTTCAAGAGCACTCCGTTCGTCTTCCAGGTGCCTTTCTGATTGCTGTTGCCAATTCACGCTCCATCTGCAGATGCAGTTCAAAAAGCCCAGGAGGTCTGTGCTTCAGAAAAGAGCACTGTTGTGTACAAATGTTCATCCTGGATTGTGTCGTTTATGACTTTAACTACATTGAGACCCGTTGTGGCTTTGGTCTGGCACTCTCACAACTAGCATCTCCCACCTTCCTGCCTTGGGGCTTCTATAATCTTTCCATTTCCTATTTTATGGGCTTTCAAGATCAGATAAAAAGCATCAAAGTCCCATTAACTGCCAGTCAGTGCTGATTTCCCCAAAGCAATCGGCATAGGATACAAACCCCCACGCAGAGCTGGGTCCCTCTCTCCCACCACCCAAAGCCCAGCAGTCCTGACAGCGAATTCAACACCAGAGAGGGGTAAAACAGACACGGCCGAGGATTTTGCAGCAGAGAGATGGAACTACTCAGGACTTTTAGTTCCCTATGTAGTCTGGAGGGCAGTTTGCCAAAGTGAGCAGGGATGCTGGTAGTTACCAGCCCAGCACTCTGTGCTCCCAAAGCAGCCCTGCCCAGAGCTCCTGCCCTTCTCCCAGCCTTTGCCGATGAAACGCTGCCCTCTCCTCGGGGCAGATGCTCTTCTCTGCTCTAAGGGGTCTCTTCTCTGCTCTAAGGGGTCTCTTCTCTGCTCTAAGGGGGCTCCTCTCGCTCCCCCTCACCACCTGGGTAGCAGCAGGGGAGCTGTGACTGTGCAGGAGGATGCCTGCTGAGGATGTGCTGTGAACTTGCTAAGAAGGAGCACTCTCAAAAGGCTTTTCCTGGAAAAAAAACAAACCAAAACAAAACAAAACAACAACCAAACAAAAAAACCCCCAACCAAACAAAAAAAACCCAACAAACCCAAGCACGTTATCCCAGTACTACAGAGAACAGAGGAGCGCAGCTACAATTTCAAGTTACGGCTTTTGCTCTTTCAAATTAACATAGTCATAGAATCATAGAATCATTTCAGTTAGAAGAGACCCTCAGGATCATCAAGTCCAACCATAACCTGACTCTGGCACTAAACCATGTCCCTAGGAACCATGTCTAAACACCTTTTAAACCCCTCCAGGGATGGTGACTCCCCCACTGCCCTGGGCAGCCTGTTCCAATGCCCCACAGCCCTTTCTGGGAAGAATTTTTCCTACTATCCAACCTCAACCTCCCCTGGTGCAACTTGAGGCCGTTTCCTCTGCTCCTGGCGCTTGTTCCTGGGGAGCAGAGCCCGACCCCCCTGGCTCCAAGCTCCTTTCAGGCAGTTCAGAGATCAGAAGGTCTCCCCTCAGCTCCTGTTCTCCAGCTGAACCCCCCAGCTCCCTCAGCTCCCATCACACTTGTGCTCCAGCCCCTCACCACCTATGAAAAATTCTAAGTGAGGGTGACACTGGGTGTTCCGGTGCATCCCCAGCCTCATGGGGTGACTGGTTGGGGGTCCCCAGGAGGACTTTCTTAGGTTGTCTATGCATCCCCAGGGATAACGTTGTCTGACTATGGCTGGAAGGCAAAGTAGAATCTGTCCAGAAAGCTCTTTTCTCCTACACTGAACTGTGACGGCAGCTAGAAACCGGCATTTAAACCCACCACCACATGGAAGGTGGGGCAGATTGGAGCCTTTTACGGGCAGAGCTGTTTTAGGTGGAGAGAAGGCACATCTGGACATGACGTGTCCTGAGCTCTGCAGCTGTCTCCTGCAGCACCATTGAGCTTATAGTGCTCCTTATTGATTTGCCACAGTAAACTCAATACCTGAGACATTACTGTAGTTCAGAGGATGAAAAACAGAGAGGGGAAGTGCATACAGCACCAGCCTGGCTGGCACAGGTCCTGCCCTTCGACACCACAGGGACTGCACTTAACAACTCCACAACGTCTCGTGTCAGAGCAGAACCCAAGGAGGCACCACTAACACAACGTGGAGAAACGTCCACAGGTGCCTAAACACAGTGATGGGTGACCGCAGCCAAAGAGACAGAAAATGTGCGCTTGTAACCTTTGTGAACCTTTGGTGTCTTTGCTATGCACCCTGTTATAGCAAAACGTCATTGTGCAAACGGGAGGGGATGTCTGAGCTCATTCTCCCTCCCACAGCAACACCCACGCATCACATCTGAGAATTCCCTTTTCTTCCCACCCATCTCCTTCCCTTTCAGCTTCACTTGTTTTGATCGTGCTGTCTGACTCCCCAGGAAATCTCAGCAGGTGTGATGCGAACTTTGAGGAAATCCTTCCTCGGCAGAGCATCTGCACGGGAACCTCTGCTCCCGGAAGGCTTTCAAAAAGAAACGCAGCTTGGTGTCTTCAAACTGACCCCAGCATTCACCCCCTGCCCACGGTGCTGGCCCTTCCCTCCTTCCACCCCTTGCTCTGCTCGCAGTGTTTCGCTGTGTCTGTCCGGGAGAGCCAGAAATCAGATTTGGAAAAGTTCAGGGCTGTTGCCCAGGTAATTGTATTTACTTTGGAGCCACAGCTCCCGGCTGTGCGAGGATAGAGCGGAAAATCAGGCTTCAGTAGGGTGGTCAGTGACTACCACTGCGTGGATTTATTGGCAACTATGCAGCAACACTTTGTGCTGTTACCTACTGCGTGTTTCAACCTTTTAAATTATTCTGAAAACAGGACACATTTTGCAGCCAAATACTAATGGGTTCATTCCTTCTCCCGCCACTTTCCCACCTCCTTGTGCAGGTTTATAATTACAGATGGGATTTTGACAAGTCAGGTTCCCAGTAATGGCAAATTTAAACTCCCTGATGCGAATCAGAGGAAGCTAAGATGGGTTTGCAATGCATATTTATTAAGGGTAGTGGTGGCTGAAGTAACTTTCACTTACAAGAGCTATATCCTGACATTTATCTCCTCAGAAGATTTATCTTTAATGATAAAAGATTTAAGCCCCTCACACACACACATAGCAGCATAAACCCCATTGCTGTCGATACAGCAATACTCATCCGCTTCTAGTGCAGAAGACACAACAGGGAACGGGACAGAGTCATGTCAGTGTGTTACCAAAGGTAAAACTCCGAACAACAGGAGCAGCAGTGACGAGCTGTATTTTTGGCTCCACTTAATTGAAGAAAGCAAACAACATCAAGATGAACCAGCCTCCTAGAAGTGGCCAGACTCTCCACCCTCAAAGCCACATCCCTGTACCTCTGGTTTAGCATCTCTGCAGACTCACACATCTGGAAATAGCGACACCTCCCTGCCCGTTTGACTTTCTATGGATTAAGGAAACTCAGCAGCAAATTTGTGTCTTGGACAGTGTGTCGTCTGGTTAGCTCAACAAGATTGGGAGACCTCTCTTCAAAGTTTCTCATGCCTGAATCTCCACCATGGGGTCTGCAAGACATTGAGTCCTTCTGCTCCCCAGACCATAAAGCTTTGAAGGGCAGGTATTTGAAGAGACTCAAGAAATAAAGACCTCTGCCCCATGTCTTAGGTCAATGTCAGAGGGAAAAAGTAAGAATTTCTGACTAAATTCAGAAGAATAAATGAACCTGCAGCTTTCAGCTTGTTTCCCCATCCTGACAATTCCTGCCCAGGAGCAATCGTGGACAAGAAAGCCCTGCAAGCTGTATTTCTTAAGAAAACAGTGATAAAGATAATTGTCCTTTCCTAATGCTCCCCAGGTTGCACGCAGTGCAGTCCAACTTATGGTAAAGAGCTAAAATGTATACATTTGAAACGCTGTTCTATTTTTTTTTTTTCTAATGGCATTTTTATCTGCATTTTATTCAATTTAATGAAAATGGAACTGGGCTCACTGGCTCGCCCAGTAACGCCCTCCCCAGCAGCAGAGGCTGGATCCCAGTGTCTCATCTCCACACTCCCGCCCAGGAAAATCATCTGATCGCTTCTTAGCTACGTTTGGGATGTTTTCAGAGACAAATTACTATTTCAGCAAAGCTTTCCCCACTCTCGCTAGTGCTGCTCTGAATGAGAAATCCCACTTTTTCGAATACAGCCCTTGTGGCAATGACCAGCTGGGAGGTGCCAGCCTGGGTGGTATTGGACCATGAGCTGGAAGAAGGTGCTACCAAGGAGTGAGGATCCACTCTTCCCTGTCACCATTTGCCCCAACAGTGGTGTTTTGCTGATGACAGAGAAGGAAAAAGTAATCCAGGGAGGTATAAGAGCCACAGATGATTTCCCTGGCAAACGGTTCTAAGCATTTTGCCTTAAATATGCATTTACCCCTCTCCTCGCTCCCGGCCGTGTTCGCAGGCTGCATCTCAGCCCCACGAATCATTCATGAGAAATTAATGTATATATATATGTATTCAACGCTGCACCCGCTGCAGGATTTTTACTAGGATAAGGGCATGACGACAGCAATTACATACAAGATTGACAAGAAATAGATTTTGCAGAAAAGCAGCTTTAACCCCCGCAGGGACTGCGGTTCAGCACCCCTGGGATCCATCGCTCTTCACATCAACTGGCTTCAGGCTCCTGGCTGGGTCCCCTCCGACCGCGCTGTGCACAAACAGCTGCTGCCTCCCGTGGACACGCCAGATGCAAATGATGGTTTTAAATTGCTTTGGAGTTGTCAGACCTAGTAAGGTCCCATTGCTCTAGTATTCACAGCGCTGCTACCTTGCAACTGGGAAATACACTACAGGCAGTATTGAACTACATCGCCAGTAAGGCAGGAAACTAAAAAAAGAAAAAGAAAAAATCTGGATTTTAGAAATTAGGGCTTAAAAACTGGTATGAGCTGAAAGAAATATTGAAAAACTTAATTCTTTCTCTTTCATGCTTTTGGTGAGCCTGCCCCAAGCTTTTCCCAGCAACAGGCAAACTCAAGTTTATATATGAGCACAAGCGACTGTAATTTTAAGAAGGATAAATTTTGCTGGACTTGCAACAATATCAAAGATCATGTTTTAAATACTTGATTTGGTGGATGGGCAAAGAGTAGTGGCCTTTTTTTATACATATGTCCCTCAGTTTTATCAATTAAGTACATTTTGATTATTTCATTTGTAAACTGTGGGGCTGATGTTTTCAGAGTAACGGATAACAAATAGATAAAGGGCCTCAATTTGGGGGTATCTGCTTGAAAGCCTTTAACATCACCTGGTTAGCACTCTGAAAATCAGGCTCACGTGAACATCTGAAAATGGGACCCTTCACCCCACCTTAAAAATACTTTTCTGGTATTTTAATGAGAGGCGAGAGAACGGTGCTGCAGGAAGGCTCTAAGACTTGCTCTGCAGTCGCCTCTGCTCTGTTGCCCGTTTGCATCTTCAGCTCAGCCCTCTGCATCCTGACAAGCAAGCAGCAAACCTCGCCAAGTCCGCTTTTTGGCTTGTTTCGCTTTTTTCTTTTTTGGTTTTGTTTCCGGTTCCTCTCAGTTTGTAAATCTGTCGGGAGGATTTTCTGCTGTTTTATAGGATTTGTGAATCCATTGCAGGGGACAAATATGTAAACACACTTCTGGACTTACAAAGGAGTCAGATGTTCTGGTGAAATCCCGTGATTAAAACAAGCAGCTTCTTAGCCTGGATCCTGATGTAAAGATTTACCGGCAGACTTCACAAGTCAGATGCGAGACACACACTAAGACCCCCAGCAATGTGGTTTTCTGCATCTAAACCACAGCCTAGCCACAACACACAGGATGATTGACTAAATAATCCTTTTTTTTTTCCCCTCTTACAAATGATACTTCAACTTGGCATTTTTAGCCTGGTTATCAACGAGCTGGGGCAGCAAACAGCAAGTGCTGCCTCTGCCCCATCCCTGCTGTCAGTGCCCAGTCTCCCCAGTCTCCCAGTCTGGCTCTGCACTGGGAGGGAGCCGGCTGTGCTGGGACATTAATTTGCAGCCTTCCACAGCTTTCCAAAGCAATGTGGTTCCATTAACACACCAGTGCCCAGCGAGCCGAGCTGTGGCACCATTTACAATGGGTCACTTCTTCGAAGAATGAACGTGGAGCTGTTTTCAGGGACCGCTATTACGGGACAAGGGCATTTATATTTTCACACAGTGGGGAGTAGGATATGAAGTAAACCAGAGTTTAGGTGTAAATGTTGCTTCAGAGGTCTGCAGGCTGTAATGCGGAATTTTGCAGGGAGGGAAGAAGAATAAATCTGAGATTGGCATTGCAGAGAGTTCTGTGAGAAAGGCATGCACACCGAAAATGAAGCACGGAAAGGGGGAAAAATAGGACAAAGTACATTTGTGAAAGGTTAAATACATTATAATTGGGAATTTCTACTCTGTTCAGCATCTACTCAGCTTGGTGTGGCAGCGAGGTGCCCAGTGTACTGTTTCAGTTCAGACTTCATAAAATCTCAAAAGAAAGGGCATGTTTCCATTTAGTTGTTGATCTGCCTATGTGTCTGCTCTCAGCCGTGCTGCCTGTAATCAGGGTTTGGGTACCAGAGATGGAGCCCCCAGGGAAACTCTGCCCAAACCTGGGGGACCCAAATGGCTCCAGCTAAGACTGGTTTTCAATGATGCATTCCAGTAATTGAGCTTAGACCCAAGCAACTGGAGAGCTGACCTGGTACCCACTTCCGAATGGGTGAATCCGCATGAGCGCCTGAACGCAGGACAAAGCATCAGCCCCAGAGTCACATTTACATTCACAACGGGGAGAGCAACCAAGTGTCCCTGTGAGTTCACCTGCAAACTCTTCACCAGGCTGGAGAGCTCAGGGTCTCAGCTGCACCTTGGAGGCAACGCAGTGCCTCCCATGAAGCTGCCCAAGCCTGGGGAGCACCATCCAAAAAGATAATCTTATAATACCTACTGATAACCACAGAATCCCAGAATGTCAGGGATCGGAAGGGACCTCGAAAGCTCACCCAGTGCAATCCCCCGGAGCAGGAACACCCAGCTGAGGTTACACAGAAGGTGTCCAGGCGGGTTTGAATGGCTGCACAGGAGACTCCACAACCTCCCTGGGCAGCCTGGGCCAGGCTCTGGCACCCTCACCAGGAAGAAGTTTCTTCTCATATTTAAGTGGAACCTCCTGTGTTCCAGTTTGCACCCATTGCCCCTTGTCCTGTCACTGGTTGTCACCCAGAAGAGCCTGGCTCCATCCTCCTGACACTGCCCCTTTCCATATTGATCCCCATGAATGAGGTCACCCCTCAGTCTCCTCTTCTCCAAGCTCCAGAGCCCCAGCTCCCTCAGCCTTTCCTCACACGGCAGATGCTCCACTCCCTTCAGCATCTTGGTGGCTGCGCTGGGCTCTCTGCAGCAGTTCCCTGTCCTTCTGGAACTGAGGGGCCAGCACTGGACACAGTATTCCAGATGTGGTCTCACCAGGGCAGAGCAGAGGGGCAGGAGAACCTCTCTGACCTACTGACCACCCCCTTCTCATCCACACCAGGTCCCATTGGCCTTCCTGGCCACAAGGGCCCAGTGCTGGCTCACGGTCACCCTGCTGTCCCCAGGGCCCCCAGGTTCCTTTCCCCTCCAACAGGTCATTCCTCAACTTATACTGGAAGCTGGGGTTGTCCCTGCCCAGGTGCAAGACTCTACACTTGCCCTTGCTGTACATTATATATATGTATTATTATATATATTATATAATCACTGCTAAGAAGTATAAAACTGCGGTGAAATACAGGCCGTGTCCGTTTTCCAGTTTCCAGCAGCCACCAGCCCCACTCGCTCCCCACTTCCCACCAGTGCCTGGGGCAGCAGCACAGACCTGGCCACAGACCACGGCCCTGGGGAGGTTCCAAACGCCTCCTGGACATCCTGCCACCCCATTTGACGTGGGAAGAAGAAACGCCTGCCAGCCGCACCAGGTTGTTCCTGCCCAGTCTCCCCCAGCTTGCATTAAGATGCAGGTTCAGAGATGGGGCAATGTGCTCAAGTCACTGCTAAGATACAACAATTAGTTACTTCGACAGCTTAATGGCAGGCATTTCCTATCAAGACTACAGGTAAAATTTGCCGCATTCTGCATTAATGCAAACGCTGCTGTGTTAAGAAAGAAAACCAAAAGCTGTATTAAAAATCAAGCGGATGATGGACAGATGTACGGCTGTCACAACAGAAACAGAACCCCGCTGATCAACGCTGGGCCCTCTGTGTCACTCAGAACAGATCTATTACTGGCAATGGCAATTTGGCGCTTCCATCTTCCCATTTAGGAACTTTATTTTAAATCAAGCTGAGGAAAAATTGGAATTTCTGCAGAAGCGTTGACATTTTCCAGGAAATAGAGTTTTGAAAGCTGCCAGTTCAGAATTACATTTCAGTGTGCTGATGGAGTTAGCGCAGCAGGGCTGGTTGAATTCCCAGTGCCAAGAAGTTCAGGCTTTGCTGCCATTGAGCCCAGGCCCAGATTAAACATTTTATTATAAAATCAAGCATTTTGAATGATTTCTTTTGCGTGCTAATAACAGCTGCTCCACAGAGATACTCCAGGGAAACCACCCGGTGAGTCTCACAAGTGACACGTGGTAAAACACCCAAATTGTTGTGCATGCAATTTTTGAGTGCCTAGCGATAAGATGGATGGGACGTGCCCGTGACATCCATAGAAAAGAGTCAGGAGAATGTTAGGGATTGGAAGGGACCTCAAAAGATCATCTACGTGACCAATTCTTTTGGAAAATAAAACAAGCTGCAAGAGTTACTCCAGCTCCCGTCTCACAAAGTCTTCCAGGCTCTCCAGGACCTGGAGAGAAGGATTTCTCTTTCCTTCAGCACAGAAACAGCATTTTGTTCTTTGTGCCCTTTTTATTTTAGAAACCCTGCTTGATAAATTACTAGAGGGCCTCATTAAGTGCAAAGATTCGTCAGTTTTGCCAAAGCAATCAGGGTGTTAGTTAGACCAGAGGAGCAAATGGAAACCTGAAGGGAAGCCAAGCACAGCCCTATTAATCCTGCGTTATGGATTGACATTTGTCAACTCTATTGAAGTTTGTTGTACCGAACAGAGCCCAAGAGACCACTCAATTACTTTATCTCCGAGCAATTAGGATCCTGCTCTTTCAGGTCAATCTGTTAGCACAGAGAAAAAAAAAATGGATTAACAGTAGCAAATCCACTGCCTTGTGTTTTGGGGTCTTTCAGAGGAAAAGAAACAGACTTTCCCTTGCAAATTCTGGGTTTGAGAAAGCAAGAGTTTGCTCAAGTCGGCATCGGCCAAGGGCTCCCCGACATGGCCGTGTTCCCCAAAATGTTCCCCTCTCCACCTCCTACTCAAGCATCGCTGGTTTTGCCAGATGATTGCAGAAGGATCAATCTGTTCTTAGAGCCAAAAACATCACAGTTGTGGTCGTAAGCTGAGAGATGTCCATTAGAGATGAAGTTCTGGTGGCAGTTGTACCGCATGAGCAAAGCACTGTTGAGGTTTGGGCTGGGAAGACCATGAGACACTCTTAGTTCTTTCTTAGCAATGCGAGAGTGAAGGATATTCAGCAGAAGAAAGGGGAATTTTTTGTTGCTTGTACTCTTCTGTAGCTCATAATTCATCTGCAGAAGGCACATATATCAGATATCAGCAGATGCACAAGTTTGGAAGAGTTTTTAAACGGCGAATAACTGAATTATAAATTTCCCATGCTCAGGGACACTTAGATTTAACTTGAAACTTGCAGCTTCTGCTTCTGACCTTAAAAAAGGTCTCGTGTGTCTGGAAGTGTGTCCTTTTAAGCAAGAATATCTGGTGGCATAATAAAAAATACTGTCTCTCCCAGAAAGCCTTCCTTTCACATCCTTGTGACCAGAATGATATTAACACTTGGGAAAGGGAACCAAAGCTGAGTCCGCGTCGTGCCCCACGGAGACGTCACTGCGTTCAAGAACGCTCTGTTGAGCTAAGCCTCACCTAGCTAAGCTGAGCCCAGGCCAAAGGGCTGCTGGGCTTCCATGGGCTTCAGCCACCAACTACGAGCTCTTGGGACGATACGTTGAGCCTGCACTGAAATCTGCATAGTCACAGTTTGATTATTGTCACTATTTGAGGAGGACTGGTGAAAGCCGGGTTACACAGAGCTACATCGCGATTGCCCACGCACAAAGACCCACTCCTGAATTTGCAGCGTGGTTTGGTTATTCCATGACTGCCCATCAAGCGGTTCTTTTTTTCCCTGTGAAGCAGATGGTCCTGGAGAATGGAAATGGCTAACACTTGTTATCTGAGGCTGCCCGCTAGATAATTAAAATGTTGTTCTACAAAAACGGCAGTGAAAGAGGAATGAGAAACAGAATTACCAAATTATCACCTTCAGGTTTAGGACCTCGTTTGACCAGCTGAAGATTAGAGAGAAAAAAAGAGGTTCACAAAAAAGCCCCCAAAGACGAAAAATCCTATGAGAAATTGCTTTCAACGGTTCCACCAATTTGTGCAGCTTTTCTTCATTGTTGATTGAAATGATATATTTGGATTAATTTAACCAGTGAGTCATGTTTGGTGACTTAAATCTCTGCTTCCCCCCTTCCCCTACCATTTCAGCAAACTTAATTCTTTTTTCTGTTCACGAATCATTCTCGATTTCTGAAATTTCATCCCTCCCTCTTAGCTACCGACAGAACAGACTGGATGAACGCACTTTATCCCCTGGACTGTTGACTCACTGCGCTTTTTTTCTAATGGCAGTGCTGCCTTATTCCCTCATCTGATGACTGGGGTGTTTTAAAGAGGAGGAAAACAAGTGCAGTTAAAATTAGTATGTCCATCTAGAACATTTAGACCTTTCTACAGCTAACGATGCACACGCTGTGTGCCTTCTATTATGTGTCCAGATACTCCAGCAAAATGACACCTGAGAATTTTGCTGGTGGTAGAGGGATGCTTTCATCAGTCAGTGCCACTCAGATGGAGAGACTTGCTATAATGATTTTGTATTTTCCACTTTACAGCTAGGGAACTAAGACCCAGAAAGAGTTTCTCACCCACGAGAGCTGTGGCAAACCCAAGTACCGTAGGCAGGTTTTTCAACGCGAATTGAGCCGCTGTCCTGCGCCCTTTGCCTGGAAAAACTGAGCCAAGTTTGTGCCTGACCCCACACGCAGCTTTGCACAAACCCAGCACGGGTGTTTGTGGAAGGAAAGGCTGAGAGCAGCACAGGAATGCAAAGAAAACTCAGCTTATGATCAGAAAGGAGGGCTGGGAGTCCCTGAAGCTCTTTGCAACCCTGCTATGAAAAGCACTGGAAGAGCTTAGCACAAAGCCCCAGACCCTAGATTACTGGGATTAGTCAATTATACTAGCCTTAATATTTAATAAAAACTAACTAGCTGGTCGCCTTATTGCAGAGACAAGTTGAAAAATACGAGTTGTGTGTATTGAAAAGACCCAGAAAGCTGGAGGTCAGTAAATACATTATTTTTATTTTAAACCTCATGGGTTTTTTAAAGGCACCTCCGCAACGCCTGCGTGCACCAATATCACGAACACAAAGGTCCAGTTCATCCCTGCATCAGCCCAGGGTCGTGCTGGGATAACTCTGCTGAAGCTCACACACCTGCACAGGTATAAATGTGGCATTTCTGACTGCCCAGTAAACCCCAATGCTGCTCCTGGTCCGCTCTGTCCAGGCAATACTCACACGTGGACTCTCAAATATCTCAAAGAAAATCATCTCTGCGGAAGAAGAATCCCTCTAGACTACTATCTGGGTCTCACTTTATGCAATTTCAGGCAGTCAGAAAGCTTTGCACGCTACATTGCTCTCAGAAACTGAATCCTCCTAAAACACAGCTTTAAGCAACACGTTTTTCAGTGTCTAGAATTATGCTAACCACTGCTCATCTAAATTATTATATTAACTGGAAAGAGGGAGCACACACAATTTAACAGGGGAGAAAGAGCAACAAATCTAAGAAGAAAAATCAGTATTTTACAGAGAGAAGAAAGCCGGGGAATCTAGTGACTGTAAAAGCTTTGCTGGATTTAAAGAACCATTTATTGTGGGAATTTAAAAGCTTTTTCTTTTCAGGGTAACGGGTACGGAAGGTGATACAGGGATCTACCAGGGACAACGTATTGGCCGGTGTCTGGACACCAGGGCAGTCACTAAAAATGACCCGTGATGAAAGGAGGTTTCGACAGACCCCAAAACTGCGCCGTACATCACCCAAGTGTTTATCTGCAAAGAGTTAATGATCCCTGCGTTGCTAATTCAGCAGCTAATTCAGATTTCTGTGATCAGAGCGAAGCAAACGGGAATCAGAAGTCCTGGGTCTGGCTCTCCCCTTGGCTCATTCTTTCGCACTAGGAAATGGCATTTAACCATCTAAGGACTTCTTCCTCTTCTGGAAACAGAGTTATATGTGTGTATATATGCACATGAATGTGTGTGCAGACATGTCTGCATGTTTGTCGTGTTTAAAAGCATATTTTACAGAGTGTTGTGAGTCAAATGAAGAGTTTTAAAGCATTTTTACGTCTTTTCTTGACAGCAGCTCAAGCAATGCAAAGCATTATTAGCCATTTCAGATCTCCTCTTGCAGTGCACGCAAGGATCTGTTCAATAAACTGGGTGAAATACAGTAACTCATTGTATTTTGCATTTCTTTGGGAGTGAGAAAACTTTATTTACTTTATGGTTTTGCTTTGAATATAAAAAAAAAATAGTAAAGAAAATATTTCCTAATTACTGCAGAGCATGTTGGCTGAGATCTCAGCAGCAGCGGGAGGTACATTCATCACGTAACAGCAATAGGAGTAGCTAATACGAACATAAACCTCCTTCAGCTCCAAAGTAAACTTGAGAAAAGGGTCTCTGTGCCCCTGCAAAGACCGTGAGAAGACAACAACAGCTCCTAAGGCTCTTCAACCTACACAATGTCTATGTGCATGTATTGGTTTCTTATTGTATTGATTACATTGCAGTGATAAAATATAAATTTGATATACTCAGCAACGACAGCTTTACTGCCTTATTGTGCTGATCATTACAGAAAGCATAAATTGGGTCATAATTCTGAAGAGTCATCAGAAAGCCACGTGCAACTCAAAGTTATTCATTTGAAATAGTGCTTATGAGATCTTCAGGAGAAGATCAATATGTAAGTGCACGGATATTGATGCATGTGGGGAGCTCTGATGCACACACAGACACACACACACTCACATTCTCTGTGTTCCACACCGACCGATGGCCAAGTCATACCTCGGATCCTCCCTGCTCCCATGAGTGGCTCTTTATCCAGGCAGATGGTGCAAGAGAAGCTCTGCAGGTTTATTATTTCTTCCTTTCTGTCACTTGCTTCCCCCTGTCACAGAATCACAGAACAGTTTGGGTTGAAGGGCCCTTCCCAGCTCCCCCAGTGCCCCCCCTGCCATGACAGGGACATCTTCACCAGCTCAGGTTGCTCAGAGCCCCGTCCAGCCTGGCCTGGGATGTCTCCAGGGATGGTTCATCCACCACCTCTCTGGGAACCTGGGCCAGGCTCTCACCACCCTCAGGGGCAAAAATCTCTTCCTCATGTCCGTGCCCTCGTGCGTGCGAGCTGGGTGCACACTGTGCCCACCACAGAGGAATGTCGGTAACCAAACCAAGGGTAGGAGCACGACGCGGTTTGCAGCGGTGGGTAGTAACAGTAATAAGTATTTAATTCCCTTCGCTTTTGGTATAATATCAGAATTTGATAAAAATGTGGCTCATGAGCTAAAGAGCCTCTGGAGAACACAGGACCAAAGAGCACCAGCAGCTTACAGTTCGTCTTCTGCACATGAGCAGCTACATCCAAAAATGAACCCTGGGCACTTGCCCCAGGAGTCCCCGGGATCTCAGGTGAGAAATCCATGCTGGAAAGGGAAACCATCCCAATATGATCAAGGCTGAGCAGATATAACGCTCTCATCCTCAGCAGCAGCCCTGTAAACCTCATTTTGGCCAGCTTTTCTGAAGCGCTAAGCAAACACCAGCCCATCCCCTCAATGGGGCTGGTTTTGCAGAGGACACAGATGTTCTGGTGAAGAAACGGCTGTGCTTTTCAATACTTCGGTCATCACCCTCCCAGGGCTCTGTCTGACCACCTGAGATGCTCCGCCATAAGGACAAGCTACCACGCCACAGCTCGCTCCAGCCTGTTTTATTATTCCAGAAATCAGGGTGGTTTCGAGAGCACAACAGCCCTAAGAACATATTCCAGTCCCCATTGCAGACTCGTCATCAGATCTGAAGACAGAAACGTCAACTCCAGCCTGCAGACGTTGCCGCTCAGAGCCAGAGCTCCCTGCCCTCCACGGGACAATGCCAAACAGGCTGCTGGTGTTCCATACCCCTTGTGAACTTTGATTGCAATTGATAATTTGGCTACTTTAAGCCTCGGAAGGAATTTAATGGCCTCAAACTGCAAATATTATAAATGTGGTAAAGTTAAAGCGACCAAAAGATCAGAGGAAGAGCTTCTCAATTTTAAACGGAATGTGTAGTCTTCTCTCTTCCATTGTATTTTATCAATTAACCTTCAGCAAGCACAACGGTTTCCCTAGATCTGGTGCTCCTGCTGGCATCTGGAGAAAAAGATACAAATTGTACAGATTTTTTTTTTTTTTTTAAGGAGAATACTTTTAATAACCAAAATGTTTCTGCACTTGGAATAATGAGAGTGACTTTTCCCTTTCAAATGCTAAATTATTTCAAGCTGAGCTGTTGGAAACCATTAATAATTCAAGGAGCTCTGCTTTGGGTAAGAACATCTGTCGGAAGGTGTTAAAGCACAGGAATAACCTGACTTTCAAAGTTATTTTACCTTTTTTTTTTTTTTAATTCTCTTTGTGAGAAAAAAAAGGATGCATTGGTAAATTATAGGAAGAAGTTGTTAATATGCCGCTTGCACAACAAGGAGGGCTGAATGACTGCAGTCTGGGGTGCTAACTCGGGTCTGCTGTGCCCTCCTTCCCCAGAATATCAACTGCTTGGAGTTGTGCCTTTCATCTCCTCATTTCTCCTCATCTGCAGACCCCTAAACGTTGCCAGGGCACGTTCAGACCCCACATGGCTGGTTTAATCAGCCTATTGGGACAGGCTGGAATTCCCCAATTCCTCTTCCCTGTTATCATCAGCAGACCGTAGCAATGGAGTTCCCCAGTTCTTCTAGTCAACGAAGAATGAGTGAGAGGAAAACCACGAACCTCTGGAGGGCGACTCATCTCCAAATACAGGATCCCACAGGCCACACTTTGGCGGTGCCATCTCTCTGTGAACTGACCCCAGGAAGAAGCTGGGTGACTGCAGGAGACCCAAACTCTAATTTTGGAGGGGTAAAGCTGAGGAACACACGGTCCTCTTTCCAGAAATGAGTTAAATAAACCAACGCACTTGAAAGATTAGTAAAATTTAGAAGGCAGATTCACATGCAGCGGAGTATTTTAAGATCTCCACATGTTTAGAGATGGGAATTCGAGTCAGCCTATTGACAAAGCTGCTTTTCCAATGTTCAGTCCACATACGGGTTTAGAATAACGTCTCCCTGCAAAGTTTAGCTGTGGAATTATGCATGGTGTTTGTATCAAACCAGAACCCTCCTCACCCTCCTGCAAAACTCAGCTAGCAGCCCAGCTGGCATTAGAACAGTCCTATTAACTGTGATGATACTCCTGCACCATTTTCACATGGCTTACACAGAGGTATAGCAACCTGGGTATCACAGCCTACAGCCTAATCCGTAGGGCTGCGATGCTAAATCCTTGCTCCCTCATCAAATATTTCTTCCAATTTTCGTTACTTTCTATACAATTTCTTTCTTGACTTTTCAGTTCACAGGAGAAGTGCATTTCAGAGGGTTCATTTTTTTTCACTATTATAAAAGTGTGTAAAGAGAATATAGAATAAAAGACAAATTTTTCATCACTCTGTCAGCAAGCAGTTGGGAAGATATCCCTGATCCATGGTCCTGCCCAGCATCCTGGAGAAGCCATTCTCTATTGGCCTGGACACACACCACCTTGTTTGAAAACATGAACAGTTGCACTGAATTCATAGGTGTCATTGGCATCATGCAAGCAAGACTAATAACTTCAGACAGAAACGGGAAATTCAGGTCTTTCACAAGCCTATCAGTGGATCTGCAGGAAACGAACACTTACATGTTGAGCAACAGGTTATTCCGCATCAAGTGTGAGACTGATATTAATCAAAGCCCCCATTTCCAAAGAATTTGGTCCATACCCAGGAAAATCCACCACAAATCTCTGAAAATTATAGGTGTTTTACTGGAAACAAATGGGGCAGCCTGGTATACTATTTAGATTTGACTCCCTCCCTCCCATGTTTCAGTGTCCAAACCACTGGTGTTTGTCAAGGCAAAGTGAGTTTAAAGGCTGAGCAAAGTCCAAGCTTCAGCAGCCTCCAGGTTTGGGGACAGTGTTTGATGTGAAGGTTTTGGATCTGACCACAGAGTAAAGGTTTGTAGCATTTCTTATGATTTGGCAGCAACATTTTTACACAGCTCCTGTTCTTCATTGAACCTTGTTAATTTACGCTAAATTGTTAAGCAGCAGTTGAAAGGAGAGTTCTTGTACAGGTCATTCCTACATTAAACTTGCCAATGTAAAGGCCTCCTGTGAGATGAGATCCAAAAGACTTTATTAAAGAAGAACGCTGAGGAGCAGAGTTTGGTGGCCATCAGGCACTCCATGCTGGGCTTTTGCCTTTTTCATTCCTGTGCAACCTTCAATTGTTATAAATACTGACAATATTGTGAACAGATCTTATGTGCATTGTGAATAGGTCTAATATGTCTTATAATAACTCATTGGGATGCTCTTGGAGCTGCTAATTGAGAAGGTCACTCACTGCTTGCGACACTTGGAAGGAGAAGACTTGGCTGGTTTGTCCTGGGGATGGCTGGGGATACTTGGCATCTATTATGTGTCTGCCACCTACTCAGGAAGAAACCAAGCAAAGAACCTCGGGAAAAAATGTTACTGGAAATCAACTAAGGTTTAACACACCTCAAAATGTGGAATTCCTGGTGGATGAAAGGCTGAAAAAACATAATCTTTACAAGAAACAAGAGATGACAGACATATTCTTCACTATGGGGAGGCAGAGGAGGGTAAAGGAGGAGGCTCTCCTTCCATCATGGACTACACAGACATATAATATTGTGGCCTAGGGTTGGCAGATCAGTTTTATAGAATCATATAATCACAGAATCATTTCAGTTGGAAGAGACCGTCAGGATCATCGAGTCCAACCACAGCCTAACTCTGGCACTAACCCATGTCTCTAAGAACCTCGTCTAAAGACCTTTTAAACCCCTCCAGGGATGGTGACTCCACCACTGCCCTGGGCAGCCTCTTCCAGCCTTTCCAGTTTGGAGAAGGCTGAGGGGTGCGCTCTGCTTGTGGTATGGACACACTTAGAGCAGCTGTGGGACACCAGGGGACCAGGGAGAGAAATCCCCTGCAGTGACATTGAAGCGACATAAAGATCTCCCCAGATGGGTTGAAGGGGATTCTCCTGAGTAGAGCCCAGGGAGACGGTCAGGGGTGGAAGGGAGCCCTGCTCCTCGGTCCTGCCCACCAAAAATGGGGGAGTTTGGAGAAGACTTAAAGTGCTGAAGGATCAATTCTACCCTGCGTGCTTCTGCCGAAACCCAGCGCAGCACACGGAGCCCGAGCAATTCCAAAGGCCACAGCAAAGTTCCATCTCAGTACATTTGGGAGCATCACAGTGCAAGTCCCACCCACGCACGGAGAAGGGGAAGAGACGCATCTAATCCAGCGCCATGCCCACCGAGCCGATGCCGACGCTGAATGGGACAGAGGGTTTGGTTCCTGGTGACCTACATATCAGCAAGAGGCTTTTCTACACCAGAAACCTGGAAGGACGAAGGATTGGCTTTTGTTTAACAAAACATATTTGTGCAACAAAACATTTTAAGAGCAGATATTTCCTGCAGTCTGCTTCCTGTTTTACTGTGTCAAGACTTCATCTTCCCATTTTATAATCTCCTGTATTTAATGCCTGTTCTAAACCCACAAGTTTTATGTTAGACTTAAGAATCAGCTTGTTTATCACGCACTGCATTTCCTTACTTATTTTCCTCCTCTCTCTCCTTTTATAGGACTCCGGGACAACAGCTAAGCCAAAAAGAAAGTTATCCAATAACAGCAGCACTGTCTAGAGGATGAACGCCGGTTTTCCTCACACAAATTGGAGCTCGTTAGCGTTTTCTGTTGCAGTATCATATCACCCTTTCCATCGCGTGAGCTGCCTTGGACCATATTTTAAGAGGTTCAGTCCGGAGAGAATGCGGACCACGGAGTGATTTCCGAAGTAAAACTCCCAAGGAAAACCCAGCAGTGGGAGGGCCGGGCAGGGTCAGCCTCACCGGTGAGGAAAAGGGCATTTGGAAGCAGCAGGCAAGTCAATTTTGTCTATGACACTGGAGTCACGTTTTCATTTTCAGGATTCAGTGCCTGAGAAAGAAGGGAATTTTCTCCTTTCATTATCCTGGCTTAGACATAGCAAGGAGGTAAAGATTAATGCCATTAAAACATAACCAATTGGTGCTTAAATGTAACATGACAGATTTACTCTGAGCACATTCTAAACTATGGAGTTTTAACAGTGATAATAAAGCATTAAGAAAGACATTGAAGCTTGAAGTAACAGCAGAGAAACAGCTGTGTGCGGTGGAACAGAAATGAATCCCACTTGCTTTTGGGCCGGTATGGAAATGTCCTACGTGCTTAATGTGAGAAGCAGCCACTTATTCCCTGGGCTACTTCTTATAACTACTCCAACTCCTGAGCAATTTAAAACCTATGCATTTTTATAAGTGTCCATTTTTTACATTTGATGAAAACAAGCCTTTGGCATTGGTTAAATTATAAATAGAAAAAACAGGGGTGGTGCATTGCCAGCATACAAATAGAAGAGCTGTAAGGCACCAGCAACGCTCCACTTCGCAATACATATCGGTTTACTTCGTGAGTTAGAATGATGACAAATACACCCACACAGAGGTGATTTCATGAGAAAAGCTTCAAACCAGCGGTTCTGGAGTTGTACAGACCTGTGTTAAAACCTGGGCAGGCTGCGAGACGCGAGACAGGAGGGGCCACCGCTGGGTGACACTGCACAGGAGGGGCCACCGCTGGGTGACACTGCACAGGAGGGGCCACCGCTGGGTGACACTGCACAGGCTGTGCTGGGCACGGACACAACCAGCAAGTGGTTCCTTCCTGCTTACATCAGCTCAGCGCTGCGCTGATTATGTGTGATCATCCTGGTGTCTTTTTTTCCCCGTCTGCTTAGCACAATCAAAACAAATACATTAATAAGAAAAGCGCATGCTGCTACAAGGTACATATGGTTATGATGCAGATTTGATCACCTCTTCCATGCTTTCTAATCCACCTCCCAGTAATTCATTCCAGTGCTCAAACCCCTTCATGGCTCTGCTGCTAGAACTCAGCTCTCCTCTCATGCTTGCCCAGGCTTTAGGTTGCGCTGCTGTGCACACACGGATGTGTATGCGCTCATACAGGCTGTGCAACCTCAGTTCACCCCCCTGTGCTCATACATCATGCTACAGCACATGCCCACAGCCCCCCCGAGAAGCGGCCAGGGCTCATTCAGCCGTTCACACACTGCAGAGCGAGACGCCAGCGGTCGCATCACCGCCTCAGCCTGGGCTGCTCTGGGGCTCTGGAAGCACCTGGGGCCATCTGCAGCCAGCCGGGATCCCCACCCAGAGCCCGTGTCGGTGCCAGAGCCAAGGGGTTAAAGAGAGCACGGTCACACCTCTCTGGCTGCGACGTGAAACTCACGTTGTTTATGGGGCTGAATGCTCTTTTTCACCTTTTATAAAGATCTTGTGTGTGTGCGAGAAATTGCATGCATGGGAGAGACAACGTAGACATGCCTGAAGCTGAAAAGTCAGCTCAGCTTTCACTGTTGAGCAGTAGCTGGATAGATATTTTCCACAGAGGTATGCGTGGTAAAGGCAGAATTTAACCCAATTTTATGAGCCAAAAAATGACAAGAGAAAATTCAGATACTTCAAAAAATTTCAGCACTGAGAAAACAAGATAAGTACCTTCGAATAAGCCCTCTCTTGGTATCATTTTTGCACTTACCACAGGTGCTAAGCAGCCCCGGAACATCTGAAAACTCAGATTTCTTATACACACATTACAGTGAATGTGACCTTCGACCGCAAATTTTAATTTTTGATAACTTCTAAAAAGGTGCACTCAGAATAGCTCGATAACTTCACAGAGTATGTGGTTTAAGAATTGACAAATACGTAGCAAAATAAAGATTTTTTCTTTTTTTCCACCTTTTAAGGCTTTTCCACAAATGTGCTATATGATGAACGAGCTGTCAGCGCTAACTCTGCAGGGCCCAATCCCGGGGCACTGGATCATTTGCCCAAGGGTGAGAGGGGGAGTGAGGAGGTTCCCATGCCGGGCACGTTCCCCCATTTGCTTGTGGTGACACAAAGTTAAGGTCCCCACCATGCTCCCGAGGTGCTCTGGAACAGCCCGAGCAGGGATGTGACAGTGGGAGCTCAACAGCATTCTGTGGTTTCTGCTCCACCTCTGGAATGAGATGCTGATGCTCCACAGCCATGTCCTGGGGACAGCAGGGTGCCCATGAGCCAGCACTGGGCCCTTGTGGCCAGGAAGGCCAGTGGTACCTGGAGTGGATGAGAAGGGGGTGGTCAGTAGGTCAGAGAGGTTCTCCTGCCCCTCTGCTCTGCCCTGGTGAGACCACATCTGGAATATTGTGTGCAGTTCTGGGCCCCTCAGTTCCAGAAGGACAGGGAACTGCTG
>VWYH01007430.1:31225-58924 GCA_013399365.1 Pampusana beccarii | reverse complement strand
TTTTTTTTTTTTTTTGCATGCACTGAGATACGAGTTTAGCTCCCAGATACAACAGGGTCCTCCATGCTCCCACGTGTTTCCTTTGTGTTGTCTGCAGGGAAGACTGAAGACACTCCCCATGGCCCACAAGCACTTTTCTCTGCAGGACTCTGGGGAAGGGTTTGGGTATTCAGGTTATTGGTTATTGGTATATTGGTTATTGCAGCCTGGGATCTGCTTTGAGGAACAAACGTCAATGTGCAGCTGAAGACTTCGAGCTTTGTTTTCACCTGGGTGCTGCAGCTCCCCCGGGGGCTCTGGGAGGTTCAAGAAGACCCACATCAGTCTCTCCAATGAAAGCCTGAACAACTTCCAGCCCATAATTTCTTAGGTCTCCTGGTTTGGACAGATGAGAGATGTGGCTGTTCAGCTGGCGAGGAAATCGGCTTCACTCCCAAGCCACTTTAAGGGACCAAGGGAACCAAAGGAGATGATTTTGGTTTCAACCAAGTCTTTCAGGAAGTGTGTTTTCAGTTCTTTCAGCTCCAAGAGGAAACCTCAAACGGTGAGCTTCCCCATCTACAATTACGAGTTTTCATCACCTACACCTCTCACCAGAGCATCCAAAATCCTACTGACCATCACCACCTACTTTTGTAGTAAAAAGCTTAATTTCTCGAGTGAGAAACTGAGATACGATGGATTACCCACCAACCTCCCCTCACCTCCACGCTGTTCATGAGCTTGCACCAAACGCAGCTTCAATATTTAATTTAGGACTGCTTCTTACTGGATCCAGGATTTATACCACAGAATTTTGAGTGCCTTTAAATATTGTATAAAATTACATAATATTTGCCATTAATGACACTCTCATGTGACACAGTGTCACTTGCATTGCTTAAGAGATCTATTACGCAAGATACAATACAGCACTAAAACATGTCTTTGTTAACAGACATAGGTGAAGTTGTACTGGAGACACTTTCTGTGTTAATTGTGAAAGAATTTTGGCAAAATTCGTAGCTTTTTTTAAGTTAGCTATTGAATCTTTTTAAGACTATCACCATTAAATAATCATGATAAAAATTTCAACTGTAATGACATAGAAGATATATATGATAACGGTAAGAAGAGATAAGCAACCCTTTTGGCACATAAATCATCCTTCTCTAGGGACTTTTACTCATCTTTTTAATTACTGGAGGGTATAAGATTCTTCCATTCTTTGCATTTTGGGTTTGTCATGACCCAGAGCTGAAAATACCACATACATTTTATTGCTCACTGGGTGTGTTTGAGAACCCACCTGTCAGCATTTCTTTGGGGGGGAACTTAGGGTATAAAAACAGGATTTTGGACTAATTTAATTTGAGAGTCCACAGAGCTTTCTGACAAAGAACAAGGATGTGCGCGTTCACCTGTGCATCCAGCAGCTCAGGCAACCGGCACCTTTGCAGAAATACTCAGTAAGTCATCAGATAACCCGTGTTTAGATAATCCCCTGCACAAATCAAGGAAGAGGAAAGGTAAGATTGAGAGAACAGGAGCTTTGGGGGCAGAGGGAGCCCCAAGAGTGGAATTGGGTTGTGTGAGGCTATGGGGACAAAGAGGCTGCTGTGTCCCTCTGCATATTCCACACATGCGGGAGGGATGTGCTGCTCCTGATCCCAGCCCAGAAACCGCAAAATTACGATGGGCCTTCTAGGGGCTGATTTCTAACCTCTGAGTGTCTTTTAGTATTAGTAGGTGTGGACTGGTTTCAGCATCAGGGCTTGTGCAGGCATGGGAAGGGACACATGGGAAGAGGATGCCAAAGGTATTCAGAGGTATAAATCTCGGGCAGTAAGCACTGAGATATCTTTAAAACCATCACCACCAAGGCTAGAAAACTTGGTTGACAGCCATGTATTCCCACAGAGGCACAAGTACAGAGACACCTTTTCCAGAAGAGGGTCTGGCAGTTCTAACTCTGCTCCTCCCCTCAGACTGGCTCCCTGTGGTACGCTACGCAGTATTTTCAATGCAAAGCTATTAACATGCTACCGAAGAATTTCCTGGACCTACTTTTTCTTTTCATGCCTCTGTCACTCTTTGAGTTTGAATCCAAAAGGGATTCAACCCTTCAACCCCAACCAGTCTGTGATTCCATAACAAAATTCAAGGTGTGATCTTATGGAAATACTTGTTTACAAAATCTCTCAGCAAGTTGATTTTCTGCAGTCACATGCTCACAAGACATATATATCCAAGTGAAGGGACCAAGATGACACATAGCTGACACAGAGGACAAGGAGCTCTGGTTGTCAATATGTCTCTGGAATTCCGCTTGGAGACAAAAACACTTGTACACAATTTTACCCTGACAGGTTAAGGCTTTCCAAAATCAACGCCATTCCAAATTTCAGTCTGTGTAGAGAACTCCAGTGACATTTTCTGGATGACTCCTCTGTGCCTCAGGCACCAAAGCCGGGTTCTGGTTTGGAAGGTCAACAGATACATCAGCATGGAAGTGGAGATGTGGTCAGCAGATCTTGAGGGTTGTATTCATATGGGGATTTTGGCATCGGGAGGATGGGTGGCCGAATTTCTACCCATTTTGTCAGCCTGCTCAGCCCAGGTGCTGGGCACACCATGCTGCTTCCAGCCCCAGACAGTCCACGGACACATCAGGCACCGGAGGACTTGTGGTGAATGTTTCCATGGAGCTGCTAAGTGAAGATGGAGTGAACATTTAATAGGGAAAAGTGAGAAGTTCTGACCCTCAGCTGCTGCTCCTGACTGACCACATCACGATCAACATCTCCCTCTGCCCACCATCTTATCCGTAAGTCCAAACACGTCCACATCCAAACACAGTCACGCGTGCCCTATGGCCGGCCATTCCCCGCTCCCCTGCTCATGTTCTTTATGGCTTGCAGGCTCTGCCAAACACAAGCAATCTAACATCTGTGGGGATCACGTATCGAACACTCAAGGAGGTAGGGAGGAGAAAGCCAGACTTATCCAGGAGAGACACCACCCCACCTTCCAGAGAGCAACAGAGGCATCTGGAAGACTGTGTTAGGAGCAAGGCCTTCCTGGACCCCAATGGTCCTGGTACCAACCAACCCATCACCGGTCCTCGTCCAGTTCTCCAGATGGCTCTGGCAGGTGTCAGGGGAGGCCAGTGCTCGGCATGTGATGATCACCAGCAGATCGTGGCAGGAGTAGGGGATCCATCTGCTAGAGCTGAAATCTGGGCTGATCTGGAAGTGCAGGAAACCAGTGAGAGGGGCTGAGAAACCTGGGCGAGTTTTCAGGAGGTCGCTGGTGCGGCTCAGCTGCAACACCGGCCACGTCTGCACGGAAGAGCAAAGCGGTTGGTATCAAACCCCCCCACGCTGCCAGCTCCCCGTGCTGCATGGAGGCTCCTCCATCCCCGCACAGCTGATGTCTCCGTGCACACGTGTAGGCTGGGGAGCCAGCGCTGGAGGTGGTTCGGGTGTTAAGGACGGTTGGCTACAAGCGAACTGGACTGAAACCACCTCCTCATTTCACACAGGCCGTTGAACAGCCATCAGCCAGTAACGACTTCCCATCTCTACTGCCCTGGACGAGATTGGAGCCCAGCAATGAAATGCTCCACAGCCCATAGCCGGTCCTCTTTCCCATCCCTTTACTACATGTGCTTCACCATAAAGTCCCAAATAGCTTCCATCAAGAGCTCTGTAAGCTGGGATGCACTTTGTGTTCAAACTGAAGGATCTGGTGAGACATGTTGCTGTCTCTTCAAAGCCAAAATACTTTCATGTTCTGGAATATATCGGTGATTTCTGTGAGCCATTTAAATATTTACAGTATTTAGCATTCTCTACAACTGTGTTGCCTCTCTGTGACCTTTCTTGGACCTTGCAAAAGAAAATTAATTAGTTTTCCACATTTCACGTCAATTCGATTACACTCACCTTGTTCCTCACAATACCTTGCTTTGAGGAACTTATTAAAATGACTACCTCATAGTGTTTAAAATTTGGTTGCTTGCTGCCTTAAAATGTAGACGTTCACTTGTGCTTCTATCACTGAAATTGCAAGTGCAGAACAGACTGAAACTGGCAATAAAAACGGGGCTCGTCATTCACGTTGTATTAAGGCCTAATTGAAGATTAGAGGAATTGGAGACCCCTCTCCATTAGGCACCACACGACGGGCTGTTGAGAGACAGGCAGAGCCCTCGAGCACCTACAGTCTACAACGGATAAATGCTGCCTTATTAATACCATTTTGCAGAGACATAAAGGAGACAAGGTATTAATTATGCTTTTGCCAATCCTGAGCATCCTAAAATCATGAATCGGTTCATTCTCCCCTTCAAATTATGAATGATTTAAAAATTACAATATGCTTCTGGTTCTTCTTAGCATACATTTGCAGTTATTTTTTTCTTTGCCTACTATCCTCCTAGCCTTCATTTACACTTACATTTCAAGCATTATGTGCAATGACAGAGACTAAAATATTACAAAAAAGCTGGGACATTCACTTGACTCCAGATGATGTGACTTCAAACAGAGCAATAAATATGAAAAGACTCAGCAGCGTAATAAATAACTTGCCTATGATTATGAAAAGAGCTAGAAGTTAAACCAATATCTCCAGTTACAATGCTAGTACAGGGTCTCCTTATTGAATGCTCAAATCTTTCACAGTGAAGAAAATACAGAAAAAGCTCGCTCTTTTTTTCTCATTCTTTTTATCCCCTGGGTTAAGCACAGCTATACCTCATGTCATCAGGGTCTAACACAAGACAGTAAAATCTCTCACAGTGTTCAGAGCTGACTCTATCTCACCAAAAAGAGCCTGTTCCTTCGATAAACACACTGACACTATTTGTGATTCCGCACTGTGGGCATCGTGCTGGGCCGATCTCGGTAAAGCTGAAGGAACACGACAGCTGAAGTCGGCCCTTCAGCTGGTGGCTAAGTTGCCTCTTCACTTCAAATTCATAACAAAGCAGGAAATTATAATTTCCTCCTATTTTTGATTAAGAATCCTTAACGCCACATGGCAAATGGCTACAGCAAAGGGGCTCTTCCGCCACTTTTGGGTAAACAAACAACAGTCACAGACACTCTTCTAGAAGTTGGTCTTTGGAGCAGGCACAAAGAAAAGCTTCCCCCCTTGCACAGCTTCCTTCGCAGCGTGGTCATTACCTGCCCGTCGCTGTTAATGACTCTAAATGACCCGTTTTCCTCACTAGTACAGAACGGCAGCGCTGTCCATTGGGAGGGAGCCTCCTTCCATCGCAGGCTTCTTGTTTGTAGTTTAGTGCAGAATACCAACATCAAAACTACTGAAAATGCCAGCACACACAGTGATATTAACACAGCACAGCCCGGCCACTCCTCAGCGTGAATTGCTGTGACCTGCCTTGATTTAAGAGTGGACCATGGTGCTGAGAACCCAGTGAGCCTTGAGGAACAGGAGCCCTCACGCAAAGGCAGTTTCTGCTCATTAAAATGCTCACGTACTCCTCTTTCCCTTACATCTAGCAAATTAGAATAAAGTTTTTCCCTGCCTGATAATGTTTTCCGGTTCTTTAAAGATCTGACATGTTTGAAGATAAAAGTCCTATTGAGATGAAAGACCCATTACATGACAAGTGGTATCTATAGAAGACAAAAGCAAGAAGTGAGGTTTTGGAGGTTCCTGCCAGCGGCCTAAAAAGAGTTTCCACTGACTGCAAAGCACCATTTTTTCTTATTGTTTATGACTTATGCTGCTTTCTCTCACGAGAAGTCCCCACCGCAGGTCAGGACTTCCCTGCACTGGCTCCCTGGATGGGAGTCTGGTTAGAACCAACCCCTCCAGGAGAACGGCACCCAAAATCTTCCTCCTTTCCTTTGACTGCATCTCTGTAGAGCATCCCTTCGTAGTGGGTATTAGTGGAGATGTAAAGCAGATTGCATCGCGCGACAGTCGGTGGAAGTAAACGTGGATTTCCCCCGCCCACAGACGCATCCTCAGTTATCGAACTGCCAGTGCTGCTGCTCACACGTCAGCCGTACAAAACAGGCTGACGGAGCCGGAGATTAATTAATTTCCTGAGCTTACCGTGCTGGGAGGGATGCGCGTGAAATTGTGTGCTACAAGGAGAGGAATAAGAGATCAAGAGAAAGGGAGGACCCCCCAGGGAAAGTCGCCAAATCGATCAGCTTTTCAACGGGAAGACAATTAAGTGTCAGGGCCCCAAAGGCCTCTGTATTGCACCATCTCACTCCTACCGCTCCTGGGAGAAACGAGCTTGTAGAGAAGCTGCTGTTTCTTCGAAAGGTTCAGCTGCTGCTTGGGAACTACTCAAAATTTAAGGGCTGCACACTTAAAGGTCAATGAGTGTACGGACAACTCCAAATTCCTCTATTTACTTTGGACGGTCAAATGAACTGGAATAAAAATGAGCTAAAAAGCAGAGCCCCTCGCTTGCGCTTGTCCAGAGCTGAGGTGACACCCACCCTGCTGGGGCTGGCAGCCGTGGGGGGGCTGGCAGGGGCCGCTGCAGACGCTCCAAGTTCTACATTTTTACAAATTTCTCAATATTTGTTCACTGAACTGGTTGACAAACACGCACTGGGGACTTTCCCAGTCCTCTGCAGAAAAGGAGCATTTTAACCTGTGAACTGCTGCCTTTCCGCTGTTTACTTAGACACTTGAACTCTGTGAAATTGAGCAGAAAAGGAACATCTCCCAGTGCCCCGCAATGGGGAGGTCAACCCAGCCCCTCATCTCCAGGCACCCTCTGCCGACAGGGAGCCCAGGGGGTCAGTGCACAGGTTGTCACCGCCTGTCCCTGCCTCGGTCACCCTCGTCTGTGCCGCAGAGGTGACTGCACGAGGGAGAAAACCCGTCCTGAGGGTGTTCATGTGCTGCTAAGTCTAAACGCAGCCTCAATACGACTGTAATTCTCTGAGCGAGGACGCAGAATGGCCCATATCCCTGCTGAAAGCAACAGGGACAGGAGTCTCATGTTTTCAGATCAGGATGCTCATCACTGATGCCTCCAGTGACCATAATATGAAAGCTGGTAAAATCGAAGTATACACGGTGCGAAATTATTTTTAGCCTGCTACAGCAGCCCCTGAGCAGCTATGTCTCTTTCTTTTGTACATGGATTAAATTAAATACTGTTAATTAAAACATGCAGTTATCCTGGAAATGCCAACTTTGAGCCATGCTCTCCTCCACTGTGAAGTCTGCACTTGCAAACAAGGGCTCTGGGCGAAGAAACTCTCTAGAAATATTTAGCTCAAGAATCTGTTTTTTCAGCCATTTAAGATTCCATGAATTGTTAATAAGCATTTAAGTGCAATAATAAAGGATGCATATGCAGCATTACAGAAAAAAAATACCTAGACACTGCAAAACCGGTTGCCAGGAAATAGTTCAGGGCCTGGTTATTTTGTGGGCAAATAAACGACTTCAGATATGAGCTGAAAAGAGCAATTTCAAAGCAAATAAGAGAAATATACAGCAGATCGTGTACAGTAACTGTGGCATCAAAATTACAGCCATAAATAAGAGACAAAAAGGAAGAGCTTGGTGAGGCAGATGGATGAAACTAGGAAGAAATCTCTGCAAATGGTATTTTCTTGTGCATATGGAAAGTTTTAAAGTTTCCGATGAGCTCTCCACCTCCACAGATTGCCACGGTGTTCCTGTTATCGCATTAGAGTGTGTAAATAGGTTTTCCAATAGACATTCTATCAATTAGAAAATAGCATTTCTGTCTTTTGTGCCGACTGAAGTGTTGTTGGGTTACATTTCTGGCAGGGTGGGTGGGAGAACGATATCGCGCTTCAAGCTCTAATTAATAAAGTGCAGCATTTCTCTTGCTCTGGGGGGTGACTTTTTTGTTTCCATGGGGTCTTTGCTTCCCGAGCCCTCTGGTGTCAGGCAGCTCCGAGGGTCTGGAGGTTAACATCCTAACAAAGTGGGGTTTGATAAGCCTAAAGCAAATGCCACAATTGCTCGATGTTAAGTGGTATTTTGATCCGCTCTGAAATGAGAGGATTGCGTGGCAAAGGGGTGAGCTGAGGGTGAGAAACGCCATCTGCTCAGAGGGCAGGGAGAGACCGGTGACCGCAGCTGGTGCTGGGAAGGCGAAGAGCTGAGCTCTGCCCTGGTCCTGGTCACGGGCAGATGCAGCTGAGCATCTTCGGAGCCTCTGGAAACACGGTGGCTCTTCAGAGATGTCACAGCACGGGATATCACCCCCTTCCTGTGGCCCGCACCCCGTGATGCTGATGTCTTCTGCTGGTGGCACCTGCCACTAAAGCTCTGTCTCCACAGTCCCAAGCTGCAGTTTGGAGTTGGATGTGTCCACAGGAGATGCCTACGGACCCCTCCTGAACAGCTGCCCCCTCCTCGCACGCATGCAATCAGCAGGATTTCAGCACAGGCAGGAATCCTTTGACCCTGAGGGTGGTGAGAGCCTGGCCCAGGTTCCCAGAGAGGTGGTGGCTGAACCATCCCTGGAGACATCCCAGGCCAGGCTGGACGGGGCTCTGAGCAACCTGAGCTGGTGAAGATGTCCCTGTCATGGCAGGGGGGGCACTGGGGGAGCTGGGAAGGTCCCTTCAACCCAAACCGTTCTGTCATTCCGTGATCCTCCCCAGCTCTCAGAGGGCTGTGGTGGCTCTACTGACCCAACCGCAGCCCGGCAGTTGAGCCTGCCTTGGCAACAAAGACCAGAGAACAGTTTTGTTCAGCATATTTTCAATAGGCCACTCCAGATACACACTCCCAGCAAAACGTGACGCAAGACCCAGGGCAGTTCAGATGCCAGAACAGTCCCTTTGGGGCAACTGGGACACCCAGTTCCATCCAGCACCACACCGGTGAGGTACAGCTGCGCTCAGCTGGTGCAGACACATCTTCATGTGACCAACACCAAGGTGGTGAGAACGTGAGACACAAATGGTGCTTTTTGAAGTCAGGAGATGTCTTCTGCTGCCATCACGGGCCTTGTGGCAGCATGAGGACAGGTGGGTGCTGGCACCCAGCACCACGGTGGGGTCCCACCAGCCCTGCAGCCTCACAGACCTTTCCCTGCAACATCATGAACCTGCGTGTTTGGAAACACACGGAGCTATTGATTATTCCAGGAGCACAGGGTGCCAGGAGATCAGCAGCGACGGCTCAGAAAAAGCATCCTCTGGATGCGTTTAACAGTCACACAGTGGATTTGCATGGCGGGTGAGAACAGGATGGGGCTAAAATAACTGCTGGGCCTTTGTCTGTCTCCACAAATGCTCACAAAATGAGCCTCAGATGGGTCCTGAAATACAAAGGCTCATTTTTATTTGCTATTTCTTGTGTTTAGCATTTCATGGAAATAGCTGGCATGTCAGTATTTTCCTGTTTCTGTTTATGGACTGTAGAAACCACTAAACACGGGTATGTATCAACCAGCTAAAAAGAGGAAATTATTCTAAAAGAAGCTTTTAGGGAACCTCGAGTTTAGGGGTTTTCCACACTGATTTTTATTGATAGATCTGAAAAAAAAAAAAAAAGAAAAGAAAAATAATATCTTCTTTCCTCTCCCCTGCTGCCCTGCTGAAATGCACAGCGAACTATGTCAATGCATCACGATTTTCTCTTCCAGGAGGCTCCTGAGAGCCAAACCGCTGTGTTGTGTTCAGTCTCAGCTTGCCAAGACACCACAGGTACCCCCGGCTCAGGTTTTCAGAGAACTGGTTCCAGAGCCCCGAGCCTCTGACATCCACGTCAGATCAGGGAACTGCCCAGCTTCAGGAAACACTGTCCGCATCTACCTGACCTCAGAAACTTCAGACATTTATCCTTAGCATCGGCCCGTTCAGCGTCCTTTCCTATAGGAGCTGTGATAACGCGTCAGCTTCTCAGACGACGGCAGGGGGACCCCGGCGGGATGACACCCACCGGTTTTGATGGGAGCTGGATGGTTGGTCACATCCACCCCCCACCGTGACGTTTCAAACTGGGAACAGTCATTTCTCTTTAGAGAAAACAAGCACTTTGGTAACCCATCCGCAGTAAATCCCTCTCAGCCTTTGAATAACAGCATTTCTGACTAGCCTGGGTATTTTTCCACAGCCCTGGCTGTGCTGCCTCTGAACCAGGGACTCAGCATCACATCTGTGGAGGACCAGGCATAAAAAAGCAATATACAGGGTGTTTCAAAAAAAAAAATGGACCAAATATGTTATAATTACACAAAAATTTACAAACGGTTTAATGAAATATCAAGTTTTAGTAACCTTTTTATAAATGCTCTACGTTCCCTCCACCTGCTGTACGGACAACATGGAGATGACAGTCGATAGTTTGTGCTTGCAGAGATACAGTGATTTCAAATGGGGTCCATCTTTTTGAGACACCCGGTACATTTCTAAACTGCCCGACTCCCCATTTGCTGTGTGAACTCTTTATAATTTACCAAACAACCTTGATCTGGGCTGGAATGTTTGAGCACAGGCATCCAGTTCAAGAGGGGTATTTTAACAACAATTTCAACAAAACACGAACATTACGAAAGAAACGTAGCGGTGACATTTTGCAAGCCTTTGAAAATTATCAGCTCCCGTGTGCTCAGTGGAGCCTTCGCTGTTCATTCACATACACCGAGAGAAACACAAACCTAAACAGGTTACACTGGCCAAGGTTGTAAGCCATGAAACCAAGGGTTTTATTAGGGACCAAGAAGGAATACCGTAATTAAATCGTATTATGACATGTTATATGCACTGCTTATTATAACAACGTTAAATTTCACTAGGAGGATGGTGCAGTTTCAGAATAGGTCAGCACAGCAGAAACCTCCCCCCTTGGAGGGTTGCAAGATTTAGCTAAATAAAGTCATAACCAATGTAGCATCAGTCAAGTCTTCTCAGTGTATGTAATGAGAGCTCATGCTTAAAATCTGGCAGAAACATTGTCTGTTGTGTGTTTTCAGAAAAGTCGACGTTCCCGCACCCCTTTGGGGTGGCTGGATCATCCTGTTGAGATGTCAGACCCTGCGCAAGATTCCCTCTCGCTTTATTCCCCCCATTTGCCAGCCACACCTCACTTGGATTCTTCAAACTTGAGGGCTGGAAACTGCACAACATTACCAATGATCTTCAGCCCATCGTCAGCAAACAACTCTGAAACCCTTAGGAAGCGTCTTTTGAAAGCCGTGATTATGCACTGACCTCCGCATTTACTGCGTGTTGCCCTAATTCACGGCAGTTTCCACAAGATTGTCAGAAAATCGATAATCATTTGCATTGAGAAACTCTTTTCCCACAGCAAAAGCACACAGCGGGTGTTGCCTGAGCTGTAGTTACGCCTGACCCTCCGTTTATTTGTTGCACAGATCTCACAAAGCCGCCCCATCCTGGCACGTTTAGTCGGCATCTTCATTGATGTGGCAATTTCTAGTGTGTGCTCTAGGGTCAAGCCAGCCTCTGTAAATAGCCATTTTTATATTGCTCAATTCTCCGGAGCGCATACCTACCGAGGGCAGCCCCCTCGTGCCTCTGATTTCTCCTCAAATCTGCAATGCTCCACTAACTCAGCCACATACGGGGAAATAGTTTTTCCCTTTTTTATTCTGTTGATTAATCTGAAACTCTGCAGCCACTCGGGCTTTGGCCATTCTGCAGCATATTCCGATTCCGTGCAAACATTTAGTCTGGTTGGTTTAATAGTGCTATTAAACGGTACAATAGGTTATATGCTCTACTCTTCATTACAGTAAAGAAAAATGCCATATTTTTTCCCTTTCAGGCCCACCATTTGAACACGTTGTTCCAGTTTCTCTGTGCTAGTGGGGCATATTAGTAAAATGTCATTAAACAGATTATATTTCCTCAAGTTTTACCCAATTTTCCAAAAGAAAGAAAGAAGTGGGGGGGGGAAAAGGCACCGCATGGGATCACACTGTATGTCTGTGTCAGCTCCTGTCCCTTCCAGCGGCTTTTGAACCAGTTCTCTGAAAACCTGAGCCGTGGGTACAGCAAAAAACTCCTTTTACGGCACCCTACTGCAAAAAAAGGCATGTTTTTCTGGGACTCTTCATTGCTCCTGTTTTTAAACCCTGGCTGGTTTTAAGCAGGAGTCTGCCTATCAATAATATTCCGCATCACGTGGGTTCCACGGCTTGTCAGAGCGAACCCCCTGTATATTGATTTTAAGACTGGAGGCTGGTAGGTTTGGTTTGGGTTTGGCTTTGTTGTTGTGGTTTGGGTTTTTGTTTGTTTGTTTGTTTGTAAGCATCTAATTCGCCGTGCTCCATTCTTTTACCTGTTCCCGGTTCTGCTCTCCCCAGCCTTTTCTAGCCTATGAAGATGTCGCAAAGGTATCCTCAGGGAGTTAAAAGTTCATAGTCTCAAACCATCAGTTTGAAAGTACCAAAGTATCATCCGCTCTCTGACGGCATTAATATTCTTCCACCTGATTTGCAATTGGGTTCATGAATTTGCTACCACACATCTACTGGGTTAGTGACACCCATCACCTCTTTTTAATTCACCACTTCACCTCCCTGCGTCTGCAGGATTAATGAAATGGAGAGTATTTTATCAGATGAATTACCAGATCTAACAGTCTGGGAGGAAAGAGGGAGTGAAAAATAAAACATCAGTCAGTGAGTGATATTGGGGAAGGCAAATATTGAACTGAACAATTTTCTATTTATTACAAATATAGGGTAACAAGTTAATAAGAGAGAAAGCAGAATGTGGGTAATAGCCATCACACCGCTGAGATAAATTGTCCTATATGCATCGCATATATTTGTTACAGCTATCATGAGCTGCACTGAAAAAACTCTGAAAAATGTCTTGTGGAATTTAAATATTAGTAGCTAGCGGTGCTTTTGTCTCTGTAAGTACCAGAATTAGTCTGCTCATTGACTGGTACAGTCCTTGCCCCTTCCCTTCCCTGAAGGGTCGGATTCCAAGAGTCAGGAGCCCCAAATGCAAGAATTCAGTGACTTTGTAGGGACAACAATCTGGTGCTCAGCACCTGGGCATCCATCCTGCCATCTGAGGCCAGAACCTGGGGGCTCAGTCCCTGGCTGTGAAACAGGTATCAGGATTTCTGCAAAAAAGATTCGGTCTTTCGCAGGGAGGGGGTGAGAGGCATCGTTTTACTGCACAGTACTGGAGAATCCTAGCTGATGTGTTTTCATTACAGTTCTTTCTCTGAATTTAAGGCAGAGAGGAAGATAGATTTGCTGGCATTTGAAGTCTCCTCTGTATCTAAGCACTCCAGGCACCGATGGGACTTAATTATCTTCTAAACAATTTTAGTCAAAAAATTAAAACACCCCAACGTAATAAAAATATTAATAACAGGGTTGTACTCATAGGCTGGAACTGACCTTTCATTGACATCAGTTAATGTCTCATTGATACTGAAATAACTTGTGAGTCTCGTTCCTTTGAAGTAAAGCGTTAGAGCTGCCTTGTGGGCGTGATGCAGCCAGAACAGAGCAGTGGGCACAGACTCTCGCTAACCCCTAATTATAAGACCTGCCATGGGCAAAAGGCTGTCTGAAATGCTCCTGACACATTATAAAACACATTCTGGCTCCGTGAGACACGCCGAAACTTTCATCCACTTGCAGGTGGTCGTTTGCATCAGAAATGCCTGTGATGAATTTTGCTCCTTTCTCCCCGCTCCCGTGCACCGCTCTCTCACCTGGCTAATAGCAGCGCTGACAACTCCCAGCACTTGAAAATCATGGTTCAGGTCTAAAAAGCATGAGGAGAGTGGTTTGAAATCACAGTACTTCTAAAAATAGCACAAATGGGAAGTTTTTGAATTTGCTGTCTGAGGCCCAGCAGGATTAAGGTGACTAATGTGCACTTATTGGCATTAAGAGACATAGACGTCTTTTTTTAATCACTATAACCTTGTTGGCCAGCAGCTTGTTTTGCTGAAAAATTGGTGCACCCTGACAGGAGTTGTGCAAGACCATAAAACATGTGATCACAGAACCAGAGTTTGTGTAAGATGCGGCCCAGTTTCTCACTTGTATACGGTTCACAAGCACCGTGGGTTCTGCTTGTGCAACATTGCCTGACCATCAACAGATCTGCACCAGTGCCACAGCGGCTGGGAAATCCGGAGTGAAGCAGCAGGGGTGGCTCATATGACCAGAATGGGTTTGCAGAGGGACACGCTGTGTTCCCTGCTCAATATCTGGTTGGGAGATGTCACCAGTGGGTGTGAAGCAGTCACAGACACCTCCTTCCCGTTGGCCCATGAGGAAGATGACATGCATAATGCTGCTCTCACCCATATAAAGCTCTCAGCATGCAGCTTGTAGGGCCAGGAAGATCGACCAGTGTTGTAGAATTTGCTCTCAGCATCCTGCATCCAGGTCCAAGGCACAGAAGTTGTGAGGGACACTTGGCTTGCAGAAGAATGAGAACATGGGCACTCAGCAGGGACCTGCTGCCTTGCTGCCCGGGGGATTCAGCAGTTTGATAAGCAAAGCCTTGGGGTTGTACACCGGAGCCCTGTGTGACACCAGCTCACTTGTACAAGCCACAAAAAGACTGAAGGTAATGCCCTCGGTCACTACCAAGCCGGGTCGGATAAGGATCAATGATCCGTATGCCCAGTTTATAGGTTGATCTTAGATTACTGCTCTATATACCTGCTTTGCTGGACCTCTTCAGAAGATTCGATCTGCATCACAGTGCCAGCTTTTATTTAAGTGGTGTCGCCAGGCTACCCAAAATTAATCCAGGATACCAGATTTTGTCTCTCTGGAAGGGCAGCAGGTCACAGGAACAGATCCTTCCCTCTTCCTAGACTGCTGAAATGGTAGAAGAGCTGCTGTCACATCCTTGATTTCCACATTTCCAGGGCAATACGGTACATGACACAGGTATCAAGGTACCAGCTGGTGGATCTAGCCTATGTTTTAAATCCATGTCTATCTAAGTGCCAGCCTAGCATGTGACTGGGAAATATGGCCCCAGTATGGCTTATGGAACATATATATGGAAAATATATGGAACAAATATGGAAATATGGAGAATATGGAAATATGGACACCTTCCACGCTCCAAGCTCCTTTCAGGCAGTTCAGAGATCAGAAGGTCTCCCCTCAGCTCCTGTTCTCCAGCTGAACCCCCCAGCTCCCTCAGCCGCTCCCATCACACTTGTGCTCCAGCCCCTCACCAGCTCCGTTCCCTTCTCTGCACTCGCTCCAGCACCTCAAGGCCTTTCTTGGTGTGAGGGGCCCAAAACTGACCCCAGGATTCAAGGTGTGGCCTCCCCAATTCCGAGTACAGTGGCACAATCACTTCTCTAGTCCTGCTGGCCACACTATTCCTGGTACCAGCCAGGATGTTGGTGGCCTTTTTGGCCACCTGGGCACACACTGGCTCGTGTTCAGCCGCTGTCACCAACACCCCCAGGTCCTTTTCCCCCAGGCACTTTCCAGCCGCTCTTCCCCAGCCTGCAGCGTTCATGGGCTCGTTGTGACCCAAGTGCAGGACCCAGCACTCGCCCTTGTTGAACCTCAGACAGTTGGCTTTGGCCCATCGATCCAGCCGGTCCAGGTCCCTCTGTATGGCCTTCCCACCCTCCAGCACATCAACACTCCCCCCAGCTGGGTGTCATCTGCAGACTTACTGAGGGTGCACTCGATCCCCCCATCCAGATCACTGATAAAGAGATTAAACAGAACTGGCCCCAGTACTGAGCCCTGGGGACACCACTCGTGACCGGCCAACAACTGCATGTGGCTCCGTTCACCACAGCTCTTCGGGCCCGGCCATCCAGCCAGTTCTTTACCCAGAGAAGAGTATTTCCTACAACAATTTTTTTTGTTTAAACTCAGCCAACTTTTGGCTGAACAGAACACCTGGCAGACTATTTTTAAGGTTTTTCAGGACAAGTAGAAAAGCACGAAAGGCAGCACAAAAGGTGCTACATACAACCTCAGCACCCTGTGGGTCCCAAGCAAGTCAGGTACAACTTCATTTTACCTGCAGCTGTTTTACATGCCCAATGGCCAGGCTGTGCTAATACAGGTGTTCTTCACTAACTTCAGAGTCTCCTACAGTAAAAGCAGCTGAGGAAACATTTTTGGGGTGCCCTGAAGCCCAGTTGTGCACCCACCCCACCTCAAAGAAGAGCAACTGTACTGGAGAGCTGCCCAACCCCAGCCCTGACCATTCCCAGACCACCTCCTGCACCTTGACAAGTGGGATGGATCCTCTGACAACTCAAAGACTTAATTATGTCATTTTCAGAAACTTGGAGACAGGTCAGAACCAGTCTAAATAGCGTGTAGGTAATAAGACCTGAAATATCAAACAAGAAAATCAAACAAAAACAAGTGAATTAAACCAAATATTGGCTATGCTGCTGCTTCAGAAGAGCACTGTCTGGGGAAGCTGTGTAATGCTATAATTAGATTTTATCATAGTGCATCTAGAGAAGGAAGATGAAATGTGGTCGCAAAGAAGCATTTAAGTCTGGCACAAAATCTCACCTTTGAGGCTGGTTTTCCATCTTCAGTAAAATTGGCCTCATATGGGTTCCTTATATGTGTTTTCATTTTTCTTAAGCTTTTAAGAACTGTAAAACAGACACTTCATCTTGTGCCATCATCTTTGATCTTCTCAGGGCTCATTAATTGAGCAGCAGATTGGATTCATTACCTGGATATCTATCTGCCCTGGGAGCCCTGAAGAAGACAATAACCAACAGCAATACCGGCTTTCCAAGCTCTTTCTGTGGGGCGGCTCTGGAACTGAACAAGCCATAGGGCACAGCCCTCTGCTCCAGTCTCTCTGACCTTCCTTGCCATGCTGTAGACCTGGCTTTTGTGGCTTACACCAAAACTGAGGTTAAAATGAACCTTTGGAGATCTCTGGCTCAAAACTCAGCTGAAAAGGGACCAGGTAGATCAGGTTTTTGAAAATCTTATTTTTCAAGTCTCTCCGAGGATGGATATTGGGCCTTTGTTCTAATATTTGATTAATCTCACAGGGAAATATTTCCAATGTTTAAAAACTTGTGCATGTGGTTTAAACGTTTCTGAAGAGCAACTAGTTTTAAATCATAGAATCATTTTCATTGGAAAAGACCCTCAAGATCATTGAGTCCAACCATAACCCAACACTAACCCATGTCCCTGAGAACCTCATCTCCACGTCTGTTCAGCCCCTCCAGGGACGGTGACTCCAGCACTGCCCTGGGCAGCCTGTTCCAATGCCCCACAGCCCTTTGGGGAAGAAATTGTTCCCAGATCCAACCTCAACCTCCCCTGGTGCAACTTGAGGCCGTTTCCTCTGCTCCTGGCGCTTGTTCCTGGGGAGCAGAGCCCGACCCCCCTGGCTCCAAGCTCCTTTCAGGCAGTTCAGAGATCAGAAGGTCTCCCCTCAGCCTCCTTTTTTTCCAAGTTAGATGTACAATGTATGAAATCAGACACAGGTCCTCCCTGCTGTGTTGTGCTGGTATACAGAGGGGTCCAGTACAGCTTTAATGGTTACTATAATCACCCACCCTGCTCACTGCCTTCACTGAATATGCGGCAGAAAGAGCCACGAGCAGCAGCAGGGAGGCAGATTCCTCCCGCATGACGAGCAAACAGCCACAAGCTCCTCAAAGCCTGAGTTTGTCCAGCTTTGTGTGAACAGAGGGTGGGCTGCGGGGCCTGGAGTTACTGCTCCTCAAGAGACACTGGGGCAGCTGCTCAGCAGCACCTACTGACAGAAACACCCGCAGGGCTTTTATCCTTTGCAACCGCAGGGGCAGAGAGACAAAAGCCTGACCTAACCAGCCTAACCTGGCCCATCCCTTTGTACTTCTCACTCCCCCCCAGCTGGCTGCTGTCCCTCTGCTCCGTGGTCAGGATCTGCGCAGCCTGGTCCTGGCAGGACAAGCCTAGGATGGGCTGGAGAAGCTGCAGGATAAACCTCAGGCAATNCTGGATATCTATCTGCCCTGGGAGAAGCTGCAGGATAAACCCCAGGCAATGGGGGGGGGGGGGGGGGTGGCATCTCCTCCTGCTTTGGGGAGCCAAAAAGGCTGTCACGCTGGCAATGCCACAGCCCCTGCAATCACAGCCTGTTCTCTCCATCCTTCCCCCACCAGCAAACAAACCCCAGCCAAGTAGTTCTTCCCAGCGTGTTTCGCAGGGTGTTTGCTGCAGGCGGCTAGCAACCCTTTCTGAGCCAGTCTGGTGGAATAACAAAGCACGGTAACAACTCCCGAGCTGTTTTTTATTGATTGGCTCCTCGTAGGGTGAGCTTGCCAGCTCCCTGCAGGAGGGCTGGGAGCTCAGGCTAAATACTGTTTATGCAGCGCAGCAGAGGGACCAAATACTCTGTTCCCGGTCAGAAATGTCCCTGTGTATGTTATCCAGACCCGATTTGGAGCTGCAGATCTTAAAGAAGTACAAGATAGTGCTAAATGTCTAATCTAATAAAACATCTGCCATGCACCGTCCTACAACTTTCACTTAAAGTTATCTGTAATACAAGGTTATGTTCCCTGAGATCCCGGGAGCAGAACGTCCATCCTTCATTATTACTCTGCACAGATTGTCTTGATGGTTTGGTAAGTGAATTATGTAGGAGACATTACGCTGTGAAGAGCTGACCTTGTCCTTAACCTCAGCACATTCTTCAATTAATGCCCTGCAAGATAAATTAATTCTGTTAATCCACAGAGGCCTCTGAGCAGCTGAACTGGGATTTCCGCATTTCTCACTATACCCGCTTTTTCCTTCCTGTTCCTTTGCTGATGATCAATAGCTAAAGGTTTGGTGCCATTTGAAACCCAAAAATAAGCAAAACTTGTTGTACTTATAGCCTGGTTGGCCCCTGAAACCCTGCTGTGAAGGACTAAGGATACTGAGGAGCTGATACACGTTTTTCTGGCCCCAACAGGCTCTGCAGATTCTCCTCACATGATCAGTTCTAGGGAAGCCACACGGAGCCTTTGCATGACAAAGAGTCAGCAGCCTGCCAGATCAGCCCTGATTTGCTTATTCTGCCTGTAGCTCCGAAAAACACGCTCTGCTGTTTGACACGTGTGCAAACAAAAAGTGTAGTTCTGTAACGACTTTGGTGGGGAAAAAGGCAAAATTCCATGTTTGGGGGATTTCCTAGTGAGTATGGGAAGCCGGACTATGTTCCTTGCATTGTGATTCCCAGTCAATGCAGAAGACCCTCTAAGCACAGATGTGTCTGTGGCTTCTCAGGAGCACATTGATATAGTGACATGTCTGGGATCTTCTCCAAAAGATCCAGTGCCAGGGTGGGGGGTTGTCCTGGAGGGTGCTGGAGAGCCATAGAATCATTTTGGTTGGAAGAGACACTCAAGATCATCAAGTCCAACCATAACCTAACGTAACTCCAGCACTAACCCATGGCCCTGAGAACCTCGTCTAAACGCCTTTTAAACCCCTCCGGGGATGGTGACTCCAGCACTGCCCTGGGCAGCCTGTTCCAATGCCCAACAGCCCTTTCCATGAAGAATTTTTTCCTAATATCCAATCTGAACCTCCCCTGGCGCAACTTGAGGCCATTGCCTCTGGTCCTATCGCTTGCTACTTGGGAGAAGAGACCAACACCCTCAGTGTGAGGGGGTCAAGCTGGAGCTGAAAAAGCTTCAGGTTCAGCCACAAGGAAAAACCTTGGATGGCGGAAAAGGGAACAGAACTGAACAACTTCAGGTGCTTGATCAGACTGACCCTGGTTCTTGCAAAACACCAGAGGGAACCCAAACTTCACCTGGGGCCCTGTGCCCACTGGGCTGTGTGGCAAGCAACTCCCTGCACTCTCCTTTGGCTCCTAAATCATCCTTCAGACAGGTGTCCTATCAGCTGGCAGGGCACAGACCCTGGAGAACACGGGGCTGCCTGGACACAGGGCAGCTGCCCAGCTCAGATCTCCTGGGCTGGGCTTTCTAAGCCCAGGTTCAAGGCACTGGCTTAAGCATAAGGACCTTGCAAAGACTTCAACGTTGCTCGGCTATCCCTACCAGCAACATGCTGAGCACTTGTCCATTGAGTAACCTCAGTGTTTTGGTTTATTTTATTATATTTTATGGGTTAGACAAGGCAGCTGTGAGCACTGGCAGTATCTAGGCTATGTCAGTGATAACGAGGGAGACCATTTCTTATGGCATAATAACAATGATTAAAGATGGGATTTTCCAAAAGCAATCAGAGAACTCAATGAGAGTCAATAAGAAGTGGGCGCCTCATTTCCTTAAGGTGCTTTTGCAAATCCTAGCCTAAAACATTGATATTTCATGCGGACACATTTAAGTCTGTGTGGGAGAAGTCTCAAACCCTTTTTAGAAGTAATATGCATGTTGTAATTGGAACAGATTAAATATGAATATCTGCAGCAGCTTAACCTTTTATTCTCATTATTTTTAAAAAAAAAAACACCGGGTATTTCAGTCATAGGCAACTGTACCTTGCAGTTAATAACGGGCCAAATCCAGACACGTCAGCTGGCACGGCTGCCCTGACATGAGCAGAACAATTCCGATCTACCCCAGCCAGGGATCAGAGGCTAAGGATGAGGAGCAACCAGAGCAATATAATCAAGTTGCAAATATATTCAGAGAAGTGTGTGCTATCCAGTTCTCAGCATACATAATGTCTCTATAGGCAACCAACATTCAGACTAGAAACAGGGCACAAATTTCTAACAGCAAAGGGTAATTAACTGTTGCAGCAACTTAACCTGGGAAGGCAGGAGGTTCTCCATGATATGGAATTCCCAAGCAGGGCTGAAAAACCATTGAAACGAGAAACTGGAGCAAACAAACAGGGTGCTAAACACAGTGATCATGAAAGGAAACCCAGTTCTGAGTAAAAGAAGAGTTTAGACTTGATTACCACCATGTGCTGCCCTCTGTGCTGGATGGACAGGCAACCCGGTTTCTCAGGGCGCATGTGAATTTTTCTTTTCCTCTGCAATCTCCCTGATCACGTGCCTCATTTCATTTCATGTCTGATGAAACTCAAAGTCTCAATAGGAAGCCTCATGGAGAAAAGCTGCATTTCACCTGGTGTCACACCAGAACGATTGCACCCAGCCAGTTTCATCTGCTTCTGTTTAAGCTCATCAAATGGCTGGGGAGTGTTCACAACCAACTCTCCCCATCCCCTTCATTAGAGTCCCCAGCTTGCGACAAAGCCTCAGCCCAAATTACTTTCCTATAAATCTATGTGTGGTTTTGACTATTTCACACTGCTCCGACAGCGAAGATGTGTAACAAGAAACTTGCCACATGATTCATCAGTAATGAGGAGGAGGGAAGAGACAAAGGAGGAGGAGGAGGTATTTGGGCTCGTTAATGACTGGGTGAAAATAATTTTACACTTGGATGCTGACAGATGTACAGCCGCTGACAACTATAACCCCTGCATTTCGGAGGGCAGCGCTTCATCAAATGCGCCTCAGGTACTCGGGAGTGGATTTATGCAGCAGGCAGTAATACAGTACAAAATGTACGGTAAACAGGGTGGAAAGCAAATCACTAAATTTCCGTGAGTAAACAGAAACTCTTGGTGTTACGCCTGGCACACGGGGCTGTGTCTGGCGCAGAGTGGGTGACACTGTGGAGCACGATGGAGAGGTGGCACCAGGAGTCCCTGCAGAGACCTTGGGCACTGCTGCACGTCCCAAAGCACCCAAAGCGCAGCCCCCTGTGGGTGTCAGCCCCTGGGAAGGGTGAAAGGTGCTGTCCCTGTGGGAGCAGCTGGGCTGGCTCACACTGCAGGAGCACTGAGCACCCTCTCCAGAACAGGGCAAGCCTATAGGAATGCTGTGCCTTAACGTATGGCAACGCTTATTGCAGCAATGTGTGCCAGCAGGACCAAATCCTCCTGGGGAGTTACTCATGTGTGTGCTTCAGGAAAAGCGAACTGCTCCTGTGAGCTGTGCGTTCAGCTGAGCATCCCTCGCAGTACTGAGAAACTGCAGCACCTCAGCGCTGAACCCACTGGTCATGCTGGTCTGGATCAGTTTTCCCCGTTTCTCTTAGGACGAGAGGAAACGGCCTCAAGTTGCGCCAGGGAAGGTTCAGATTGGATCTTGGGAACAATTTCTTCCCCAAAGGGCTGTGGGGCATTGGAACAGGCTGCCCAGGGCAGTGCTGGAGTCACCATCCCTGGAGGGGTTGGACAGATGGAGATGAGGTTCTCAGGGACATGGGGTAGTGCTAAAGTTAGGTTACGGTTGGACTTGATGATCTTGAGCATCTCATCCAACCAAAATAATTCTATGATTCATTATTCTGCTGTGTTGCCCTGGGCTTCCCTGCACAGTCAGGCTCCCTGAGACCCTACGGTGTCCACAGACCCTCTGGATCAAACCTGCCCACGCAGCTGCTGCCTCGCTCCAAACCTGCTCCCGCCAAACCTCCACACCTCCGAGCCAGGTCCCTGCATCCCTCACACGTCCCTCCTGTCTGCTCTCCCAAGTATGGGCTTTCAGGGACCCCATACAGCCTATGCTGGGTTACAGCCTCTTGACCAGGCTCCTGGTGTCATCAGCCCCAGGTTAAAGCCACTGGGAGTCTGGGGACAGGTCTGTGCTGGCTGCCCTGGGACACCAACCCTGCATTCTCCCTGCTTTGTCATTCTTCTGCATCACAGCAGACGTAGCACCTACCAGGAGGGTGCAACTGCAGCAGAAAAAACAAACCTTAACAGCAGCTACTGAGGAGAACCTGGTTAAAAAGCAAGTCCTGGACTGTCACCAGGTTAGTGACTGAAATCGCTGATGAGCCCGCTCTGTGCAAGCACCGTGCAAGTCGACAGCCAAGCAGGTAGGACCTGATTCAGTGGCAGTGATCCTGAAGAACTGAGAGATCCTTTCTCTGGTTTTCCATCAGGCTGAGCTCTGGGGACCGTGCCATGATTTACTGGAAAACACCAGAAAGATGTGCATGCAATAAAGCTTACAATATTCAATCCAGCATCAGGTTTTCAAAAACAAAAGACAGGACTTCAGAGAATGCTTCTGATTCTTGTTCAGTGGAAGGTTCTGGGAAACCTGCACTCTCAGAAGACACTGGTAAAAGTGTTCCTTGTTCGTTGTCTTTTAACGAAGTGTGGACAGGGGCCATATATCTTCACAGCTCTCAGGAGAGTTAAAAGTTGAAAACACCTGTACAGACAAGTCCAAATTGAATGGAGCATCAAAAACCAGTTTTGATAGTGAAGATGAGAGTTTGGGATGTGCTCTAGATGATGATGACGATGATGACCAAGAAGTATTCATGTCACTGCAAGATATTCTTGTGATTTACTTTATTTACTTCAGCATGAGTAAGAACAGAGCACAGCCAGGAGCTTCATTTTTACCTCCCCATCACTTTCTGGTTTTGTCATAATTTGAAATATTTTGGGGGCTGTGAGAACATCTCCCATTATGTGTGTATCATTAGCTTTTTCTCTTTGTATTTATGATTTAATAATTTCTGAATCTGTCACAAACAGTGTTGAAAAGAGCGCTGCTGAGTATAATGGAATAATTTGAAAAGAAATGTTAAAGCGCAGGAACAGTCTGCGTTCTTTTCAGCAGATGAAAGTGAATAATATTTAGGGATGTGTTTATAAATCAGTACACCCTTTAATTAAGCAAAACATTTTGCTAAGAAAGAATTAATTAGCAATTCATGGCACAAGGCCTGGCCTATTATCAAAGAGCTTGTACACGATAAAGCACAATTGCTTGTGTGTCTTTAGAGCTAATTATCAGTAACTTGTTTTATTTTATCTTCAAAGGTCCTTGTAAAGAGAGAAGATAAAGATCAATGTGAGGAGTGGAGGGCTGGTGGTTTGGCTTTCCCTTCACTCTCTTTCAAGTTTGTATTAATTGCCACGAGTGGAACGGAGCTGGTTGTGCAGCCGCAGGCCCGAGGGACGCGGGACAGAGCATCGCGAGGCTGGGATCACCCGTTTGCTGATACAGGCTCATCTTGTAACTTCACACGAGTCATTTCAATGTCTCGCTTTCCCACCTGTAAAGCGAGGACAGCAGCGCTGCTGTTTGTGAGGTTCGGGAGGATGTTTGATGCCGGGGATGAGGCAGAGAAGGACCACAAGTAAAGGGGAGAGAGCGAGTAGTGATGGAGGGGCTGGGGGTTTCCAAAGCGGATCCGCAGCATTCAGAGCCCAAGGCACAGGGGAGGACTCACCCTGGGACGCAAGGAGAGGGAAAGATGCCTCTACATCAGAAACCCAGGATAAATGGCAAAAGGGGCCTCAGTTCCTATGACCGGGACGGGGGACGGGGAGAACACGTTGCTGTAAAAGCTACAAATTTTTGTGTCTCCTGGGCACGTGCCAACACAAGAGCTTAAATATGCCACACTGGCACAAGCGACAGGATTACGAGCAGTTTCAATCTGATGCAGATGGTCTTCCCATTTGCTTCCTTGTTTAAACAGCAATTTGGCAAGTTTGTCATTCATAAAGCTTTTATAGCGCTCCATACGCTTCTCCCCTGTGGCTCGCTAGGAGCTGCCTGGATGTTTGTCGATGCCTGGGAACGCGCATTAGTCTTTAATGAGGTTGTATTCATATTGTTTCCTTTGGTCAGAGGAGCCTTGGGAATTCCACACTATAGAATGTATTTCCGTTTAAAAAATGCAGGTACTCACCGACGTATCGCTCCGATGCTCGGCTAACAGCCTTGCCCACCGCAGTGTCACAGCCTGGGAGCTGGAGGTGGCTGGGGACAGGGAGCAGGTAGAAGGTGTCACCCTGCGTCACCCGGGGAGAGGTGGAGACCCAGATCCGGGGATGGTGTTGTCCAGCTTCACACACCTTGGACAAGCTGCCCTTTCATTAACTAAGCAGATGGACTGCAGGAATACGACAGGGCTTTGTTCGCCCACAACTCGTACCTAAGCAAAGCACAATGGATGTCTAATCAATTAATAGCTTTCTCGTGGTTTTGCTGAGTGTAAAATAACAATGCATCACGGCTGGCATTGGCACAAGCTGTTTAGATCTCAAGGCGAGTAAATATTTAGCCGATAATTCTGATTTTTTTTTTTTGGCAACGAAATGCATCTTTGTTCTTTCTCTGCTTACTCGTGTTTTTAATTGCAGGGATAAGACACATGATACCAGACTTTAACTCAACCTCTTCTGCTGTGGGACATCCAATGACCTCGGAGGAACTCAGAAGAAAGCCTTTGGCCTCAAGATTGCTGTACAGCAGATTAATGAGTCTGTAGCTATCACCTCTAGAGCTGCCTGTCCTCATGTATATCAGTGGCCCTTACTGGTGTAAGCAGGACCTGCTGCCACAAGTAAGTTTTATAGACAGGGACCCCTAATTTCTTTTTCAACTCACCCTGTTCTATATGCTTCACTCTATGACAAACTTTTAACCCTTTTAACCCTTTTCTTATCTGGATGCAGGTACTTGACAAGAGAGTTTAATGGTACTTGCAGGACAGACGTGAGGACAGAGCAGCAGGGACACGAGGCCGCTGGAGGCGGGTACCTGTAGACCTGCTGTGGGACCTCAGACGATCCATTTAACTCTTCTGACCCTCTTTCCTCAGCATGTTGTGAGAAGATAAACCAGTCCAGCCAGGAGGAGGGCAGGAGCACTATGAAGCAATTAGCTAATGAGTATAGCATGACGCCCAGATGATGGAGTTTCACTGAGTGACACTGGTGTTGGCAGTTAGTCCAGGCTCAGGGCTGGGTGAATTGGACTGATTCTTTGCCTCTGGAACTCAAATCAGCCTGTTTTGGAAGGCAGCAACAGCCGAGCTTTGCAAGAAGATAGAGTTGTAGTGGTAAGAGTGGCCAAAGGTTCATCCGGTACCCTGGCTCCAGGCACGGCCATGACCAGAGGAAGGACATGAGAACAGGGGTGGCACATACCAAACTTCCAACCCGCTTCATTTCAGGGTCTGCTTGAGCCAGGGCAACTCCTTGGTGTACGAGAGAGGGAAAAATCCACTTCCAAGCAGCCTGAGGGCTGGGGTAAGTTGTGACCTGTTTTAGGGGGCAGATGTGCACGGCTCCGGGGCGCAGTTCTGCGGTGCAGTCCCAGCCATGGGGACAGTTTGGCACAATTACTGATGATCCCTCCAGTGCGGTGGTTCTGCCGCGGGCGGTTTCTACTGTGTCTGCTCACGCCTCTGTTCTGTGCGCTGGGAAGGGAAAAAGAACTGGGGAAAGCAACTTTTTCGTGTTGACGTACAAGGCCGCTCGCAAATTCCTGTCCTGGCTCTGGCCTCTCTGCTGCCATATGGATGCCTCTCATGCTCCGCTCTGTCTCTGCACAGCTCGCAGGGAATGCATTATCAGCAGGATGTATTGTGACATTTTTGCAATACTACCCCTGTAGCACATTCCAGAGCATCTCCCGGACAATGGATTTCCTTCACGTGCGGCTCCTGTTATTAGCGCGATGTGCCTTTCCCAGAGAGACATTCTTAGCAGCGATGGGTTTGAAAAGCAGCGATAATGTGCGAGTTATAAAGGGGGACGAGAGCTTATGAAGTGGTCTTAATGGATTTCAATGGAGACAGGGTTGAAAAAATCACAAGCCTCCATTACTGGGAAAACATAGGCCTAGAACTCAGAATTAATCTGTGCGTTTTATTTTTTCGCATGCTATTTCTTCTCATCGCTGTCATTTACGCTGAAAGCAAATTTGATTACAAGCTAGAATTGCACAGGATCTTTCTGTTTGTCTGTATTTCATGTTTGGTTTTCTTCCAAATGAGATGAAGTAATACAGATACCCAATTTCATTTCTGAGAATATCATAGAAGTCACGCACACACAAACTCTGAGAGGAAAGCTGAGACAAACTACTTGATCGTATGTAGAAATAGTAAGTTGATAGGGAACACTACAGTGGAAAATACCTAATTTCCATGCATTTCTAGCCGGTTCTGCCATAGGAACATCTCCTGGCTTGGGACATTGCCTTGTGTTTGTGAACAAGTGTAGGCATCAGCATATGTTTTTAAAAGTGCTTTAAGGCACGAAGAAGAAATCTTAAACACCAGTGAAAAATAGTGGATCAAGTCCAGTGTAGCTGAGAACACGCAGTCCCCTTTGATGGGAGTTCATCCCCAAGAGGAAGGCAAAGACAACTCATTTCTTTGTTTTCGTCCCAGCATCTTAGCCCGTGTTCTGAACAGTCAAAGGATTGAACAGTGCATGTATTCGAAGGCCACACATCTCTGCGAGGGTGCATATAAATGCTGGGTTTGAGCTTTGGAAGTGATTGTCAGTACCTGCAAAAGCATTACAGCTTGGCAGTTATGGACTTGCCAAAAACACACTGCAAAAACAAGCTCCAAATTTATCAATGCTGCTGAAAAAAACATGGTATTTATCTTATTCTTAAGGTCTTCTTCAATTCGAATATTTTTATTATTAAAGTGAGACCTGCAAAGAGCACAGCCTGACAAACTGTTTGCCAGTGTTCAAGGCAGGCAGAGAAAGCTCTGGGTCCTCAGCACAGGACACACATGGACCTGCTGGAGAGGGGCAGAGGAGCACAGAAATGATCCGAGGCTGGACCAGCTCTGCTGGGAGGACAGGCTGAGAGAGCTGGGGGGTTCAGCTGGGGAAGAGAAGCTCTGGGGAGACCTTATTGTGCCTTTCAGTGCTTAAAACGGGCCGATGAGAAAGATAGGGACAGAATTTTTAGCAGGGCCTGTTGTGATAGGACAAGG